>VZRQ01004238.1:0-33698 GCA_013397975.1 Machaerirhynchus nigripectus | reverse complement strand
TTTTTTTTTTTTTTTTTTTTCTGGCTTGTAAATACAAAAGATACCTAGGTTTTACCTGATTACTAAGAAAGTAATACAGATTCTCACCCCACTGTTAAGAACTTTCAGCCTCTTATCAGGAATACACAATAGAGTCTTTATTGGCCAGGCGGCTATGAGCCAAGAGAGGAGTTAGTCTCCATTGCTCCCAGGAGCAGATCTGTAGTATTAGTAACTTGAAAGCATCCACCAAATCCAACACTATCCACATGCTCCCATATTTTATTTTATTTTTTTCATGTTTCAGATTTTTTACTTTTCCACATTGGTGCTTTTTAATCTTCATTCTTTCAGTTACTTGTGCTCTTTCATCTTTATGGTTCTACCTCTGTCTGTAACTCTACAGTCATAACTTACAAGGCACTTCTCTGCAGGCTTTCTCACAGCTGTTTCCCACAGTCTATGAGTCTCTGTGGCAGCCTGAGCCAAAGGCACATAATCATGCCACATCAGAGCTGTGCTGTTGATCTTTGGAGCGTGAACAGCTGAGCCTTGGGGGGAAGGTGAGAAAGAAAGAGTGTTACGGTCATATAGGGTGAGAAGAGTCCTACTCAACCCCAAATATCAAAAAAATCAAACATCAAAGTCTGAGCTAACTGTCCTAGGCTGCCCTTATAGTCAGTGGACTTAAATACCTGTTGTAAGAAGGTGAGTCATTCACACAAATAGCATCTAAAATAAATCAAATGACTCAGCTCTGTATGTACCCGCTTCTCTCAGCTGACTGACGGGAAGTGTTGAGTGATTCGTTTAAATTTAGGTATCTTCCTTTTAAATAACTGAACTAAAGTGTTGTTTCATGGAAACGGGCTAAAGAGGCCTGCCCCAGCTGTACGGAGACTGTTGTTCCTCTTGCATAACCCAGTACCTCATTCACAGTGCCTCAACTGAGCAATAGTCACTGCTAGCTACTTTTAGTTTATTAAATGGTTCAAAAATAAAGATAACATTTTGTTTCAAGTTCATTTACCTATTCAAATACTAATAGAAAGCACAAGGGAAATTGCATAGCGTGTGTCAGAAGCTGCTTTACCTCTCTTCATTTTTAAAATCACAGCTATGCTACATTACCATGGGGTAAAATCCTAGGTATGAAAGCATCTGAGAATAAGAAATAATGATGGATCGACTTTGAAATTCTGGATTAGATTCCTGCTATTGCAATTAGAAAGAAAATAAAAACCAATCCATTAATTCAAATATATCAGAAAAAGTCCATGTTTTCTCGTCATGTACAACCCTTACTAAATGAGAGCATACTAGTGTTTCAGTAACTATGAAAAAGGAATAATGAAAAATATTTAGCAATTTATTTAATATCATAGCATAAATGTTTGACATTGACAAACTAGAATTTCTCACTCAATATAAGGGTTTACAACAACAAATATTCAAAGGAAATTAATGCAAAAAGTACTCTTAATCCATTAGTCTTGTTTTATTGTTTCCTGGAAACTAGTTTTGTGTCAAAGGCTTTCTTGGAAATTCTTTCTCGTTTTCTCTTAATTCCAGTGTCACATAAAAACATACAAGTCAGGCTAGCTTTTCTTTCCTCTCCTCCAAAAAACTCATAGTATTTTATCTATTTCAGGTTTGTTTGTGGAAATATAAGAAACATTACCCTGTCAACATACTGATTCATCTTTGCATCAGATTTTCATGTGCTAATATTTCTTTATTAAACCATTGATGGAATTACTTTGATAGTGCTTCTGCACAGAACATTTTAGAAATGTAAATCTGATGTGGCAGGATGCATGAAACTGGGGAAAAATAGTTATCTAGGTTTACATTTGCAATATATAGTGATTTGGCTCTACTGTAAAGACTGATCCTCTGCAGATTTCTTCTGCTATGTGGATAAGAACTCCACAGCTACATCTGTAATTACCCCATAACAATCATTGTGACGACTTAAAGAATGCAACTGCATGTCCCAAAACTCTGTGCCCATACACCACCACAACAGAAGTTGTGATAAGGGCAGATGGCTACAACAGGAAGATGCTGATTCCAGGCCTGGTGAGGCAGATCTGGGTAATCTATCCAGAAAAAATTCACCCAGTGGCAAACTGGGAGAAAGGAAGAAACTGCTTACACATGTGCTATTCAAAGTTATGGGAGTGGCATCTATGCCTTGTTGATACCCAGGACTTGGACTGTATAAAACTGGTACCTCCAGAAGAACGACTCAGGGACCCCTACCACCAAGAAGACTAGGGTGAAGAAGGACCAGCAGGATGCTGCAGGAATCCATGTGGTGGTGATAACTCTTGCTTAATGTCTCTCTCTGTCTCTCACTCACTTTCTATTCCCGCTCCCCACTCTCTCTTCCTATTTCTTTTTGTTTCTCTACCTCACATTTACTCTTAAATAAAATCTGTTCTATTGACTTTGGCATATGGTCCCGTTCAGGATTAAACGATTAAGTTCTGCACCTTAATTAGGGCAGAGGCATCTCTTATAGGTGGATCATAACACTCATGCAACAATTTGCTAATGTAGTTCCTGTGCTTCTGCATAACATTTGTCCTTCAGCATGTGATACGATGAATTTTTCTTAGCACATGTAAACAGAACTTGTTTGATATAGCAATTTTTCTTTTTGTTGCAGTTTCCATATTTGACTTAATACTATACACTACTGTTGACTTCTGCAGCTTGATTACCTATTCTATATATGCATATAAAACATTTTTCTTATTCTAAAATCACAGAGATTGAACAAGTATAAGGGGCTAATAATGATGTAATAAATATCCTTACCACATTTATACCACAGTTGTGTTGCTTCATATGTGGAGGCATTTACATACAGTATGATGGTAAAGAAAGAAAAAAATAGTGTAAGCCACTAGATGAGATTTGTTTAATTTTACATTCACTTTATATATTTCAGTATGGTTTTCTTATTGTAAATCTCTAAGCTACTTAAATGCAAAATATTTGAATATTTATATATACCCCTTGGAGGATGAAAACTCAGGTCTGTTTCTTTTCTTTCTCCTGGGGAAGGCTAATCTGGTTAGCTGTGCAAGCACATTTATAATGTTTACATTTATTTCCAAAAGCTAAAATGTATCAGATTTTCCTTGTGTGTTTTGGTGATGCCTCAGTTGCAATTGGATTTTAAAATATTTGAGTTCTCTGTATATGCATTTTCATTGGTAGTATTTATGCAAATATTTTGCTTTCAAATTTCTATTCAGTAATGGTTAGATGTCTCTTGTCACAAGCTTATATACATATATGCTTTTATTTTGTTTGTATGCTTTTCATATACATAGCATAATATAATTTCTTTAATTCAACATGGCACAAAAAGCTTTCAAATTACAAAGGGAAATCAGAAGGGCATATGCACACAGAATGGAGGGCCTAAGAAGCTCTGAAGTGAACCTGAGGTTTTATGCTGTCTTCAGTTTCTATGTGTTTGCCATTGTGAAGCTTACAGAGAGCTTCACTGTGGATAGCTGAAATAGCGGATGTGCATCAGAAGTTCATTCTAGTCCAAATATATTACCAGTAGAACTGGAGTAATCACTTTAAGCATAGAAAATTCTGTTAGAATCTAGGGAATTAAAAATAGACTGGTGTTCAAAGTACATTTATACTGTGTTTTCAAAACACATGACTATTGATTTATAAATCAAAATGAGTTTGCTGGGAGAGTGGTGGGGAAAGGGAGAAGGTAGAGAGAGGGGAAAGTACATTGTGTACAAAACCATTTTTATACTGAATCTGAAATTTGGACCTGTTAATTGAATAATTCTGCAGCCTAAACAAGACCTGAGGTAGCTGTTTTGCTTTGCATTCTCTCAAGAATACAGACTGGGACAAAGCAATAAACCCCTGAAAGTAAAATATTTAAAAAGCTTGTGATTAAGTAATTACAATTCTCAGTGAAGTAGTTGTTTCCCACACTGCTGTAACTATCCATAAAGATCCCTTTGCCCTGATATACTAAGAACGAGCATAGCTCTGTTAAAAGGAAACAGAGGAAGAGAAAAAATCACTGTGATATCTGACAAGCTGCTCTTTCCTTTCTTAGTCGAGAGAAATGCTTTTCTCTCTGATACTACCATTGATGAACACAGAGGCCAGGAACTTGCAGAACTCCGAAACTGTCAATACACCACTGAGTTAACTACATCGGAGCCCAGATGCTTTGTTAGAATACTCAGCATTTGTAATATAAATTATCTAAGGGAAATTCTGCTCAGTGCTGAGTGCAACAGGTTTGGCAAAATTATAATATATTTGGATATAGAATTTTTTTATTTGAAAGTAAATGGAAAGAGCATTAAGCATAGAACTAAAGTAGTATGAAGGACAAACACAATGCTAACATCTACCTAATAACCTGCTCTACTCCAGCAGAAATGCAGAACAGGATTCCTGTTTAAATTAACCCCAGTCTTTTAAGGGAGGATCTTACTTATTTCATTACTTACCTTATGCTCTTACATTTTTTAGAGAAAGAATGTATATATGTATATACATGCATGTATATGTCATGCTTGCACATATTGGTCTCCAAGGTCCACTTGATATGTAAATACCAGGACTGACTCAAAACACATACAGAGAAGTGTTATTTTAGGTTATTTTAGAGAAGTTATTTTAGGTTTAAAAATTGTTTACTTAGTGTGGCATGAGCTCCATGTTCTAGGGAGGACGTAATTTTTTTATCATTTTATTATCCATAGCAAAATATGTACTGCAAATTCTAATTATATTAATCTCAGAGCAATTAATCTCACTAGAAAGAAAAAAGTGTAGGTGCACCAAGGCAATGACTGTTCTTTCTGTGATGAGTGTTAAAAGTGCTGTAAGTTCATTCTGTAATGAGCCTGGTTCAATTAATATTGCCACCTCCATTAAAATAAGAGGCAGGAGTTATGAGTGCACTAAATATTAGAAATCTGATTCACGGGCTCTGGATCTTCCTTAAAATTGCTCAGAATCAACTCATTAGATTCTGTCCAGAACTAGTCAGGTGCCTGTTGTTGTGCCTTAAATTTAAAACCTTTGAACACTTTCATAAATATGAGGTGTTTCAGAATGGGACAAGAGAGAGATTTAAAGCCAACTGTATATCAGAGAGATATAGTTGAAAGAGATCCAAACAATTTTTTTTAAGAGCTTTTTATAAATCAATGTGTATTTCATTGGAAAGAAATATTATGTAAATGAAATGGTGACTCCTGATTCCTGGTCTCCACACACATTAACTTAGATCTCTCTCTTTATCATCTCTGGCCTTACAAAGCTATGGGTTTGTGGGATTTCTCCTAAATTGCTCAAAGATTTTAACACCATTTCCCTGTCTAGCAAGGTTCTGTGGTCTGCATAGTCGGAGGCGGTCATTATTGCGATTGCCTAGAGAAACAAAAGTACCAACCAATGGAGTAAGGCTATTTGCTCAGGTAACAGATCTTTCTACCTCTTTCAGTAGAGGGCAATGAAATTTGATAAGGATGCTGTTGCAAAGTAGATTATTGTGATAATGGAGCCTGAATAACTCTTAAAAAACTCTTAACCTGCAACCCAAATGTGAAACACCTGCAGTTTTCTTCTGCGTATAATTAAGATTTTATAATGTTTTAAAAAAAGAAAAGGCAGATACAGAGATATTTCTCAGTATGCAAATTGTGCAGATCAAAGTTTAAAAAAGCTTGATCCTGGCATGCTTCACACCAAGATTCTCCTGAATATTTTATTTTAAGTCTTTATTCATTTGCATCTTATCATATAATGATATCATAACAAAGAAAAAAAGTACTCCTTGAGCTAATCAATCATCAAGAAATACTTAATATTTAACATTAACTTACTTTTTTATTTACAACAAAACAGTTTAGGAATTGGAATCTTTTAATTCATTCCCAATATTTAAACTAGAAAACTTTTGAAGCATTGTGTTAGAGATAAAATACTCGAGTATTAAATCCAGTGATTTTTCACTCCAAGTGATGGAAAAGATTTACTAGAATTGTATGAGTCCTGTTTGAACTTTTACCTGAATTTTTCCTGCCATTAATATTTGCAGCTTCTCTAACTAAAATGTAGTATTTCTCAACATTACTTCATTTACATTCAAAATATTGATTTCAAACACTAGACATCAATTATGACTCTATTCTTGTCTTCCTTTCCTGCAGCCCTGTGTTTCTTGATTATCTTTCTGTTTGATTTTCATGTCTTTATTGAGAATAGGACTTGATGATCCTTGTAGGTCCCTTCCAACTCAGAATATTCTGAGAATCTCTGAATCTGTAAATTAAATTAATTTAAAATTGCCTTAAAAATATGCCATAGATTTTTCTCACATTTACAGTGCTTTAGTACTGCACATATTTTAAATTGCACACCTTCTAGTATAAATATTTACCTAAGTGATAGCTCCACTCATAGATATTTAAAGAATTGCTAAATACAAAATAACTATGCATGTTATCATAGTAGTTACGCATTTCTTAAAGGCTCAGACCACAAAGTTTTTATCATCATAGTTAGGTTATATATTATTATATATGTTTTGGATATGGTAGAATATCCATATATCAGCTTTTTTTACTGAGAAGGTAAAATATGAAAGTTCAGTTACAGGTAAAAAGTAAGGCAGGAACAAAAACTGTGGGTGATAAAGCAGGAAAAGTTTTCCGTAGCCATCTTATTTTTTAACGTAGTTGCAGGGTTTTTAATCCTTCATGAAAGTTTATCAAAGCATCCATTTTCATACACAATGTGTAAAATTTTGGAAAAATAAATGCTCTTAACATCAGTGTACTGTGGTAAAATACAACAATATCTTCAAAACTGTGGAATGGATATAATTTGTTCTTGTCTGTGTCTTTCTTCGATAGAGAAGAAGCTTCTATATATGTTTGCTAATAAGCTGACAATAAACTTAAAAATGCAGAAATTAAAAACCCTGAATATAAAGCTATATATATTTCATGATTCAAATATATTGCTTTCTACACTGAGGAAATAGAATTACAATAGTATTTGATTTATAAGTAGTACCTTTTTTAAATTTATCTGAAAACAATTACAGGCATATATGAGGCAGGTAAAGAAGATTTAGAGGGATAGAAATAAACTTTAATCTAGAATTAAAGACTTAAAAATTAATTACATGGGATTTTTAAAGTGTATATTTAATTTTAGTCTTTTGGTTTAAGCTTAGGGACTTTTAAAAACATCTTAAAAGATTCATTTTATTAATTTAAAAGCAAATGGATTGAATTAAACTTGGTATAAAATGTTTAGTACTTGTGCTATAACTACATAATAGTGAGTATGTCCAATGCTTTCCAGTATAAGAATGTGTTGATCACAATTTTCAAGCTGGGTTTACCCAAGCATGGATTTTCTGGTACATTTCCATTAAACATTTCAGCTTCTGAAAAATTAAAATTTTGTGATTATTTTACTTATTAAAATAAACTAAATGTAGCAGTAACTTCAGATTTGGAATAGGAACTTGAGAGCAGAAAGACACTTGACATCTGGGTCAGGACTTCAGCCATTAAAGCTTCACACAAAAATCCACATTTATGTTTCCCACTGGAAAAAAGTCTATGTTTCTTTCACTCCATTTTCTCAAGTGTCTCCCTGAATCGTTATTTTGTCAGGAAAGATTTTCTTTCCCTGCTTTTATTTTAAGCATATCTTTTCATTGTCAAACTGAGTTCACTCACTCAAAGCACAGGAACTACACTCTTTAATATATGAATCTTAAATATTCACCATTAAATATGGATATTTCAATGGGCTAACAAATACCTTAAAATTAATTTTAATACTTTTACAATTAATTTAACTAATGTATTAGAGAAAATGGTAATATATCTGTGAGAAAAAAAATGTTAAATTCACTTGGTTTTTCACTGTAAAATATTGTGACTTTTCTCTTAAAAGGAATATTTTTCTTTTTTAACGACACCGAAATATGTCTGTCAATAAAGTTCTTGGCTAAGTGTGGAAAGATGTAGAAAATTTTGGCAGTGGAAAATCAACCATACTAGCTGAAGTGGTAATATTGTGAAAACTTGCATTCAGTCTTAAATATTCATCTGGCAAACTTTGAAACTACTAAATATAACTCAGGCTTGGAAATGTGGATTTCCTCTAAATATTAAACTGATTATCATACTCTATATATTTACCAGTCACTAAGAATAATCTCTCAAAGTTTTCTTCAGAGGGTTATTGCCATAGAATTAAGGGGAGTCACATATTCAAGCTAACAGCCAGTTAGTCATTCACCTATGAACCAGAAATTACGTGCAACAATCCATCAATCCATTTTTATGCAGTTATGTCTTTATTCTGAAGAGAGAAGTTGGTCAATTTGACATTGAAATGCAGGCTAACACAATCTCCAGTGTCATGTGCAATTAATTATTTACAGTTTCACTTCAAATAGCAGAAAATAGGTCAGTTTAGCATTAGAATTAGGCCTTGGTGTATATAAACACATTTTTCTACATTTAAACTAATGTTATGTTCCTAATTCTTATGCTGTCATACAGTATCAAATATTTATGCGTGCACGACGCAGGAGTATTCAAGAACATATTGTAAGCCATGAAATTAGTTTAACTGATGATTTTAAAGCCTTGCTTGTTCATTATGCTACATCTATGTGAATTTTTACTACAAGAATGAAAAGTGGGAAGAAGGAAAAGGTGAAGTCATGCTAAACACCGGAAGGTCAGAACCTCACTAAGTCTTTCAAAATGCCCCACGGAAGAGGCAGATGAAAGTTCAAAAACCTTCACTGTCTGTATGCAGAAATGCAGCTCTTAGGTAGCCATACAGCCTGAACCCACAGATCTAATTTTTCTTCTATTTGTAGCATTTCAAAGAATCATAGAATCACAGAATCATAGAATGGCTTGGGTTGAAAGAACCATAAAAATTAGCTAGTTTCCACCCCCCTGCATAGGCAGGGACTCCTTCCAGTAGACCTGCTTGGTCAGAGCCCCATCCAACCAGGCCTTCAACACTTCAAGGGAGGGAGCATCCATGGCTTCTCTGGCATGGACAGCAAACAGGTTCCAGTGCCTCACCACCTTCATAGTAAAGAATTTCTTCATAATAGCTGATCTAATTCTCTATTTTCGTTTAAAAACATTCCCTGTTTTCCTAACACTGACCATGTAGATTCATTTCATAGAATCAAAGAATAAGCTGAGTTGGAAGGGACCCATCAGCATCACTGAGTCCAACTCCCAGCCTTGCGTAGGACATCCCAGGAATCCTACCCTGTGCCTGAGAGCATTTCCCACATGCTTCTTTACTCTATCAGGCTTGTGACCACTTCCCTGGGAAGCCTGTTCCAGTCCCCAAACACCCTCTGGGTGAAGAACCTATTTCTGATATCCAGCTGTCAGACCCTGCCACTGTTTCTCCACCAGAGAAGAGATCAGTGTCTGCCACTCTTCTTCCCCTCATGAGGATTTTGAAGACCACAATGAATTCTCTCTCCCCTCAGTTGTCAGTGACTGAAACTCAGACTTCGCCAGGTGGGAATCTGAGTCTGGATCTGAATCCTGGATCTGAATCTTTTATTCAAAGAAACGAGCTGGTTTTATAAATTTCTTTAAGACACAGTATTTCCTTATATGGTAATTCTCACTACACGACCCATCCCATGTTGCCACATCAGCAGTGCACCTTCTAAATGTCCTTCTATGGGGTGAGCATGCACTGCTCACCCATCTGTCAGCTTCCAGCAGGCTCCTCTCTGTAGGGCTCTGCTGCGTGACACCTCCTCCCCCCAGGGTCTGTGCTGCCATGTGCTCCTTTGTGCTGCCATGTGCTTATCTTTCTCCATACTCAGTCTCCTCTTTTCGAGGCTGAACAGACCAAGTGACCTCAGCTGCTCCTCATACAGCTTCCCCTCAAGGCCCTTCACCATTTTTGTTGCCCTCCTTTGGATGTTCTCTAATAACTTAATGACTTTTTAATATTGTGCTGTCCAAAACTGCCCCCAGGACTCAAGGTGAGGCCAACCCAGCACAGAGCAGAGAGGGACAATCCCTGCCCTTGCCCGGCTGGTGATGCTGCGCCTGATGCCCCCCAGGATACGCTTTGCCCTCCTGGCTGCCAGGGCACTGCTGGCTCATGTTCAACTTGCCATAGATAGGACACTCAGGCCCCTTTCCATGGCACTGCTTTACAGCATCTCATTCCCCTGTCTGTCTGTACATCCATGGTTGCTCCATCCCAGGAGCAGAATTCAGCACTTTCCGTGTTGAACTTCATATGGTGGGTGATTGCCCAGCCCTGTAATTTGCTGAGGTGTCTCTGCGAGGTCTCTCTGCAAGGTCTCTCAGCCCTTGAGGAAGTCTACAGCTCCTCCCTGTTTAGTGTCATTGGCAATACTAATTTTAGAAATCCATGGTGAACTAAGGCTAATCCGATCCATTTAACCAGTTAAACTACATGAAAGTTAAGAAAGAGGAAGCCAAGATATTTTTCTTGTTCTGCTGATTAACTTCTTAAATTTCGTTGAAGTAGAGTGCCATAGAATCATTAACAATCCTATGCAATTAATGATCAATTAAATGTTAACAATTACCTTCTAAAATTAAACTGCTGAGAAAACTCTTTGACAGCAGTTGTAACTAATTTTCACTGTTGCTCAGTATTTAGAGATGAAGCACAAAGTTTAGCACGTTTAGAAATGAAGTAGTATTTGGAAGACAGCAACTGGGGGGTTTGGGGTACATTCCTTGACAGAGGAGTTTATGTATTTTCCTAAAGAAAATATTTTGGCAAATGCTGGGAAATGTGCAACTAGTCAGTGAATCTAATTTTAAAAACTGCACTTAATGAAATTTAGGATAGAGTCTCACCTGTAGACTTTTTATAAGTTTTAAGATGGAAAAAAAATGCTGACTTTATACCAGGAAAGGCCTTATTTAACTTCTCTAAAAAATGCATTAAAGATTATACACAGAAGTTATATTATAGGATAATGCATCAATTCCCAAATGCATGTAATAAAAATGTAAACAGATGCTAAGTGTCCTCAAAATATATCTGAATGTTTAGAGAAACCAGTGTGCTTAAATTAATTTTTAAAATGCCATTACTAGATTTAAAAGAAAACAATATCAAATGAGATATGAACATAGGAAAGAAATTCTTGCAAGGGAAATAGTGGACTTATGGGAGGCTGCTTATGACATGGATAATTTTGTGTGTTTGTTTAACAGAGAAGAGATAGTTAGCAGGAATTATCTACAATCAGAACATCTGCAAGAGATTATTTTTAGGAAAAGTCAAAAGAAGGGTCTCCAGTGAGAGACTGAAAATAGTAAAAAGAAAGTATTGTACTATTGCCTTTGCTCCTCCAGGTCATTTTTGAGCTATTAAAGAGGAATTTTGACTATTGAACCAGCAAGATGCTCAGTCATCTGTAGAGCCATAGAAACAATAAGCCAGCTATGGCAGGCACAACAACTATTTCAGTATTGTTTTAATTGCTCTGCTATGAGTTTGCATGCAATATATCTGGCAAACTATTGAGCAACTAGACATTCGCTCAAGCTTCAAGAATAATTTTAATAAAATATATGTAAAAAGGGAATTTATGAATATGCAAAAATACACACTCACACACAAAAACCTGCTCATTGTATTAAATATTGACACAGATGTGGCGTTTGAGCAGAAAAGTGTCTCAAATTAACAATCAAAAGATCTGTGGAATCATGTACATTTTTTATGCTTCTGCCCCAAGTGACCGTAACTGTTTGTTTGCATATATATATATATGCATACAAGCACTCACACATATCCATACACTTGACTGCTTGTATGTATAGATTTTCTATAAACTATGTGTGCACGTTTGTGTGTACATATATATTTCCATGTATATATCAACATATATGTTATATTCATAAAATCATGTAATAATTTTAGAAGGTATTTTTAATAAATGTCATTGTTCGGTATGTTAGGGCATTTTTAATTTTTCAAAAGTCTAAACAAGTAAGGGTAAGGTTTTGTTGGTGAATATCTATTTACTCTGTACTATGGAAAATTACATTGTTTTTCTCTGTAACCTGAACTCATACCCACACCTTTATCAAAGGCAGGAATACCAGGAGTCTCTGAGTTTTTCTCTTGTACCTATTAAAGCCTGGAAAATTTCTATCACAACTCAGAGTTATTATGTAGTAGAAATTACGCGATTTTAGAAAGACCTGTTCAAAGTCTGTACTGCTGCTGTTATCCTTCACAAGGGTTTTTGATAAATATTAAGATGTTATCCTGAATAAATGATCTTCATGGCTGCATGTTCAAAATATTAGCCAAAGTATTGAGGAATTGACTTTGGCTCAACTTTCTAGAACCATTTTAAATATCTAAGAATAAAAAGATTTTCACAGGTCGCCTAGTGATTGTTTGACAAGCCACTATATGACTTGGAGTCAAAAATATTTAGAGGTTAATAAGTCCACAAAGTACACTGGGATTAAGAGGTTACAAGATGACTTTATCTTCAGACTTGGCACAGATTTGATTCTGAGCAAGTTACAAATGAACATGACATTCCTTTTGTTTTACTGTGGTATCTGGAAAAGCAGCAGTTGTAACAATCCTTAAGGTCTGATTGGATCCTTAAGCTCAGACTGGATATGCTGATCTCTACTCATTCCACCTTTATTTGGACTTGGATTTCACCTGCAGTTATTTGCCTGAACACTTTCACTGCTGCTCTGCAACTTAAAATGGAATCAGCACATGCCTCAGGTAGTTGGATGCCTATAACATCATTGTTTTGTCTGTGAAATGCACAGTTCTAGAGAGAAAGACAGAAAACAGTCATGATTCAAAACCATCATTACAACCATTTGCTGGAATAATCCAGCCAAAATAGTACAAGCTGGTATCTGAAATACTCCATAAAATTGTAGTTCATTATCTTCCTTATACTTCAACTACCAGTATAATTCTAGAGCTTCATTAGTGATTGAAGAGTGTGTGTGTGTGTGCAAATGAGCAGGGATGGTTTTACACTTAAACAATTTCAAGATTGAAAACAATTAAAAACACAATTTTTGTCTGAGGTAATTAAGGTATTTCAAGACTGTTTTTTGGTCTGGTTTTGAAGACTGTTTTTGTTTTACAAGGCATTTAGCATAGATTTTTTTTTTTAAACCTAGATGTACTATAACTGTCTTTAAAATGCACTCTGCAGAATGACCCAGAAACAATTCTTAAGCAACTTTAATATAAAATAAAACATAAAGAAAAATATTATTTTATAATTCTATAGAACAATCAAGGCAGAAGGAAGGACTACAAAATGCCACGATATTTCTTGACTTGTGAGACTTGTTTTTTTCCTAGCAACAATATAATTTGAAAAGTTTATAATCTCTGGATAAACTGTTTCTGTCAGCTAGACACCATATATAACATGAATACTGTCTTTTAGACAGTAACAAACCTGATGGCAGGCTATATTTTCAGCTGGTTTTTGGAGGATCCGCATGGCTCTTGCTGGACTAATTAAACTTTGTTTCCATGAAGTTGTTGGGTTTTCTTATACAAGCAGGTATATTCAGTAAACGTTCCCGAGCTTCTCTGATTTTATTGTTCAACTTTTTGGAAATTTTTCTTTTACCAATATCCTGCTTTCATTGCAGATATAAATCCTGAAGCAAGGTTGTTTCAATTCATTACCTTCTACTTTTCTCTGATGGAAGATGAAGATTTTTTATAAAGCTTCCTTTCTTCTTTTTCTTTTCTCAGGTAATTTTGTCGAATCTAAATTCAGTTAGGTATTGTGCTCCATGTGTGTAGATTTATATTATCCACATGATATGGATTTTATTTTTTTTTTTAATGGGTGTCAGCGACCTTTATCCAGAGTATTCAAGCAGAGGAGTTTGAATGGGAGGGGAGCTCACAACAATATTGCACCTGGGACAGAGTGAAGTGCTTGTCTGATTGTTTACCTTGCACCCTTCTGTTTCTCTAGCACTAAATAGAATTTCCTACAGATTAGTGTTTGCTATATATCTCAGGCAGTGAAGGAACATGTAAAGGCATTCAGTTTCTCATGTTGTTGTCTAGAGAAGGAAGAAAAATAAGCTTCTCTGCTTGCAAGTGGAAGTGGGGGTCAAGTGTGGGACAGTGTGCTGTCTCCACAGCATGCATCCTAACTTCAGACAGGCAGAATTATCCAGGAGGAGAATGGGCAATAAGCAGATAGTCTCACAAGCCATTTTCTGCCTTGTAAGATGTTTTTGCAGGCAGCACAAAATGATGTTCTAGTTCTCAGTCTGGGTTTATTCATTTAAGCTTTTGCACTGATTTTCCTTCATGTGTCTTTTCTGAGCATCATGGAAAAAAATCCTCAGGAATATTCTACAAGGTTTATTAGCTGGACACCTTACAGTTAGGTTTCTTACTAAATTCACTGCTATTGTTACTATTATTTTTTAGTGTTCCATAACTGTTTATTGACTGAGATGGAATTTTTTTCACATACGTTTTCAGCCAGAAGGAGACTTAAATTTCCAACAGTTTGCTGATTAAGGGAAATTCTTTCCAGAATAAGGCAGCTGCAGGATTCAGTGTTTCAGAAATATCTCTGGTAAAATCTCTGTGTCAATTTACAACGTATGCACATCCTTAGAGAAACATAACTGCTGGATTTCCTGTTTACAACAACAAGAAACGCAGGGGTTTCTCAAACTCGTGGTTCTGTTTTTAATTTTGTGATTTTGTGGTTTCAAAATTTAAATACCAGCTGAAAGTTAAAAATTGTGTCCAGCAAAATAAAAATGCAATTATTTAGACTATTTTATGCGTTAAAACATTATAGAGTGTCATGGTTTAATCCCATCTGACAATTAAGCCCCATGCAGCTGCTGGTTCTCTCCCCACCCTGAGTGGGACTTGGGGGAGAATTGGAAAAGTAAGAGAGAAAACTTATGTTTAATGGATTCAATAGGCAATAGCATAAAAGAGAAAGCAAAAATAAGGCACACAAGCAAAGCAAAACAAAGATTCCATTCACTGCTTCCCATGGGCAGGCAGGTGTTCAGCCAACCCTGAGAAAGTAGAGCTCCATCACAGGTACAGTGACTTTGAAAGAAAAATGGCATCACTCTGAATATCCTCCCTTCCTTCTTCTACCAGCAGTATATGCTGAGCATGATGGCATAGGGTATGGGATATCCCTTGGGTCAGTTGGGTTCAGCTGTCCCAGCTGTGTGCCCTTTCAACTCCTCGTGCACCCCCATCCTCCTCACTGCTGGGGTGAGGTAAGGAGCAGAAAAGGCCTTGACTCTGTGCAGGTGCTGCTCAGCAGTGACTAAAACATCTCTTTATTCTCAATGCTGTTTCCAACACAAATCCCAAACATGGACACATACCGAGTACTGTGAAGAAAACTAGCTCTACCCCAGCCAAAAGAGCACAAATAATTAACATAATTTTTTGAGTTTACTTCACCTTTATTTGGTCCCATCCATCTTTATGGTACAATGTACATCTCTTCAGAGCTATCACATTACTAATTGGAAAATTGGAAACAGTCTGCTGCAGTTAAAAACAACAAGAGTTGGCCAGAGCAAAAGCTATATGTATAGAACATCAAACTGCATGCTCTAAAAAGCTTTCTCTTCTGAAACAAACAAAAGAAAAAGGTTATAGACAGAATAAGCAGATGATTATGGTCAATATTTAGAGGAAACATTATAATTTTAAAGGTCAAACTTTCTATAGATCATTCATAGCAGTGCATTGAAAAGAATTGACTCATTACTGATTTGGGTGCACCTCAAAAATTGTTTCAAAATTGTGTATGCTATGTAGCTATGCTTTAGCATTAGCACCCAATGAAGATGTAACACTGCAGACTCATTTACTCAAATGAATACATGCAATGTTTGTAGAAATCCTAATGACTAAGTTTGGGAGCTGTGTATGAAAACTCAAGGTGGAAACAGATTTCAGTTCAGTGGAAGTTTTTTTGCCCAGCAGTTAAGCCACTGAGCTGTTTGGACCATCTCTCTGCTTTAAACTAGGTTGGATCAATATGAAATACAAATCCCAGCTTAACAAGGGCCTACCTGACATGCATTTATATTAAGGTAGGTGATTCCTTTAAAACTGCAAATCGAAAAGCCAATGTGAAAATACATTTTTCAAGGTGTTGTAAGATCCCAAGGCCTGATTATCAGTTGGGTGGGCTGTTTCAGAGAAACAGGTCTGTGTGTGATACAGCTGTCTTCGTTTCATTGTAGAATTGTACCAAGGTGCATACAGATGTTTTTATATGTTTTCATTCAATTTTATCTGTTGCTGATTATCAAAATTTAGTGGTGAGTGTTTCCAAGATTTCATTTGAAAAATCATATATATTATGGTCAAGAAAAATGATATTTCCCAAGGGAAAATGGAAAAAAAGTCATCTTTGAATTAGCTTGCAGGGTAGGAATTTTACTACTTCTTGAATTTTTGAAGGAAATGGCTTAAGACCTTAAAATACTTGTGCTATTCCAGAGAAGTTAGGTTAGCATCAGAATTACTACATGCACACCATATGCTCACCGCAATGTGAGGGCGTCTTTTGGGCTGGGTAAGGAATAAACCTGAGCTATCACTGGGGAAAGGTGGTTTTAAACTGAGCTTACAGTCTTTGATGATTAACTGACTTCTTTAAATGTCTGAATTTTAATTAGAATGATTTGACTGAACTAACATTAGCATTCCTACGATTCCACTGGCAGAAGGACTTGATTGGTGATAAATTTGGATCTTTATTTAAGATTCTCTAGTTTCATATTGATTAGCAAAGTCTACCTATCCAAACCGGCTTGGATAAAATTTTTTCTTTGTAAAAAGAATGAGATAATACCATGGAATATAATAAAGTGGTTTGTTTTCTCTTGATAATTTATAATTTTATGCTGTGTTCATGTTAATTTGCAATAAAAACTCTCTAAATGAACCATCATCTTAGCTCTGCTTATCCTTTTGAACCCTTTCTCCTTTTATTTTTGTCCTCTTTTTTACTTTTTTTGTTAAATCTCAGATATTTATAGTGACTGTACTGCTTACACTTTAACCTTTAAAGAACCCTAATCTAGAGAACAAGAAACTAATAAGAGGGGATTTGTAAAAAATGCTAATTATTGTGTCTTACATATTGCTTCTGGTCTTCCTTCTTTTTCCACCTTGATCTATGGAAGACTTGTTGAATGGCTGTTGAATTAGCCAAATAGAGACATTAAGAAAAAATATACATATTTGTCATTAATAAATTTACAATGTGTTGTCCTTTGTATGGACCTGGCTTTTCATACAGCATGACCTTCCTTAGGATGTATTGGATAGAAACATTTGGAAATAAGGATTCACTGACTCAGACATTTTAGTGAGGATGTAATTTAGTTAGAGAACTTCTAGTCTGCAAAGGAAAAGTGAGGACACTTAAACACTGAATGAAAAAATATTTCCAGATGTTATATGAAGTCACATGTGTCTTTTTCCTGAGTTGGATGTAAAAATTAAGTGGAAAAACATTGATGTTTTTCAATAAATTGTTTAGATTATTCCTTACTGAATCATATATAATCAGTTTCTGATAATTTAGGCAGAAAGTCTTACAACCCAGAAGGATATATGGTTTATGGTACATGTGAGGATGTCTGAAAATGGACTTAATTTTCACATTTTATACAACTGTTTTTTAATAATTTATTTACTTTGTGAGAGTCATGTCATAAAAATTTGCACTTATGTGCACATGCAGCCTCCACATGAGTTCTGAGTCCTGAACTTTTTAACAGGGCACTGGAGACTTTCTGGCCTGTTAATACATTCTTGTTCACTTTCTATTTTTTTTTATTAGATTAACTGTCTAGAGCTTAAGGAAAATGAGAATTGACACAAAGATTTACCTATGTGCAAGGAAAAATAATTTTATATGAATATGGAGGTCAGTGGAAAATTATTAATTTTATGCTCCACTTACTTTTATTCTTCAAATATAGTACCCATGCTACTGCGGCTATATAAGAAGAAAAAAAGTGAATATCCATTTTTCTTCCAAAGCTATTTGACTTTTTTTTTTAATAAGTGCAATCTTTGTTTTACATATAAATTAAAATTCAGTTCTCTTGTTATCCATAGCTTAGATTCTTACTTTCATGCAATGCTATGCTATGCACTTTTCACTGCAGTGCATAGACAGACACTTCAGAGACTTACATTTATTGTCACTCACTGTTCACGCCATGTTGCATGGTTAAGCATGAGTGGTTTAGAATAAAGAGCCTAAAATAAGACAGGTCGCCCAAAAGGAAGAGAAAACCACTCTCTTCATGGCAAAGATGTGAGTGGCAGGTCTGGGAAGGGATAATCTGGGAGTATCCAGTTTGCCCTGATTTTGTGCTATGACACACAGCCTGTGGCAACACAAACCCCTTCACGGGACACCTCTAAGAGGGCTTCCCCGGTGTCATGACTGCCATGGAGAGTGCCCAGGAAAAAGAAGAACATGCTTGGGAAAAGGCAACATGGGAGGAGGAGATCTGCACTCAGAGTATTGAATCCCATGCAGTGAGGTAGTGCTGGATCTAGCCCAGAGATTGAAAGAGTTAATCAGTAGGCCAGAAGAGAAATGCAGGAGGGGTTTTTCTGTAATAAATTAAATGAGGGGGGTGGTTCAGTATGAATACTGATTCCTCAGTATTTGTCACTATTGCATGATCATCCAGGCTCCAGACATGTTTTGATTCATTACCAAAAGGAGTCAAAAACCTAGCTTTAAACAACCTAATTAAAACTCATAAGTGGACAAAAATGTGCCACCAGGTGATGTGTATCCTACCTGAAAACATCTTTATCTTTGAGAAGTCTGCTTTTGTGGACTGAGAGAGCAAATCATCTGCAAGCTAAATATATTTAATTAGATGTTTCCACTGTAAATACCACACTTGACACAAGATAAAACTATTATAGACTGTTAGTTCATCTGCTTCTCCTTTGGCATAAAATAATTGCAGTTGTCAATGAGCAGTAAATGTTCAAAGCAACTCAGTATTAAGATACAATAATGTTACATGATAATCATCATAGATCTTTAAAGATAATCTTCAATATCAAAAAGCAGAAGGTTAAACTCATTAGGTGTAGTCTGTATGCTTCATTTCGATGACAGATTTAGTGAGTAAAAGAAAGCTCTTTAAGTAACCCTTCTGATAATCAGAGCTTCTGCAAAGAAGCTGAGAAGTTGACCTTTAAAAATATACACTGATTATTGTGTTTGTCAGTTTATCTTGGTGATACACAGAAGCCAATACTTGCCCATCTTTCTTCTGCCAGGATTCCATCCTCTTCCTTTTGTTTCACAACATTCTCTCTGTCCTGATTTTCTTTTCCTGGGAAAGAGCAAATGACTTAAAAAACATGTTCACACACATATCATTTCAGCAATGCTCTATTTATATGTGCTAAATATCAAGTTCACAGTTAAAGTACATTGGAGTATTAAGAATACCTTTTAAAAACTAGGATTTAAGCTGGTTCTTTTAAAAGTACGTGGGTGCTTTGCTGTGTAAGAAGACTTTTCTATGTCAGGGTTGTAGGAATCAATCTGCAGTTAAATCTTCCCTCTTGCACATAAAAGTATTGTGAAAAGAAATTCCAATCTTCCCTGGCCACCTTCATGCACCTGCCAGATGACCCAAATTCATAATACTGCGACTGAGAAAGCCATTATATAAGATGCTGCTTTCAGAGAAGTGGGAAACACTACTTTCTTGTATTTCTCTCACCTTAAGTTTGGAAATATTTACTTGAAATTACTATGAATTTATTTCTCCTTGCAGTATGAAAGGATAAGGAGGATTTGGCCTTCAATTTGTAACAAAAATTACAAATGAAGGATAAGGATAAAATTCTTTTCAGGATTACAAAGGTTTTAACCAGCTACTCTGCATAATAATATTACTCTTTGCCTTCTTGATCATTTACTTTAGTGACAGCCAGAACATCCATTGTTGTCACAGCCTGCCTCTGATTTAAAAAGTGTAGCAACACAATACAATATGCTTAGTAGCTATCTTAAGGAGGCACCTGCAGCTACAAATCAGCTGAAAAAACAACTACCGAAAAACACCTTCAAACACACTCTCAGAACTTTGGCTATCTGAAATGGACCAGAGAAGTAACTTCCAAAGGCTGAAAGAGCCCATGCTGTCTATCAGTTATGGAAAGTTTAACCCCAATGGACTTTAGCTATTTTTACTTCAGTGATGGACTACAGGGCCAGAGCAATTCTTCAGCTAATGAGATTCTGGTTCTATTAGTACGTTCCAAAGCTTTATAAGTTGGTACTCAGAGATCAGACACTAAATATGAAGCAAGAACTCTCAAAGTGAAGTCCAAAAATACACCTCGTTGCCTGACAACATTCTGTAAAGATTAAAAAGTGCCTTCATTTTTTCTATATTTCTTGTGGCTTATTATTGCTTTTATCGCCTTGTGTTGCGGTCAGATTTGTGAAGGACGTACATTTACTGGTTTTTGGTTTTGCTATGGCCAGTGTGTTGCTTTTCTACTTGAAGTTACTGCATATGGTGGGTTTCATATCCTGTGTCACAGAACAGAGCCATATTATGCAAGGTAATGCAGAAACAAAAAATACAAGGAGAAATTTTCAATTTAAGGCTTTAATTTTACTATTTCTCTTACAAATCTCTTTCATAAGAGAGATCTCAGGTGGAATATGATATATAAATGATAAAAGAAAGACAAAAGCAGACAAAATAATGGGATGAAAAAATGTAAGAAAATTATAGTTGTGGGTTGACTCTGGGTGGCTGCCAGGTGCCCATTAAAAGGACTCCATTACTTTCCTCCTCAGATGGACAAGGGACAGAAAAGATAAGGAAAGTCTCATGGGTCAAGATAAAGGCAGGGAAGGATCACTCACCAGGTACTGTCACAGGCAAAACACTCAGCTGGGCAAAATTAGTTTAATTTATGGCCAATCAAACCAGAGTAGGGTAATGGGAAATAAAAGGCAAATCTTATAACCTCTTCCCTGTACCACTCCCTTCTTCCTGATCTCAAATTCGTTCCTCATTTTCTGTCCCTCCTCCTCCACAATTGCACAAAGGGACAGGGAATGGGGTCTGTGGTCAGTCCATCCCACGTTGTCTCTGCCTCTCCTTCCTCCTCAGGGAGAGAACTCCTCACACTCCTTCCGTGGTCCATCATGGTCTGCCTCCCATGGGAACATAAATATGAGTTCTTTCATAGGTGGCAGTTTTTCCCGAACTGCTCCAGAACAGGTCCCTTCCATGCGCTGCAGTCCTTTGTTAGGAACAGGCTGTTTCAGTGTGGGTCCCCCATGCAGTCACAAATCCTGCCACCAAACCTGCTCTAGCATGGACTCCTTGCTGCACCAGTCCACAGGTCCTGCCAGGCACCTGATCCAGCACAGGCTTCCCATTGGGTCACAGCTACCTTCATGCATCTCTACCTGCACCAGTATGAGGCCATGCTTCCATTGGCTCCAGGGGGATCTCTGCTTCACTGTGGACCTCCATGGACCTCACCATAATCTTCACAATGGGCTGCTGCATGGAAACTTAGCTCTGGCTCCTGGAGCACTTCCTCCCCCTGATTCTCCATCAGCCCTGACATCTGCCTGACTGATTTTCTCACACATTCTCACTCCTTTCTGGCTGTTCTTCTGCAGGAGTCTGGGGTTTTTTCCCTGGTCTTGAATACATTATCCTGGAGGTGCTACTCCTGTTGCTGATGGATGTGTCCTTGGCCAGTGGCGGGTGCCTCTTGGAGCCAGCTGGCATTGACTCAGTTGAACACAGGGGAAGCTCCTGGAAGGTTCTCATAGAAGACAACCCTGTAGACCCCATGCTCCTAAACTTTGTCATGTGAACCCGATAAAATGATACTTTCAGCAAGCGGAGAGTTTAATAGGAAGGTAGAGCTGCCCATCTGCCCAGTTAATTCCAGATCTAGTTTTCCAGTGATGTGTCTCCGTTTTATTTTTTTGCAAAGAATAATTCTAAAAAAGATATTATATGCCTAAGAAATGTCATCTGCAAAATGAACAATCAAACCATTTTAAGAGGGTTTTTTTGTTTTTCTTTTGAAATTAGGAGATCATGCTGTGAAATTTTTCTGTTAGGTGCAAAAAAGGATTTTTCTCTGTAACCTGTACAAAGTTGAATTGCACTCCTGGAGATCTGCCAAACAGTCTGGAAATAATTTGAACAACCAGTGATCCATTTTGAGTGATCTTTACCTCCTCACTCTATGCCTGCTTTTGTTCTTGGTTTGCATTTTTTCTTTGATCAGACGGTTGCTGCTTGAATAAAGAAGGATGACTAATTGTTTAAAAATATTTTAAACATCTTTTGAAGCACTCCGTTATGACAAGTTATGTCAATGCTGCAATGCTTCACTTTATCTACTCTTCTATTTTGTTAATAACAAGTGAACTAAATGAGCTACAGTGTTCAATGCAATGTGAAGGGTACTTGATGCACAGCTCCCACTAATGATAAAAAAAAAAGTTTGGCTCATTTCCTGTGTTATGTTAATATTACTATTTTCAGCCTTTCTTACTTCTTTGTAAAGATTAGCTGTTAATCCATAGAAGAGCTTTAGGAGGCAGTTTTACCTTTCTATACTACTGAAAACTTTCAAGTCCAGAGCCTGAGATCTAATAAATCTGGCCAGAATTTAAAAGGTCTTCACCACAAAGGAGCATCTGTCAGTAGAAGTGAATTTTAATCCATAAACTCAGGTTATTTTACTGGAATCCCCAAGTACAGATGTAGAAACATAAGTATGTGCACTCTGGAGAGGGGAAGGAAAAAAAGCAGCCCAAATATCTGAGTATAAATATTTGAATTCATTCCATCCATGGATTCTGCTTAATTCTCTGAGCTCCATATATTTCCAACGTAATGCTTAAAAATCATTCCTTCACCATGAGTGAAAGCTGAGAGTGAAAACATAGTTGCACTCTCTTTCTCTGGTGTCAGTAGCCACGTAGCATGAACAAGTATCCAAAAGCGAAAAAAATTTCATTTGTCCATTTTTCAGAAATGGCTAGACATTGTCACTGTTCTGAGAGACAATTTTTTGATTTTAATGGAGGGTATTCTGAGAGAAGAGTGAAATGGTTGCCAGTGAAACTCAGTAGATCACTATAGCTTCTAACCATGTACCACCTGTAGAAGCCCAGAAAATAAGGAGCTAATGTGTATGCCTCAAACACCAATGGTCATTGAGCCAACCAAGGGTTGTTGTGTAAGAGCTTGCTGTGGAAACAGGGAAGGAAAAACAGGCTGTGGCTGGTGAAGGGGCCATGCACAGTACTTTTCTGTGGCAGTACTTTTCTGGGACAAATATGTTGTTATGGCTCCTGCAGATAAGCGCAACACAGTGCTGTGTAAGTGCAGGACTGAGGTCAAAGAGAGGGGGATGAGAACACCAAAGCAAAGACCCCTGAAGCCATCCAATGCATTTCTAAAAAGGTCTAGAAGAATGGGCTGTGCATGATAACTCCTTTGCATGGAAAGTGAGAAACTTTGCCTCAGGGTGGGGAAAACTTACATATTAAAAATTATACCCACAAAGCCTTGGATTTGCCCCCCAGGATCCTGGACACCCTGTTGGCTGGATTGATGTTGGACCCAGGGCAGGTGATCTCCTTTCCTCTCCTATCTAACCCCTCTCTCTCTTCCCACTTTTCTTTTATATTTTTATTTCTTTCACTACTATAAATCAAGGGACCAGCTTGTTCCCATGCTATGCGTATAATTTATTAATAAGATTTCATGTTTTCAGAGCTTTCTGATTTCTGTTTTTTCCTCTTTGATCACAGGTTTCTATGAATCTTGGGTGCTCACTTTCTCTTAGGAGTGGAACATGACACCACCCACCATCGTATTATCAACACTCTTGATAACAACTCAGCAAACAGTGCAAGCCTTCTTAAAGGAAATTAAAGAGCAGATAGAGGCTATTCTCAAAAACAAGCAGTGATTTTTGAACAAAATGAGACACTGTAGAGGGTTCCATCTTAAAATGGTAAGCATCTCTTTTCTGAAAACCTGGTATCCAGTTGGGTATCAAACAGGAAAACATAACTGCTGAAGGGAATTTAAGAAAAGCCATTCGTATAATTTCAAAGATCTAACATTAACAGATTTAAAAAATCTTAACCTAATTGGTATTTTATTAGTATTCATAGTAATACCAGTAAAATATGTGGGATTTTTTTCTGCTGCTGAATAATGTTGCGAATGGTTTAGTTCTAATAGGCTCAGACCACCTCATCGTTTTTTAATTGGACTGTGCAGGTATTTGCTATAGTCATATTTTCAGGTCCTTATTAATTGAAGTGGTGAAGAATGGACATAGTTAACCAGTTGCAGATTTCCCAGCTGAAGAATTCTTCAGAGCATCTCCCAGCTGAAATGATAGCTCTGGGCAAGTTCAGTCAAAATAAACGAACTCCTCTTTTTTGTTTGTTTTAAGTAATCGTTACTTTAGTTCTCCACTGAGTTTCTGAAAACCATCAGTCTCTCAGTAGAAGAGTACGGGTGTCAGTGTTCTTAGTGGAAGTTGTCCAGCAGACTCCCACCACTTGTCCAAATCCATACTGGCAATTTTGCCTGAGATACTCAGGTTGATACCAATTTTAGCAGAAGTATGTGGGTGTCAAAAGAATTGAGAGTGGAAGCTCCTAGTATGAGCAAGGTGGGACTGACTGTCAGTCAGATGATGGGAAAAATCATGCTTGGAAGAGAGGGAATAGTAATCAGACAGCTGATTAAGGACAGAAATCATTATGGAGAAAACTGATTAAGGGAAAGGAAGCCAGCACTCATCAAGGGTAGCATGAGAGACAAGATACTAGAAGATGCCTAAACTGCCAAAAGAAATGTGGGTGTAATTGTCTCCTCTAGCTTCAAGAAATGTTGATTGGGCAAAGTGCAGCACAGTGTGGGTGTTTGAGAAAAACGAAAACTGAGCAAGAGAAAAAGCTAAGCGGCAAAATATGGCAGAAAGGTTTCTGAGGCAGAGCAGAATTTGAGAAACGTGCAGCAGGTAAGGCTGGGCATAAGAGACAAGCAACAGCACACTGGCAAAGAAGAGCAGAGTGGAGGATGGAAGAAACATCCTATCTCAGCACAGAAGAAATTAGAGTCCAGCTGAAAGAGCAGTAAATTTGTCTTAAAGGATTAACAGTTCAGAGAAAGGGAGGTATTTGATTCATGGAAGGTCATGCTTTTAAAATGTTTGTTGCTAACAGCAGAGGTCTGTAGAGGTAGAGGCTCTTTATTGCCTGATCAGTTGTTTCCGGATGAAAAGTTGGCCTAAAGAATAGTAATATGTAATGAATGTGATAAAAAATGAAAAAATTACACATTTTTTATTTCTTCCTTTTAGCTTCAACTTTTTCCCTAGATAAATGCCCAGCACTTTAATGGAAAATGATCCTTCTGTAGCTCAGACCAAGAAAGGTGTTTACTTTTCTAATAATGTATTTTTAAAGTATTTTCTCATGATGGGGGGAGGGGGAACACACTCTTTATTAACTTAAAATTCCTATGGAAATTGACACTATTCTGCTATCCCTTACTTTGCCCTTTTTTTTCCTCTTCTGCAGAGCATGTCTCTAAGCAATGTTATTCCTCCTTTAGACCTCCTTATATAGTATCAATCAACTTGTGAAGGTCATAGCATATTTATCTCCCTTGTTCACCATCAGGCCAAACTGGTGGAGACAGCTACCGTGCTTGTAGGGAATTACAGATCAGTTGCAGGAAATACCAGTGGGATTTCATGTTATGTTGTCTTAAAGACCAAGTATATTTATTATGACCAACACATTAATATGTGAAACAAAAGGACTTGATAATAATTCATCATTTATGCCATTTTGTCAAATTTTACTATGTCCTATTTTTTCTTTTTTTTTTGTTCTGATTATGTTGGTTTTAATATGTTTGGATGGTTATAATACTGGTTGTTTATAGTGATATAATACAACCATTTTGGTTTATTTTGATGTGCAATACTGCAGGGAATATTAACCAAACTAGGAATTATGAAGCTCTTCAAAATCAAGAATACAGAAACCAAGAAAGTATGCAAGAGCATTACAGTTGCTACTGTATTTCAAAGACTGTGTTCATCCCTCTCTTCCACTGATATAAATCAGAAATGGCTCCTTTTTAGTCCATATATATTTTTTATATTTATATATATACATACAGTGGTAACTTATTATAAAAATCATGCAGGTCTTACCTTTATTCTCCATTTATTTGTACTGCATAGGGATGTGTTAATTTTGTTCTAAGATCTACTGTAATTATAATGTCTTAAAGTGAGAAATACTGCACAAAGTTTGGAAATACTTCAACTTCAGTTAAAAGAATAAGAATTTTTCTTTTGATTTTTGTGAATTCAGGAAAACACAGTCCTTTTTTCTCCTCCCTCATTTTTGTATTATATACTATGCAAGAGAACCACACCAGAGTCCTGTAGGGGAAAAAAAAGATCTGTTTTTAGGGTGTAGAACTATAAAAGAAGAGTTTTCCCTCTTCTGCTCAAGTCTGAGATTTGGAAAGTCATGCAACCCATCTGAGCTATTCCATTCCCAGCCATTCATTCTGCCAGACCTCTTCACTTGTGGAACATAGTTTCATGTTATAGGGCTTTGCACCAGACCCTGAATAATAAGGCTCTTTTTTTTTTTTTTTTTTTTTTAAATCTTCAAGTCCTATTTTAATACATACAATGATACTGAAAGAACTGGAAATGGATGTTTCCAGATCAAAATTGAAAATTGGTTTCAATAGCAAAGTTTACTTTCCTCATTGTATGCAAAGCAAGTTCTTGGTGGTTCAATTTTTCAGTTTACATGCTAAATTAAGCACAGCAGATAATTCCTCTTCAACTTCTCTCCTTGCCTTTGAGCCTCTACAGCTGCATCTATGCAGCCTGGATACCTAAAAAGCAATAGATACCATTGCAGATGCTGGACCTCATTGCTTCTAATTATATGTAGTTAAAGTAGGAAGTATTTCAAATTAAGTTCTTTTGGATCCTGGTGTCTTGATTTAACTATCCAAAGACACTTACTATGGATAATATATATCTGAGGTTTGTACCTGTTACTGATATCACATTAAAGCATGGGTTATGAGGTACCAAAGCATGGTTTATGATCAATGTGTTTCCAACTTGAAAGTGAGACATGGCCTGTAAAAAAGACATAGGCCAAAAATATGAACAATTATAGACAAGTCTTAAAATACCATCAGAAGTATTCAGCTCACTTGTAGAGTTTTGGCTGTCTGTCTGGAATTCAATAGTAGACTAATTGCGTCTCATGCACAAAAGATTGCCCTGTAAAAGGCAAAGACATTGCTAATTTTCAGAGTAAATTGATATAGCAGTTTAACATGCTATATATTAATTTATTCTTTGCCTACAGAAAATTCTTCTTGGCCAGAAACATACAGAGACAGAATAATTTTCAGTTTAAACGAAAATATGTAAATAGGTGTGTTGTATAGTCAACTACTTTTTCTATTCTATCAAAACAAAGATTTCACTGAAACTTATGTAAACTTTGACTCGTCTACTGCTTTTTTCCTTTAAGTTACGGTGACTATTCTAAAAAAAAAAAAAGGCAGAATATTTGTATTTCACTTAAAAAATGTATGAAAACCTTACTTGAAATTTCTTTATAATTGTGGCATAAGGAGGGTAATTCTGGCCAAACAGCATGTTTTTTATATAATTTTTGGACAATGGCAAGTGAAAACTTCCAATGCATGTATTTGATTTCCCTGTCAGATAGAAGCAAACACGATTATTAACTATAATAGCTCTGTGAATCTTTAGGCTGTCCTGTCAGTCTGGATATATATAGTTGGATGTAGATAGCAGAACTTTGACTCAGCATGTCACTTCTTACCTTGCCAAGCATGAGAAATGTGAGTAACAAGACTTGCAAAATGAAATACTGCCTGACAGTAGCCTGCCTTCCAGATGGAAGAATCCTACTATAAAGCTACTTTGACAAAAAGTGTATCACTCCTAGGACCTTTCAGATTAGTGGAGTGATGCAGCTTTATTATCAGACATTGTTCAGTTCATCATAAATGTCTCACTGCCACAGCACCTTATGTGGGAAAAGGGCTATATAAAAGCATACTATATTCCAATCTAATTCACACAATGGCTTTCTTGGTAATTAAGATCCAAGTGCTGTTAAATTTCTAGGGATTTTCTATTACCAGTATGAATCAAATGATTTAAAATGGTTAGATTACAACAGTTGGTGTCACTGCTTAAGAAGAGGAGTGGAAAGGGATCTTTGAAAAGGAATAAGTTAGATTTATTTAGAGACTCCATTTACTTGTAAGTGACCCCCCCAAACTGATCTGAAAAAAATAGATGGAAAGAAGATCTTTATAACTTTTCAGCTGATGGCAGTATGTCTTTAAATCCACCATTAAAAGCCTGTTCAGTGACCATAAATATAAGCCCAGAGAACAGAGTTTGCAATAAAATACTTGGTGTTGTTGCACAGGGATGGGAATTTGATATTTAAAATTGTTTTATTCATGCTTTATGTCTTTTGAGGGAAATTATTCACTCTGACCCTTATTGCATATTCTGTACCCAAGAATATTCATGGATGTTTCCATATGGAGTTCCTGGCCAGAAGAGTGTTCATAACAATAATGTGAAGGCCAAAATCCACCCTCCTCCCTAGCAGCCATACTACCCAGCTTCATAAACTCCTCACAGAGACCAAGCAGACTCTGCCTGGCGTACTGGAGGAAGAGAGGAGACTTAGCTCCTACCACTTAAAGTCTTTATGACATGAAGGCAGACGGTATGAATGACTCACATGCAGAAAAGCTCTCATTTGAGGAGTCTAAAGTCTGTAATATTCTGCAGAAATACATGCACAAGACAGCATTTCAACCCCAAACCAGTCCTCTTGAGAAGCTACAAGAGGACTGATCCTACAGTTTTGTAGGATTGCCTGTTTCTGTCCTCCATCCACCCTTTCCTTAGGCATTTATATACATTAATAAAATCCCCCTGAGCCTTCTTTTCTCCAGACTGAATGGTCTCATCTCTCTCAACACTTCCTCACAGAAGAGATGCTCCAATTCCTCATATGTCTTAGTGGCCTTTTGCTGGACTTTCTCCAACTCTTTTTTGTCCTGAGAAGCCCAGAACTTGTTGTAGTACCCCAGGTGGTGCCTGGGGTACTTCACTCAGGGATGAATAAAGGTGAAGAATTGCCTCCCTCACCTGCCAGCAGTATTCTCCTTGATAAAGTCCAAGATACTCTTGGTCTTTCTTGCTGTAAGGGTATACTTGCAATATCTTTGAAGAATTATCAGGCTCTCTGACAAATCATTGCTCTAATAAACTGAAAACACAAAGCTTGTAATTTCAGGTCCAGTGATTGTGTTATTTTGTAGTTGAAGAGCTATGTGGAGTTTTGAGCCTTCTTTTTTTTGTTGTTTGTTTTTTTTGTTTTTTTAGTTTTTAAACTGTAGGCGTATATGTCCACTCCCTGATATTTAGACATCTCTCAGTCTTATTATAGCCACCTCATTCTCCTAAAGATTAAGTCACTTCTGTTAAGTTTGATATCCTTTCATACAAAGAAACTAGTTCCCTAGGCTCTTGTGCCACTGTGTGTGTACAGTGGACACACTGTACTGTGTGTCCACTGTACTGCTGTGCCTCTTAACAATCATTCTTATGATGCTCTAGTGCAGCTCTACACACTCTGGCATTCTTTCCAGGCCTCTCTCTTCTTTCAAAGATCTTCTTGTCATTTGGAAACATTGAAAAAGAGAAGTTATACAGCTTTAGTCACTTTTCTTGGGGTACTTGACTAACCAACTAACCTTGACCGAAATTACCCTGAAGTTTATGTCATAACCTCTCAAGCCACTCCTCCCCTCCTGTCACAGCCAACAAATCACAGTCAGTTGAAGAAAAGCTGTCTGACCCTTCAGTCTTTTAATGCAAAGTGGGATTCTGTAGAGCAAACGTATCAACCTAATAATTAAAAATAACTGGCCAACCTTTGCCCTAAGCCAGCTGAACCCGTATGAGCTTCTCTTCTGTCGATGCTGCTGCTGAAAACAGCAGTCTTCAGTAGAGCAGAAAGCTGAGATGGTGAACTCCTCACTAGTTCTTGTCTGTCCTGCCCTTCGGTTAGTTTAAGTAGCCGGTGGTGGCATGATGATTGTATTCATACTTCATCTGCCCAAAATCCAAGGTCCCAACTCAACTAGGAATCCATCTTCCTTCTCTTCACACTCCTGTATTCTCATCCTAACACACCTCCATCAGCCTAAAATCTCTCTGGGTGTCACTAAAGGAGGAATTTACTGGTGTCCCATTTGAGATGTACTCATGCCGCCTTGTATTTAGCTAGGATGAATGATAGATAATGAGGTAGCATAGTCACCACTAGAGAGAGCTCTGATACTAGAATTATGATTAAGCCCTATTTTATCTAAGTTCCTATTGCAGACTTCAGGGGCAGTTGCTTGAATGGATGGAGTGTCAAAAAGGGAAGAGCGATACGAAATAGAAGGAACTGCAGTGTGTCAGGGAAGATTTTGGACTCAATATTATTGAACTGTGATTGGTCTACCGAAGGGAGAGAGAGTGTTTTCCTAGTTTGGCCTCTTTCCACTTTAATTCAGCAGTTTTTGATGTTCCGCTTGCAAAACTTATTGCTGCTCAGCTGCTCTGCTTTATGGTTTATGACTTGATATTGCTTTCAAGAGAATATAGGATGAAAATAGAACACTGGAATTTTGGGCAGAGGGGGGAAGTGATTTATGAATCACGCTATTTATTGTTGGTTAGGTACTTCAGTAAAATTTATGCAATTTTCAGAACTCAGTACATTCATGTAGTTGGACTACTTGAATGGGAAGTATCTTTGAGCAGAGAAAGTACTTGTATTCTTCTTTCATTAACACCAGAAAATAAACACACTGGGGATACTAACAGTGTGCAATAATGTTTGTGCCTTTATTATGATAGTCCAATATATCTTTACTGAATGGGAGATATGAATACTATCAAGATGGGGACTGACAATACTGGAATAAGCAAGGCCAAGTAGGCAATTCCATTGTTTTTATAAATAACACGGGAAAGGTACCATAATTTGTCCAAAATTCTTCTAATAGCCTCTTGAATGTGATCTCTCTTATTCTACCACAGTGTAGGAGTAGGGCCAACATGGCAGGCTGTGCAAACAGTGTGAGTAAAACAAGGATCAAATACCCTGTGACAAAGTGACAAAGTAGAAGCCAGTGTTCAAAGCCTGTATTTCAAAGCCATATTCAGCCTCCATTATTTCCACGTGCTTCAGACAAACACAATCCCTCAAGTTCAGATCAATCATCTCAGCCAGGAAGTATGACAGCTTCAGAATGTCTTTATCTTTGTTCCTAGCTTTTTAGTTGGGACTTCTTTTCCAAAATACACCTAACCTTATGCATAAATTTTGTTCTGTGGGACTCTGAGAACAGGCACTACTCTTCCACTTTCAGCAATAAATTGACAGTGCTTAATTTTCCTTCCAAGAGAGCTGGATGTTCCTTCACCCTGCTCTGTAGGAATAATCTGCAAACTGCAAAAGGCAGTCTGCCTACCACTTCATCGCCTCTTTCACCCAGCCTGGCCTGGATCACTTCCCGGGATGGGGCATTCACAGCTTCTCTGGGCAACCTGTCCCAGGGCCTCATCACCCTCATAGTAAAGGATTTCTTCCTAGTATCTAACCTAAACCCACCTTCTTTCAGTTTAAATCAATTACTCTCTATCCTATCACTATGTGCCCTTGCAAAAAGTCCCCCTCCAGCTCTCTGGGAGGCCCCTTTTAGGTACTGGAAGGTTCCTGTAAGATATCTCTGGAGCTTTCTTTTCTCTGGGCTGAACCACACCAAGTCTTTCAGCCTGTCTTCATAGGACAGGTGCTCTAGTCCTATGATCATCTTTGGGTACTTGCTCTTGATTCATTCCAACAGGTGGATGTTGTTATCTTTGGGGCTCCAGAGCTGGATGCAGTAGTCCAGGTAGGGACACATGAGACTGGAGTAGAGGGGGGTAAATCCCTTCTCTCACCCAGCTGTGCTTTGGATGCAGCTCAGGACATGGCTGGCCCTCTGGGCTGCAAGTGCACATTGCAGCTCATGTTGAGCTTTTTGTCAACCAGCACTCCCAAGTCCTTCTCCTCAGGGCTGCTCTCAGTCCATTCTCTGGTCAGCTTGTATTTGTGCTTGGGATTGCCCTGACCCAAGTGCAGGACCTTGCACCTAGCCTGTTGAACTTCATGAGCTTTGCAGCAACACAACTCTTAACCCTGTCAAGGTCCCTCTGGATGGAAGAATCCCTTCCCTCCAGCGGGTTGGCCACACCACGCAGTTTGGTGCAATGTCAAATTTGCTGAGGGTGCGCTCAATCCCGCTGTTCACATCGCTGACAGAAATGTTAAACTCCACTGTTCCCAACTCGTACCCCTGAGGAATGCCTCTCATCACTTGTCTCCACTTGGAGAAAGAGCTATTGATAGCAACCCTTTGGCTGAAATCCTCCAGCCGCTTCCTCATCTCCTCAGAGGTCCATCCATCATACGCACACCTCTCTAGTTTAGAGACAAGGGTGTTGTGTGGGACAGTGTCAAATTATTTGCACTAGTCCAAGTGGATGACATCATTCTTCCCTCATCAACCACTTCTGTAATGCTGTCACAGGTCACAAAATTTGTCAGCAGGCATGATTTGCCCTTGGTGAAGCCATGTTGGCTGTCACCAATCACCCTCTTATTTTCCATATACTTTAGCACAGTTTCATGGAGGATCTTCTCCATGGTCTGGCAGGGCACCAAGGTGAGACTAGCTCATCTGTAGTTCCTCTTTGACCCCTTTCCTTTTTTTCCCTTTTTAAAAAAGGGGTTATGTTTCCCCTTTTCCAGTCAGTTAGAACTTCACCAGACTGCCACAACTTCTCAAGTAGGAAGGATAGTGGCTTAGGCATTAAAAAAACTTTTAATTTGGGTCATTTCAGAGTGTTTCTGCATTTTTACCATATGAGGGTGTGCATGAGGGTTGAATATTTCTTTTTCTTCCCCCTTAGCACTGGTATCTTTATTGTTTATTTTGTAATTTTTGTGGAGAACTAGATACTGCAGTTTTTCGACTATGGCCAAACATTGTATTGATGTCTTTTTCAACCTAGAAATGAAACAACACACAGTTTTGAGATAATTTTAGTATAGGAGGTAATATAAAAGTGGATCTTTATTGGAGCTCCAGGGGCAGTTATGGAAGAATGTCCAGAAAAGCCCACCTCCAAAGGGGTGAATGAAGTTTAATAAGTGTGGCAAATTAGCATAACTGACAAAAAGCACCAGTTAGGAGGACAAGTGGTGATGCAATTCCCCCCCCAGGTCAATCCCCTTCTCTGGAGCCCCCCCTAAGTACTAACTGTAATTTATTTACAAAAGTGTGTCTTGAAGCATTGTTCTCAACCTTGGTAGCCAG
>VZRQ01004237.1:843356-883769 GCA_013397975.1 Machaerirhynchus nigripectus | reverse complement strand
TTCCCATAAAGGAGGAACCCAGCCCTGCCACCGATTAGGGAGGCCGTGTCTCTGACCTACCCTTTGCAGGGGTGGCTAGACGAAAAAGGCTACCTCTGAGGAACTGTCATACACGGCTCCTGTCTCTGTCCCTGAGTTCGCCTTGGGTAATTTTGCAAAGAGCTGAAATCACTCGTAGGCGAGAAATCGCTACGCTTGCTGAAATCACCCGTCGCTCAGGGAGGCCTGCCTGTGCCCCTGGAAGGGCTGTTCTTTGCAGGACGCTCTCTCTCCAGGAAGGCCTGCCTGTGCCCCTGGAAGGGCTGTTCTTTGCAGGACACTCTCCAGGAAGGCCTGCCTGTGCCCCTGGAAGAGCTGTTCTTTGCAGGACACTCTCTCTCCAGGAAGGCCTGCCTGTGCCCCTGGAAGGGCTGTTCTTTGCAGGACGCTCTCTCTCCAGGAAGGCCATGGCATGCTGGTGACCAACATGGAACCCCCCACCACGTCAGTAGTGTGTTGTTAGAAGCACAGCATAACCTCTGGGATGTGGGCAGTGATACACGGCCTGGCTGAGACAGTCAGGTTTTCACGGTTATATCAGTCAGAGAGCAGAAAGAGAGAGGCCACAGGAAGCTTTGCTGATTAGAAGAGCATCAAAAAGGAAGAAATGGCATCGCAACCTTCTGACTTTATTGTTATGTTAAAATAAATGAATGTTTAACTGATGAAATTAGATTAATCCTTTGGAGTAATACCAGGCAGTCATTAATGATTGGGAGTAGCTAAAGTGTGCGGCCCTTTCTGTACTGAATTCATGGGTTTGCTTTCTGCTAAAAACTGGATGGATGGCTTGTGAGCAGGGTGAAGAACCAGAAAAGAGGCCAAGGACTCTTCTCTGTCAGTTATCATTAGGGCTGGCAGCCCAAAAAATGGCATTAGAATTACTCACGTGTGACACTTTTTTCTTCTGTATTTGGCTATTAGCTTGCTGGATCTAGATTTGTGGACCAGAATCATTCAGTTGTTTAAGAGCTGGAATTTAGATTATCAGTTAAAGAAAAGGATGAAAAGGCTCTTGGGGACATCACCCTTATGGAGTGATGGAAGAGGAATCATAGTGAGTTCTAATGTGCTTGCCTCCTGTAAGCTTAGTCAAGAGCTAAAAATACCACATTTCCTGTGGATATTGGAGAACCTTCCTTTTGTCTTTCTATTTTTGCAAGATTCTGCATATTGATTATGTTCTTCCTCCTTATTCCCAGGAGCAGCTGTGATCCAGTTCTGCTCTCTGCAAAAAAAAAAATCTTCTCTAGGCTGAAAAGCCCAACTTCTTAAATAAAAGCATTATTAAATGGTAGCTCTTTTTGCATTTTCCTCCATACCTTTTTCTGTGTAAGACCCTTAAGTCAGATAAATCCAGAGCATTTGTTTGACTTGCACTATGCCTTTTGTTGTTTAATTAGAAAAATACCTGATAAAAAAACTTTCTTTTTTATTTATTGGTTCTGTTTTGGAAGGTCAGATGAGAAGTATTCATGTAAATTTTGCAAGAAGGATACATGTGCAGGAGAGAAATGCAGGGGAACATGTTTGAAGCTCATGACTTTGCGTTGTGAAATTTGCCATTATTTTTTAAAGTGGTTGTGGATTAATTTATCTTTAGAGTGGCAGACATTTCATACAAGCTTCTGATCATTTCCTTAATCCTGGAGTAATCCTTTGTCCTGGTTAGTGGGCTTTTGCCTGATCTCTGTCGATAAGCAGCCTGGAACCGGAGGGGGCTGTAATCCGGGAGTGCGCGGTGCTCCAGGGGGAAAGTGGAGATGTCCAGTGCCACTGTTGCTCTCAGTGATCTGTAGCCAATGTGGAATGGCTGCTGGCATGATTTACAGCCTATGCCTCTGGTGTGTAGGCTTGAAAGGTCCATTCACAGCCTGTCTGAGACCAAGGTCACCTTGGTGATGCCTGGTCTAAACCTTCTGTGTGTTAACTCCACAGTGGGGACCTGCAGGTGACGGGAAGTGGACATTGCCCCTATAGCACTGCCCAGAAAGCCATTGGAAAGGACAACTTCACTATGATTCCCGAAGGGGTCAATGGAATTGAGGAAAGGATGACTGTTGTCTGGGACAAGGCTGTAGTAAGTAATTACTTACTTTTATGGACTAAAAGAAAATTGAGTGTCGGCTGAATAATGAAAGCCAAGAGACTCTTGGCCATTGCTTAAGTGACTTTCTGATATGTTTCTGAGAATTCCCTGAGAGAACGCTACTGTGGGGTGAATTGCTTATTTCAAAAACCACTTCCAGTTTTTTAAACTCAGGGCTGTGTTTCACTTCTGACACTGCAACAGTATTGTGTTTTATTAGACCTGAGGCTTCCCAGACTCCACTGCTCTATTTTCCGTCTGTGTCGGAGCGGATGCTTCTGAGAGATGTGGTATCTGGAGCAATTTAATGGTTTTGAAGTGGGCCTCATATAAACGTGATGAATGGATTGTTTGAATTTGGGAAGTGTCTCATCGTTTTTGAGAAATTACAAATGGATGGCAGCCGAGCCTGAGGCTAAGTGATGCACTGCTTTGAAGGAGAGCGTTGCACATAATTCATACTGGCATGCTTTGCTGCGGAGTGCCGGTATAAGTCAGGAATTTTTTGTTGGTTCCATGGATTCTAATGTATAATGATATTCTGCCTCTTTTGTCTGTCTCCACATGCACACCCTGCGCCCTCACATGCACTCACTGCATTGTGCTCAAATGCACATTGCAGATTGGAAAGTGGCAGTATTTACAGTGCTCTGATGAGCACTTCTCCCAGACTGTATTTCATAACTCTTTATTCAGGGACAGCTATTGAGATTCCAAGCACAGAAGCAGCCTCGGATACCTGCCAGGTAGGAGCAAAGTAGGGAAGCAAGCAAAGCACAGCCAGCTGCTGCTATTTTTCTTTTGTTACTCCCTCAATGGGAAGGAACTGCAGGAAGGGCTGCAACATGGGATTTACAGGCGGTAACATTCAGTCCTGCACCACTGAGTAGCTCATACTTTGCAAACCTTATATTTTACCAGGAAATAAGTGTTTATTTAATATTAAAAGGCTTGGCACTGTTGTTCTTCCTTAGAACATTGTTCTTGCTCATTGCCAGGGAAGACCCCAAAGTACTCTACTGAGAAATTAAAATGCTGTTCTTTCAGTTGCAATTACCATCACTGACTGTATACCAAGTTCTACTGGTGATGACATTTCTCCAGGCAAGGACTTTATAATTGGCTGTATTACTTATATGTATAGGTCTGACAATACTAATAATAGAATGGACTTAATTTGGAAGAAATGTTCCCAAAAATGTTGGAATCTTGTTCTTTTGTTTAATCTCGTAATACTCATATAAGTTTCTGTGTTTTTTAAATGGAAATCACTAGGGCTAGCAACAAAACACACTTAGGCCTCAGTGTGTAGAGAAAGGGACCCCAGATAATGGAGCACCTTGGTGGTATCATGTGCACTAAGGTTTCACTGGCTGTCCTTAGCAATGCCTGGAGTAACACACTCATTTGAAGCTTCCAAGTAATGAGCCATATATAAAGTCCTGTGTGATACAATCTCTGTTTCATCCAACATCATCGTATCTATAAAGTCCATGCCTTCCAATATCTCCCTGACCTTCCAGTATCTCCCTTTCCTTCCAATTTCTCCCTGACCTCCAGTACTCTGGATGGTAAATCCTCATTTCATAAGCATGTTTTGCTCAAATCACACTGTTTTTTAGGCCACAGGCAAGATGGATGAGAGCCAGTTTGTAGCTGTCACCAGCACCAATGCTGCCAAAATCTTTAATCTGTATCCAAGAAAAGGCCGGATTGCTGTAGGATCGGATGCTGATGTTGTTATTTGGGACCCTGATAAGGTGAAGACTATAACAGCCAAAAGCCATAAATCGGTAAGGAGGAAATGAAAACCAGCAAGAAAAAGAAATGTCACTGTTGCCTTTCAGCTGTTGACCTGAATTTTGTGAACACCAACAGCACAGGATACAGAGGAGTGGGGTAACTGCCTACTCCTGTTCTGAACTGGGTGAATGTTTCAGGACATGACAGTATTGAAGTCCTGTGTCAGAAGCATTGGGATCAGGAAGGATTTCTTTTCTCTCTGCATATACCTTTGCACTATTTATTTTTTGCATGCTTGTGGCAGATCTATAAAGAGGTGTGAATCAGCAGCTCTGCAGCTGAGGTTAATCAGGCTGTGAGGATAAATTTAAAACCAGCTCTTTTTTTTTGCTTACCTAAAAAGCACCCAATATTATAAATTGCATGATTAAATTAACAATATTCTTAACTATGACAGATGATTAAATGTTTTGATAATACAGCTCTAATCAGCTTGATGGATTTTCTGTTTAATTCCAGAGCTTTGGCACATATTTCTCTGCCCTCAGTGCAGAGTACCAGTGACTGACAGTTGCTTTCATTTTGACTCTGACAGGTTTTATCTTATGTGTTGTCTATCTCAAAGTTACTATCTTACTATTCAGTGCTTTGGTTTTGTGTTAGGGAATTCTTCCAAAAGTTTTACTGCAAATCCAGAATTGCATTTTTATATTAAGAAGGCAAAAACATTTAGAAACCTTTAGAAAGTAAATTTAGGTGATTCAGTTTCTTTTCTCTGTCTTGGGATCTCTCTGTATTTTCAAGAAAGTAATAATCACCTGCCCTGTGTTTCCCATTTAGATTGAGGCCTTCCTGGGCTTTTCTGGGCTTTTTCAGAAAGAAATATGTGTGCTGGCCTCTTTGAAATTTGCTTACACAGTCACAGCAGATGCACGGTGGGACCACGTCCTCTGGGTATCCAGCAGCTGAGCCACAATTTTGCTTCATTTTAGGGCTATCATGCTTCTAAATGCTCTGGGTAGATACAGCAAATCTTCGAAAACAAGTGAAATGTCTCATCCAGGAAAGTCTGATCAGAAAGATCCTTTAAAATAATTTCATATCAAAATGCATTGCTTTTCCTTCATACAAAACAACTTTATACACTTCTTAATGGCAGTTGTCTAAAACTGTGGCAATCAGTGTACATATTATAAGTTACTAATTGAAAGAGGTCTTGCAGTGAATATGTTGGTTGATCCTCAGGCCATTGAGTACAACATCTTTGAAGGAATGGAGTGCCATGGTGCCCCACTCGTGGTCATAAGCCAAGGGAAGATTGTGTTTGAAGATGGGAATCTGCACGTCAATAAGGGAATGGGCCGCTTCATCCCTCGCAAACCTTTCCCTGAGTATCTTTACCAGCGCATCAAAATCAGGAATAAGGTAATGCCAGATCCTGTTTAATCTTCTTTGTATCCAAACCCTCTTGGAAGCACAGCAGCACGTTTTTAATGTTGTTGTGCTTTTATGAGTCCATATCAGATGGGCTGTATATAACTTGTTCAAAAAATGACCACAGAACTTGTTGCAGTTGTGAACTCATCTAACTTAGTATTAACACCATGAGCTTCAGCAGGTAGAAGATATAATTGCCAGTTGGCATAATTATCTTATGCCCAGCAATGCCTTATGTCAAGGCTTTTGAAGAGAGGTGGAATAGTGATAGAATTTACTTTCAGTTAAAATTCAGCAAAAGAGCAAGCTTCTTGTGAGAGAGGGTTAGGGCAGAATAAAAACAGAATTTTAAATTGCATACTGAACTGCTGCACTGCAGAGAAGAAAAGCATGTCAGCCAGAGATTCTCATTATCTTGGGCATTTCTGAACTCTTGTTAGTGCATTTGCTGAGCTATGTATTAACAGCATTAATGGCTCAGAAAACTTTTCTCTTTTGTCTAAGAAAAAGCTTGGGTAATGACCAAGATTAAGACTGGATCACCTCTGGTTCTGAATTACCTAAGTGCTTATCTGTTGAAAACCAATTGGCTGGGTACTAATTTAGAGTTATTTGGAAATTGCTTCTTGTCACTGAGCAAGAAAGTCATTGTGCAAGCACAGGTAATGAGAAAAATTGACTAAACCTCATATTTTCTTCAGCCAAGCATATAGCATAGGCTGAGTGAGACTGGCAGCTGAAATTAAGCCAATGAGCATGTTGATAGTTTTTACCTTTCATCATTTTTTATACCAGTTCTGTTAAGTTGCAGAAGAAAGGCCTGCACTTCTTGAAGAAAAGGCACAGTAAAAAGCAAATGCACCTGCACAACACCAATCAGTGTTGCATTTTTTTTTACATTATCCATGTAGATGATACAGGCCCTCTCTTCATACTCCTTGTTTAGGGCTTCAGTGCCTGGGAGTGCCATATAAATTAGTGACAAAATCATCAAAACAGTGAAAGCAGCACTTTAGAAACAAGTATCACAGAGGAGTGTCTTATAGCAGGAGTTTGAACAAAATTACCGGGGCTAAGTAACCTGTGTCTTGCAAGTGGGCCTGGATTTTGGGAGACCTTTGGTATGGGCAAAGTCTGCAGACAAAGGGACTGATATTTTTGCTCCTGCAGCTCCCTCTGCTGCCTGCCGAGAGGGAAAGCAGATCCATGCCCACATTTCTTTTCCCACTATCAAATTTTATCAACTGGAAATATTTAGAAAAACCCATTGATGGTTGTATCAGCTGCGGTATGTCAGTGCACAGCAGAAGAATATAGAAAAACCCTGTCAAGCAAGGGACTGCAAAACTGAATTGGCACAGATTGGCACTATAAACTTATCCCTGGAGCAGGAACAGCAGTATGAATTCGTGCCTTTGTGGGTCCCTGGAAGATGGATTCATTGCTGTGACTGGCAGCTGCTCTCTTCTGGGCATTACTTTTGGCTCAGCCTGCAAGACAGTGGCTCTTCTGAGCCTGATGTCCCTGTCATCAAAAGCAAGGAAAATGCATTGATTGCTTTGAGAGCTGGATCAAACCCCTGTGCATAGTGTCTTTCTATACAGTATTTTAATTTCACTTTTAACCAGTTGGGGAAATTCCTCTGAAACCATAATCTTGTAAGCCACAGATTTCTGATCTTTTTGATGAGCTTTGCATTCTGCAATTCAATGGCTTCAGGCTCTTTCTGAAAACTGGAACTGTTCTTATCAAAATATTATTTCCTAGATTCCTATTATTTTAAGGCCAGTGAAGTCGTTTTGAATGTCTTTTCTAGTATTTCTTACAAGAACCATACAGGAAAAAAATCTAGAGACCTCAAACTAAAATCAGAGCTCCAGTGACAGATACTTTATTGACAAATACTGTAAGATGGGTCCCCTGCAACAATCCAGTGTATAATCACTTTTCTAGTTGATGACAAGAAGTAGAAATTTTTGAAATTTAATTTTAAAATTGCCACTCCTTTTCAATGAGTTCTAATAAAAAGAATGAGATCTACGAAGGGGAGGAGCAGAGGAAATACAGGCAGGAGAGAAATTGCTGTAGTTGGTATAGTGGGTGCCAGTTGTGCTACAACCCAAGTGTGACTCGGCAGCTGAATGGAGAGAGAAGAGGTGATTGTGGCTGATCTGATGTAAAATAAACAGGTGAGACCTGGTATTTTGAATCCCACATCATCCCTTTGATTGTGAAGAAAGCCTGATGAGGAGCTTTCTTGTAATTTTTATATATATAAAAATGGAGAGAGCAAGCTTTATAATTTCCTTTGTACATAAAGCAAACTGCCCTTTGCTTTATATATGAAGTACAGATGTGTTGTTAATTCAGCCAGTGCAGAATATAGCTCTGTGCTCACTGCTCTCTGCCTACGTTATCATTAGGCAGCAGTATCTGAGCATTCAGTGTCTGGATTTTTAATCTCCTCTTGTTTTAGGTGGGAGGACTGCAAGGAGTCTCCAGAGGAATGTATGATGGGCCTGTGTATGAAATCCCAGCTACGCCAAAATATGCAACTCCTGCACCCTCAACTAAATCCTCCCCTGCCAAAAACCAGCCCCCACCAATCAGAAACCTCCATCAATCCAATTTCAGCTTATCAGGTAAATCAGCTTGACTAATAAGAAACCTTTTAAAGCCATGAGTAGGATTATTGGTGATGGATTTCAATTATAGTTACTTCTTTAGTCAAATATAAAAGGATTGTATATAGTCATATACATGCATACACTTATATATAAGTATATACATGTTTTTATGCATTCATTCCCTAGGAATTTTTTACGTATTGCCAGTATTCAAAATGTTTGCAATCTGAAATTTTTCTCTGTGTCAGTCTTTCAGTATTATTCACCTGGCCCATTGCCATTAGCTGAGGTCTCTGGTTGATGTGACTGAAGCCCCTTGGTGGTGTGCACAGCTGATGGGACTTAGGTCTGGTGCATCCCATGAGTCTCAGACATCTCACAGGCTGCATCACCAGCAACTGCTCAACATGGAAACCTCAACTGTCCTTGTCCATGGTCATAAACTATGTGCAGAAGTTGTTAATAAGCAACTGGAGTGTTTCTTCTGCTCTTGGTCCCCAAAACATTTTCCATGGTACATAGGAAACAGACTGCAAAATCATCCTTTGGGGTTGCTGGAAATAGTTCTTGTCATCTGAAGGCAATTACAAGCGTGTCAAATCCTTATTCTTCAAAAGTCTACAGCCCCACTGGTGAATAATGCATCCATATGATGTTGTGAAAGTCATTGGATTTTCTCCCTTGTGGGAGCTGATGGTGGAGTTTTCCTCCCTTACAAATCCTCTCTTTAGAAACGAAATGAAACTTGTGTAAGAAAGTCAAGGAGAGAAAATATTTTAAAAACCCTTCTAATGAAGTGAAGTATATTTTTGCCCATACATTTGGGGCTATGGTAAGCATATATAAATACATATGATGCTATACAAAGCAAAAGAAGTGCTTAGAAATTTCACATTTTAGTAGTAACCAGTAATTGGGATTTTTCATAAGCATCTGAAGCTGTATTTTCACAGTGCACTGCTGGATCTGGGTACCCAAGGCATCTAGGGGTACAAATTTAATCTGAATGATGCAAACATGAAATTAAGCAGAACCAGAGTCTAAGGTAACATTTTAAATGACCCTACACATCTATGGTAGTCTTACATTGCCTTTAGGAAACTGAGTGTGATCAGGCAATATTTAGCCTGTCAAAAAGCTTGCTGTCCCCTTAAGCTTTCAGCATCTAAAATGCAGTTTGAAATGGGTGAATTTACATGATGCTCAGTGCTCATTTCTGCATGGATTTATGATTGCAAACATCAGGTTTACCGAACTGTTGTCCCATGGACTTAGTAGGGACATATATTCTAAGTTAGTAAAGCAGGTCTGAAAAATCCACTCTGCACATATGTGTTTTGGGGTAGTTTTTGTAGTTGGTAATACTTTCTGTCAGGTCTGATCTCACAAAGGGAACCCAGTCTGTAGGTTGTCATCAGCTCTTCTTCAAGTCAGTGGAAAACAATTCTCCATGTAGGGTGAGCATCAGTCTGATCCTAAACATTTAATCCCACATTTCTCATTGAAGCTGGAGCTAGGCACAGAAATGTGCCTTGAAGGTCTGTTCAGCACTTCAGTCAGGCTCAAGAGAAACCAGCTGATGGTGGTGTGAGGGAAGCATAGCCAGGTAAAACCTCAGTACTGATGGTTTATTCCTTTTCACAGCTTTGTTTTCTCACTGGCTGTTTTTGCAGGAGCTCAGATTGATGACAACAACCCACGTCGTACTGGCCACCGCATCGTGGCACCTCCCGGCGGCCGCTCCAATATTACCAGTCTCGGCTGAAAAATGATGATGGACAGAAACACAAGGATGAAGGATCATGGGAATAATGTCCATTCCCTTCAATATCTGTGTTATTGAGCCCACAGTTTTATTTGGTACTAATGGAAATAAAAACTGAAATGTCTTTTTTTTTTTTCTTTTTTTTTTCTTTCCTTTTTTTTTTTTTTTTTTTTTTTTTTTTTTGTATAGGAAGAGGTGATAATAGTGTGGTGTGTTTGCTTGGAACTACTTGCCTCACAATTGTGCTTTCATGCCATAGTCACCTTAAAGCATGGTGCTTCCATTGCCCCTTTAGTGACTACAGGTTTTAGCTTTGTCTCGTAACTGAATGATGGTTCCTTTGCACCCTTTCGCTGTATTAGAGTAGTTAATGCATGTTACTGAGTTATTTATGCAAATTGCGTTCTGTGAGTGAGTCCCTTTAGAACACATTGCCAACAACTGACTAGACACAATGCCAAGATTAATGTCTGTATTTGAGAAACACCACCAAAAACACTAATGAAGGAAGAAAATGGCCATCTGGAAAGTAAGCAGTAGAGTAGTATAGGCAGCTTCTGTTTAATCTTTAATTTATTATAAACCCAAGAAGCACTTCTCTCAAGACACAGAAACTCATCGGGACACGTGATGACAAATGGTCTTCGTAGCACCTGTCTGTTCCCACTCGGTACATTCCAAGTCTGTGTCCTTCTTGTTTCCATTTTAGACAGAGCCATAATTTTTACATACCGATGCCATTGCCACCCCTGCAGGGATTTCTCCACCTGGGCAGTAGTGCTCTCCTTCTGCATGAGATTTTTGGTACTTACAGATAATCCAAGTTGCTGTCGGATTTTTAAAGTTTTTTGTACAAATTTTTTCCTTTGTAATCACATGCATTTTTACTTACTCTACCGTATCAAGATCTACTAGTCATGGTTCAATTTCTGAATTCAAAGCTTGTGAAATAAAGGAAATTAATTGATGGGTAATCGTTTTCCTCTGCTCTCCAGTGCTGTGACTCAATGATCGAAAACTTGGAATGGAGGAACAACTCAAGAGAAATTGTCTCTCAGGTTGACATCATGCAATAGAAGGAACCTCCTTAGATCACAAGTGTTGTTAAGTGTAGAGGTGTGCATATGCATACTATAGCATAATACAGTATGTCTTACTAAACAGTGCTCACAGTAAAAATGTACTTACTAAAAATTGTACTTACAGTTGACTAACGTACTTACTAATGGTTGGATTCAATTTAAAAGGTCTTTTCCAACCTTAACATGTCTGTCATTCTATGACATTGCAGCTACCTCAGTTTTGCCCTGTCAAATGAGACGTAAATTAACTTTCTCCCAAGACCTTCAGGCCTGCATCTTATTTGCCTTAAGTGGTAATTCATCACCGTCATCTTCATCTTTCGTACAGAACCAGTACCCAGTGCTCCAGTTTGACCTGAGCTGTATTTCACTTCATACTGGTTTTCTCTGCTGACTGAGCTAGACAGTGTCAAGGCATGGCAGGAACAGAACATGCTGCAGGTAAGGTGAGGAAAGTGGACTTAAATTCTTTGAGACTGAGGGAAGTATTTCTCCTTGTCTTCTGACCCTCTCACAAACTCTAAAGAAACCTTACTTCCTGTCACTTTTGGCTTGTCTGATGGTGTTGCAGATGCTGTGGGAGCAGATGTGGGCTGCAGTGGAAGCAGGGTGCTATGAGATTAAGCAGGTCAGCAAACACTTCCCCTTGTGCTACTTTGCCTTTACCCACACTACAAAGCTGCAGCAGGAACAGCCTTGCAGCAGAGGGGTGCCACTGAAGTGGTTTTACCAGCTGCACTGCTTGACCACTGAGCACCCATCCGTCCCACCCATGCAGCAGTACCTTGTGCTGGCACAGCCCATGTGGTGCACGCCGGGTGCTCGAGGGGCATAACAGTTTTTGGAAGCAGCCCACCTGAAGCGTGTCATTCTGAAGGCAGTACGTTGTCACCTCCAGCTTGCCTGAGAACTGCTATCCTGGAAAAATCCATTTTGGTCAGCTTGGTCTGAAACCTGGCAGCAGAGCTGGTCCGAAGGACAGATTTTCCTTTGGCTTTGAGCTGAACCAGTGCAGAAACACTGCAATTCAGTCTGCAGTGAACTGAATTGGTTGCTCCCAAAAAAAGAGGAAAACAAAGCTTTTCATGAATAATCCCTTCTGCTAAGAATTCAAATTCATGTTTCCTATTGCCTGGAGAGCGCCCTCATCCTTAGGCTTCCTTGCTCATTTGGTGGTTCAGATATTTTATATGATTCGAATTAAAATAAATTGCTCACTTGGTGGTTCAGGTTTTTTATAGCAAGTAAAATAATAATACTAGCAGAGAAGCCCGAGGACAATGTGCCCTGGAATAACCTACAGCTTAGCAGGTAAGGCAGTCCTGAAATGCCAAGTCTCCATCTGCATTGTCCTATTCCAACCCATTTGCTATGTGTTGACAGCCAGCAACAGCTGTGGTGGTGTAACCCTGACAGTAGAAATACAGCTGGTTTGTGAAGCTATGCAGCAAATTTGACAGCGGGAACATTCAGAACTGCTGGTTACAATTTCCTCAGTGCTTTCCTTGCATGCTTTTGTGCAAGTAGCAATGGTTGCTCACCTCCAAATAAAACTTCCACTCAATGTATGAGGCCTGTCACACTTGAGGTAGCAGAAATGATCGTTCTGTAACTCGTGTTGAGATTCCACTTTTCCTACACACTTCACAGCAGCATAAACCAGAGAACCTTTTGCCCACAAGCTGGTCAAAGATCCACTGTTAACATGCATTTATTTTTTCACAGTGAAGTGTCTGTGAATAAATACATGTGGTTGTTTTGAGAGGTATTTCACGGTTCTGTGCTGCTGTGTGAACAAGACTGTGCCTGTCAGGTCAGTGTGACTCTCCTATGATGTCTCCAAGAGCAGCCTAAGCCCCTGCAGCCTGGCTGCTGCTGCCGTGGCAGCATGACTGAGGGGCAGTCTGCAGGAAGCCCGTGGATCCTGAGCTGTGCCTCACCAGGTGAGGTGAAGGTTGCCTCACTTGGGTGGTTACTGTGATTCCATCAGAGAGATGGCATGTGCCGTTGCTCATGGAGGGCTAAACAAAGCAAGGTAAAGGCTGCTTCTCTTAGCACCTGGAGGCTATTTCATAGCAATGTCCCTGCCCCTGCATCACTAACCTGTCCTTAAAAAAACAAACGCTACCGGTAAAGAAAATGTGGGTTAGCCGGTGATCCCGAGTGCGTGCTGCAAACAGGAAACTGCACTTGAGTGTGCTCCCTTGCAGGAACACCAAGCTGGGAGATGTGAACTTGGTGGGGAGCTGCTGTTACCTCAGCTACAGCTGGAAGCAGTGCAGAGCTTTCAGGCTTTGTGAATAGTCAAACTTCTAAAACCTGGAGCAGGCTATGACCTTTCAATACCTGATGTAACTCTAATGATGTAAAACTGGCTCTTCCCTATTGCTATTTGCAGTCTGCTTAAAATTAGTCCCTATGACCAGCCTGGGAACTATCTTTGTCAATCAGGTGATGTGGAAGGGAAAGCTGGATCCATGGACTGTTTTCTGAATATATTTTGGACCAGTTTTTCTTGTGTTACAGTTTGTCTGCTACCAAAGTAATGCAGTTACATGTTTAAGTTAGTAGAAAAGCCTGCTAATTATGATGCTAAGACTGTACTAAAACTGACAGCTATCCCAGCCTTTAAGTGTTTCTCTTGGCAATATATTGGTCTTTGTCCTCGAAAACTAAAATCTCAGACTAGACCAAGTCAGATGACCATCTGCTCTGGGTTCCAGCAGCCAGCAACACAAACTTGAAGGAGGTCAGAAGAGCAAGCATATAATGCTAATCCTCCTCTGAGTGTTTGCTTCACTTCCAGTGCTTTGTAATTTCTTGAGAAGCAGCAGCATCTCTGTACTCTGTAGCTCTCGGTGAATTTTTCTGCCATGCATTTGCCAAAGTGCTTTTAAACCCAAGTAAAATCCTGCCACTAATGGCTTCCTGGAGCAAGGAATTGCACAGCCTAATACACACTGGCGAAGTGTTGATCTAGTCCTCTTGGCACCAGCTGTTTCTTGCTATTTAGACCTGGCAGGGTTCTCAAAGACCTCACATAGCAACAGCCTTACAGACCCAAGGGAGTAGCAAGCAGAATTCACTGCAGTTTGCCATGATTTCATCTTCTTGAAATAAACATTTGTCCAAGGAAAACTCTTTAGGGTACAAAATATCTACACAGATATTCATCTATCAGTGTATCTAAATATACAATGGCATTAATAATGCTGTAGGTTTTACATTTAAAAAAAATTTAAAATTAGAAATATCACAAATCTGCATGATAGAGACAACTGCATAATTAGAACATCAGTCTGGAAAAACAGTGGTTTAATTCAAGTTGTATCTTGATCCTGTGTAATTGTCAAGGAGATCTAGGTACAAAAAAAAAGTGCATTTTTATTCCAGGCTCAGCAGAACACTGGATTCTGCATTTTTTATATTTTCGGTCAGGAAGTGTCCATGAATTCAGTGCTTGCATCTGAATTTTCACCTCCCTTAAAAATTCAGGGATGTCTGAATGCATCATGCTCTGTTCCTTATTTCCTTCCCTCTGCACTTACTACTACGCTATCAGTCTGTGTTCATCTACCTTGGTAAAAAAATAAATCTTACTCATCTAAACAAACTGACTTTAGGATAGTTTTTCATCCTGGTTGTGATGAACTTGCACAAACATTCCAGATAAATTTCAGTGATGGCAGTGGGAGCTGTTGGGAGAGTGGTGTATGGAAGATGGAATAATGTTACTCTTGATGTTTAAAAATAGGAGGAAAAAGGCATGACACTTTCCCCTAAATTTCTGCAGCAAGTGTTTTTGATATGTAGCTGTAAAGCATGATCCAAGCTCCATGTTATCCCTTCCAGAGTAAAGAGAGGGTGCTCTATAGATTTACACTATAAACTGAGTGTTTTGAGCTGTGACTGGTCCCATTTTCCCCTATTCTATGATTCTCTAACATAACATAAAGTTCTACAGCATTAACTGCAAGCAACTGCTCTGAGCTTTGTTTGGCATTTTCTGCACTTGTTTCTTGGTCCAGTTAAACTCTGTCTTGTTCAGTATCTGCCTCTCTGACAGGCAGTGATGGAAGGTGTCACACTACGCACGACATCTGCACGTGACATTAAACAGGAGCTCGGCGTAGCCATGGGGAAACTCAAGGAGACTGAAGTCCCTAACGGGGATGAGTAGTGGGTGTTTTGACAGGAGATTGCTGCTGTGACTGTGGGAGAAAAGGAAGGTCTGCAGAACCTCCATCACAGGGAAGTCAGGCAGATGGAAGGCTCGGAGGTGCCCGCACCCGAACCTGGGGCGGTTTGTGGGGACCGCACCGAGCACAGGGACCCTCCCTGGCTCCTTCCCGGAGCTCCCTGCCCGCCACCTCCACCAGCGAGGGGAAGGCAACACCGCGGGCTGCCCAGGAGAGGGCACTGCCGCCCTGCTTTTGAGACAATCCGAACTTTATTCTTTCCTAATGGCGAGAGAAAGCTATTTCAGGCCGGTCTGGCCGAAGCAGAGCACCGGGGAGACCCCACTTGGGAAACTGGAAACCCACTAGGTGATCAGAGACCCGCTCGGGTGATTCTGCTGCACCCTGGGTGTGACAGGAGCCACCGCTGCGCTGAGGGGTTCAGAGCATCATCCGCTCTGATGGTAACAGCTCCCTGTGCCATGTGTACCGAGAGCTCTGCAGAGTGAAACGCGCTCATTCCAACGGGAATACGCTGCTTCAGTTACCAAAAAAAAAAAACCCAAACCAAACCAAAACAACACAAAAAAACAAAAACAAAAAAAAAACCCAAAAAAAACCAACCAAAAAAACCAAAACCAAGCAGCAACTAAAACCTCCAGACTGGGAAGGCAGAGAGACCACCAAGCTTGAAAGGGTACAATTTAGAAATTCTTGTTTACAACTGAGATGAAAATTAACCATTTAATGCTCGTGTGTAACAGGCCTGGTGAACTCATTTGTAGAGCAGCACTTTTGTCTGAGGCAAACTGCATAACTGACCTCGTACTCTCCATCCTGCACCAAAGGACAACTGTTTCATTAGCAAAATATATGTTTATTTTTAAAAAGGCAGAGTACTTCCACTTCATGAAAGCTGTAAGACTGCTTAAGTGAGGCAATTCATTACACAATACAGGTGCTCTGTACAGCCAGTAAGAATTAACTGCTTTGCATAACAAGAATTCCCATAGGAAATGTAATGAGCATAACAAAGTATATTGGAAACAAAAGGGTGCACTTAAGGAAGATAGTAGAAACTGAAGTATAAAAAGTGAAAGAGTAAATCAGTTTTGTCTCATTTTCTCCACAATTATTAATTTGAATTCTGAGACAAAGGCAGAGAAACACATATATAAAAATCTTTGTACAAATTTTAAAAAGCATTCATAGGACTGGAAGCACAAAAATACAATAAAAGAGAGACCAAATGTCATCTTCTGATGTACCAATACCGTCTGAAGCCTGTTTACATATTTTTTACATTTTTATCTCTTTTTGTTAGGCCGAAGTAGCAATCACAAAATATCAAAGACTCAAAGTACCACAACTCAGGCTCAAACAGTACATCACTATTGAGATGAAACCTTACTGAGATACACTGACCTGGGCCAAGTGTGCATCCCTTCTCCTACAAGCTCACTTCCCTCAGGTTTATTCCAAACCTGTCTCCCCTGCATATTACCCAAGCAATCTCAAAGAGCTTGTAGTAAAGACTTCCTTGTTCCCCCTTACCAAAACCAAGAGGGAATGTTTTATTAACAGCTAAAGGAAGTTGGGATTGATATTGGTCTGCAGCTAAAAAAGATTTATGGGTTATTATTGATTTTCTTCACTGTTCCTCAGCAAAGCAGCTCAGTAAGTACCTATAGCTGCTGAGATTCCCCAGAATAATGCTTCAGTACACTGTGTTCAGACAGCTCATACAAAGGCTTTTACTACCTGCTGCCTTTCTTTTTTAACATCTTTGAGTTTTTCCTTGGTTCAGTCTCCCCTTCATGTGAACTCTGTGACATCTCTCTGAAAGAAGAAGCAAGAAAAAGAAAACAAAATTGCAGACAGTTTTTAAAATGCTGTACTTCCCTCTTAAACTAAATTAATTTTGGTAAAAGAAAGGCACTTGCTATATAACTTCTGCACTCACTGGTTTCAGCTGCCTCTGTTGAGGCTGCTGAAACAAAGTTGCGAGAAGATAAACGTTCCTTTGTTGGGTCCCTGTTCCCTACACATGTATCCCTTGTTGGCTGTGGGAAAGGAGTGTGTGAAAAGGGTTGATGCCATCAGGGAAAGGAGCCATCTCCTGAAGTCAGCCCCAGGCTGAGGTCACTCAGGGGATAAATACTTTTCCCCAAAGGCCTGTGGCTCCTGAGAACCAACTGTTTGCTTTGCCTGTCAGCAGGATTTTCTCTGCTCAATATATCAAGCCCCAGCAACCAGCTGGCTGGTTTGATCTGCCCGTAGTAATCAGCTGGCATCTTTCAGGTTTGTAGCCATTTCTTCTCCTCTAGTTAGCACCCCAGCATAAGCCAACTGAAACATCTATCAAGAAAATCATTGTTTGAGCTACTACCCTCATCAGCCAAAGACTGGCGCTTGCCTTTGTTCCTGAAATAAAGGTGGAAGTTGAAAGCCTAAATACCACAGACCATATTTTGGTTGCTACATTTCAGCCTAGTTCCATTGAATTCACTTGTCTCTGCTGATTTATGCTGTCTGTGACTCAGGTTTAAAAAAACTAAATAAAGGAAATTTGGAAACAGTATTTCTCATTTCTCTACCTTTAATCAAAGCTTTTTATAAAATACAGAGCAGCACAGACAAGCAAACACAGATGAATTTCCTAACTTTAAAAAAGATTATGGGGTAAAAAAGGTTAAGTACATGTGAGAAGTAAATATTAAGGAAACTCAGCTAGTGCAGGCATTGTGTTTTGAATTTGATTGACATACCTCCTTAAGAAGTAGATTTTGCAGCTTTTATATTAAAAAAATAATTTTTTTAATAAATAGCCTTTCACATACCATATTTTTAGTCTCTAACATACCTGCATAAGCCAGAAGTCATTCCGTGGGGCTCTTGAATATTTTCATGAGAATCATCTTTTTCTGCAGATTCGGGTGACTGGAAGGTCTGTCTTCTGGAATTTGTTTTTTCACCTGAAATGCCAAACGCATGTGGATTAAAAAAAAAAGAATCACATATAGTACAGCTTGTTTGGTTTTGATTAACCTAAAGCAAAAAAATATACTCTAACACTTCATACATAGCAATGATTATTCCAAGGAAATCACTCCACTCTACATTAGCCTAGCATACTGCTTTTTTTACCATTGGTTAGTTCTCACACAGCAGACCCTGAACTTCCACACTTGCTGGACACTAAAGTAACTTTCCATGTGGTGCAACAGTTGAAAACCCTATCATCTATTTTCTTAGCAAGTAACTGAAAATGGCTTTACTACCAAACAGAAGAAAAGCCAGTTCATATTTTTGAGCAATTTGAATCAGAACAACATGATATTAAAAATTCACTGCTTTTAGGGCCCTGAACTAAGCTTCCACATGTGTCCGTGCTGTCACAGTGCCTACCAGGGCAAACACTTCTGCACACTTGAGAAACAACAGCTGAGGAGAGAGACTTCAAAACTGTGCAGGTGAGTGAGCTTCTTTTCCCTTTCAGGCACCCATCTTGTCTTTCAGCATCTTTCAAATGTAATGCCGTATGTTTCACTCTGATAATGACAGAAAGATTGCACGGCTCAAAGGATGACACTTGTACACTGCATCTGAAATGTGGACTAGGAAACACAACTGCCATTCTAAAAATTTGTCCCTAAGTGTTGCAGTGCACTGTGGATATTAATCACTGCCATCTGCACCCTTCCCCCCTGTGTTTGCTTTCTCCCACAGAGGTTCTGTGTCCCTCGATCCCTCGTTGGCCCACGGTATTTGGCCCCTCCCTCGCAGCCCCCGAGTGGCTCTGTACCCTTTGCCCGCCAAGTTCAAATGCTGTGTCCCTGCATTATTGCCTGTCTATTGTCCCCTGCCCATCCTGTAAGGGTAGAACACGGGCCTGTAACGGCTTCGCCGGGCTCTTCCCGCGTGACTCAAGATGCAGCAAGGTCCGTGTTTATCGTCAGGAGTCCCGGCGTCTCCTCTGTTCCTCGAGTGCTCCGGCCCCGCGCGCCCCTGCGAGCCAGCCTTCCTCCCCCTCCCGGGCGGACGATGCCCGGCACTAGATCTAGCTAGCCAGACACCTAAAGTCTAGCTGCGGCACCTAAAGTATCTCTTTAAGAATGAATTAGTACAATTTGTTAAAACTACAGTAAATTCATAAAAATAGATCAAGCTTCCTGATTCAGTAAGATTGTACTTTGGAGTACATGTGTGGGAAGGCAATTCTTCCATTCTACCAGGAGAAGGAAAGACGGGTGATTTGACTCTGCTGTTCTCCCAAGGGTTTAGTAATTGAGGTGAACAGAGTAATTTCTAAAACACATGGCAAAGACATGAAAAATGTTTTGGTTTCAGCAGGGCAAAGCCTTACCTCAGTGCACACAATGTGATCTGTTGGTTAAAGGCTGCTCTGGAGAGAGGAAAGGTGACACTTGTTTGTGGCTGTGCTGCCGGGTGACCTTGAAAGGTTCCATTACTTTTCTACATCCCAATTAGGGAAATGGCACTGATGAAAAATCTCCCCTGAAGCTCCAGTGTGTTATACTGAAAAATCTGCCCTGATATGTGGAATTATGTGGGGTTTTTTAAACAATTCAGGATAGTACCAACCTGCTGGCTTGCTCCTTTTAGAAGGCTTCTTCTTCACAGTCAGTGGAACTCGGGTCAGCACAGCCAGCTCACTCACAAAGTCCTGCTCTGCTTCCTGCACGCAAGGACAAAGCAGCAATCACTCAACACAGCTCAATTCTGGGTTATGTTATTCTACACGTGGCATGAAAAAACAGGCATGTCACTGCAGAAACACGGGAAACAATATGGCCAGCATCAGGGAAGTGTTCCTACAAGACAGTGGTGAATGTTAGCACTCATTTCAACTAGGGTAGCAAAGAGACCCTACAATCTGTCCCATGTATTGCCATTGAATGCTTCAGATCCATGAACCATTTTACCCTGATTTACCCTTAGCTGATTCTCCAACTCAGTTTCCAGGTGATGCAATCCCAGCAGCTTCTGTTTCAGAGACTCCAGACGAATTTGTTGCTGCAGTTCAAACTGAGCCAAAATCTTCTTTTGCTGTAGTACTATCCTGGTCAAGAGAAAGGTAAATGTCCACATGTTGATCAGTTCAAGGGAGGAATACAATCCTGTCAAATCCTATTTAGAAGATTTTGTAGAGAGAAAAAGGCTCATGAACAGTATTGGCCCAGCCAGCTTTTGCTGGGACAGAAAATTGTGTGGTAGATTTTTAGATTTTCTTATTTTAAAAACCTGCCTTGGCTGTCCATAGGATACAAGGTTCTTTTGAAGACAGGCATTACAGGAATGTGGAGTGTCCATGCCTGGACTTTGGAAGCTGGAATTCAGCTCTAAAGCTGAAGTCTGCTTTCAAAACCACTGTATGTTTCTAGTGTCAGTTTTACTGTCTGCTTGCCAAAGGGACAAGCTGTTGAAAGATCGGGTGTGAGGATAAGGGATTAAGAACTAGGCATTTCATCCAGGGCTCTTCAGTACCAAACTGAGCCATAAACATGGTAATTCAAAACTTGGCAGTTGAAACCATTAACAACTGTATTCTTCACTTTTTTTACTTTTCTGGTGAAGTACTATTATTAATACAGTACAACCTGAATGGCTGTAACTTTGCTGCAACTGTATTTCTTCCTTTTTCCTGCCTGATCTACCTTAAAGAAATGCTGTCAGTCAACCATCGAATTCCTCAGGGAAGGAGGTAACACAAATTGTTTCTGACATTTACACTTAATGAAGCTGCTTTTGTAATGGTCACTGCTTACAGAGGTTACCTTTCAAAATTTGCTTTTTTAACTCACACTCATAACCTTGCACCAAGGGCAAAATGAAGTAAAACAATAAAAAAAACATTGAGTTTATATGAGTTAGACAAGTTAATGTAAACTTTGTCATTAATTTACAAAGGACTGGACCATAAAAGAAATCATAATGGCAATAAAAACCAGGCTTGATTACTGATGGTTATGAGATCAGCTTAGATGCTGAATAGCTACATTCTTCAATACCACACTTCTGCTTGTGCGAAGGCAAATTCTGTTGTCTTTTGTTTTAAGATACTAGAATACATTACGGGGAAAAAAAAAGAGACAAAATCTAGAAATGAATTTTTATGTCAGAATAAATGATAAATTTGATAATAAATATCTAACAGATCTTTTATGAAACCCTTTATTACGTAAATCCATTTCCATACTAATTTAAACAGGGATGAAAAAGTGGGCAATGATTTCTTTCAGTTTAGAAGAAACAGAATGGCTTAAGAAAGATTTAACCTCTTTGCGATGTCAAAATTGCAGATGTATTTTTCTGGATAATAAACCAAGAGTAAAGACATAAAATGATTACAAAAATGTTATCATGTACATGACAAGCTATAGAGCTTTTTATGACAACTTACTCCTTTTTAATTGCAGTGATTTTTGTCTGGACTTTAGGTTTCATAAAATCAGTAATTAATTAAATATGATTTTTATTTAACATTTGAGGGATTCCACTGTAAATTTAGTGCAACTAATCTTCATTGTCCAAGGCACTCACTGAAGCCTTTTTGCCATTTTGAGTATTTTTTGGGCTTCAAACATTTTCTCTTCATTATGGTATATATTTTCTCCACAGCAAACTAACAAACACTTTTGATGTTCAAAGTACAAAGGATGGAATGCAATGAATTAGACAGTATTGGTTCCCATCCTACATTTATGTTAAATTTCTTTTAAAATTTGGCATATGTTTTGGCATTGTATTTCATTCTCTCTTTTCAAACTGCCTAAGTATAGTTTTCCAATCTGTAGCTAATGACCATCAAAAAGTTTATTTAATAAGAGAGTAATTCTCTGAGATCAAAGGGCAGACATCATTTGGCAACAGATATTTCATATACATAAGACAAGTATAAAATGCAAACTCAAGACATTTATTCAGCTAGACATTTATGTATATCTGCAATCACTGACAAAGTTCAAAGAGACAGCAGTTCTGCTGCCAGATCTAACCTTTGGTGGACCGTGGATGACACATTTAGGAGGCCTTTGGTGTGTTTTCCTTTCAATGCCAGTTCATTCTCTTTATTCTTCAGTCTGATCCTTTCATTTCTTTCTGCTGAAATAATGTTTCTGTAAAATTTTCTGCTCAAAATTAAAAACTCTTGAGTTGTGACAACCTTCATCACAAATTAATCCTGGTTCTAGGTAGTCTTTCCAAAGTTACTGCTCTTTAGGGATATCAAGTACTTCTTACACACTCTGCCACTGTGATCTGTTGTGCAGAGAATACTTTGTGCATCCTTTAGCTAAGATGGGAATGTCACTGAATTCCTATTCTACCTACTTCTCCCGCTAGGCTAACTGATTAACACGGAATTCAAAGCAGAAATTTTCTGAAAAGACCTTGATGCCTTAAGCAAGAACTGTAATACCTAAACAAAAAATGCAATATAAAGAAAACCTTCACTCAGAGGGGACTTATTCCTGGGAATGCCTGGTTTCCCAAGATGTCCCCTCAAGTGACAGGAAACTATTCTGGTTGCTTTTGCATATGCTCACACTCTGTGACTGAGTGCTTATCTGCTGACCAGGCTCATGACTCTCACCCCTGAAGTCCTGCCTGGCAGCAAAGCTTGGGTACATCTGACAGACAGGACCTCACACCACTGCTTTTAAATAAAACAGAAGGAGGCAAATGGATGGGTTTGTAACAGATCAGGGTATATAACCTTCATGTGGGGAGCATCCAACCTTTTCTGAACACTCAGAAAGGCTGACAGGCACCTTTCTTACCAACTGTACCATCAGGGAGCAGTTACTGAATGTCCTCTGGGCTGGGCTGGCTGTGGGAGAGGAGGTACTCTCCACCCTTTTTCCTGTGGCTGTGCCAGGCAGACTAAATTCAGATTTACTAGGTCAAGGGATGCCAGAAAAAGCAAAATCCTCTAGCCTTACATTAAGCACAGTCACTGGGAGAGAGAATTATCTTACAGTTGTCAATATCATACAAACCTTGTAAGGATTTCAGATGTTGAAGCTTTTTCCCTTCATAACCTTCTGTGATTTTTCCTAATTGCTGGTAGTAGTTTTGCACCAGTCTATTGATATTATTGCTGGTCCCATACACACTTTCGACAGCAGATTCCACCAGTCTCTCCTGTATCACACAGTACAAGTCACAATTCATTTTCCACGCCCAAAAATGTTTTGATCTGTTTAAAAAACCCTATACCCAATCTGGTATGTGCACAAAAAACTGTGAATTAAAAATGTGGCTTCAAAAGTATGGCAGACTGAGATACTGAAAACCATGCAACATTTCAACATGAAAAATTGCAGCAAAATGTTTCTAATTTGCCTCATCTCCATCTGGGAAGGGGTCATTCCCCTCTCCATTCAATCTCTACAGCCCATTTTAACAGTCAAGCCAACTGCCAGAAAAGCAAGCTAATATATGTGCAGCTCTACTGTGACTTTCCATTACACAGAAAATCCAAATATTTACTTTGGAAAAAAATTAGTAACCTATGAAGTAAGTTTTAATTTTGATTTTAATTATCTATTAATTAATATTAAACTGTTAGTATACAAACACTACTAATTAGTCATAGAACCTTTATCAGTAGATAACCATCTCCATTTCTTTCTTCTTTTTGTTATTCTCTGCCATCAAGAGTTCTCACAATTTTTTCCTGTTCCAGTGTTTGACTTAATAAAACCCGTTTTGGCTGCTGTAGCAAATATTATACTGCTACATAACTGTTAGCCTGTAAATACTTTGCAAGTTATGCTCAGTTTTAACACAGGTCATTGTAACGGTCTTCTCCTGATACTTCCAGGCACAGGGTATGCATACATGAAATTGCTTTCCATCTGTGCAAAGCAGCCCTTGTTCTGTTTGTAAAGCTGCTATTGACCATTTCCATACCTTGAAGTCCTGTCCATCATCTGATCTCTTTTTCTCAGCTTCCCCTCGGGCATGCTGCAGCAGTGTCTGCCCAATCACCTGCTCCATGTGCTGCTGAAGAAACTGAAGAGCTTCTTGGATTTCTGTGACCAGCTGCTGGTGAAATTCTAAATTGGTTTCTTGTGTTTCTTCCTCAAGCTTCTCCTCCTCTTCACGAATGTGGGACTCCTGGTAATCAGACAATAAGATAGCACTGCCATTTAAATATGTTAACAATTGTAGCCAGCTTCACTTTGAAAGAAAGTCCTGCACCCATTCAGAATATTACAGTTTTAATAATTATAATAATATAATTTACAGTGGAAGTTTGTACAGTCATTTAACACATTTGTGTTAATGTGCACATAATGTGTTAATGTGTTCTGTCTCTGCAACAGAACTATAGCCTCTGTCATGATACAGTAAAAGTTGCATCCTGTCCCATTAGTGATCTATTCACATGTATGTGAAATATCCTGAGTCCAGTAAGGAATAATCGTGGATGCCTCAATAAACTGCACAGAAGCAAGGCAAGCATTGTTATGCACCAGGACCACTTGTGCAGTTTGAGTGGTCTACCTGAGAAAAAACTCGGTATGTTGGCATTTGGGAGTACCAATACCCTTGGGAGTACCAATGGCCCTTGGGACAGGTCATGAACATGTGTAATAGCACCTGAAAACCATTTGCACAGCATCTTCTAGTGCTGACTTCTAAAGCTTCTCCACACATTTCTAAATTTTGAACTAGTTACATCTAGTTACTAGTTACATCTAGTAACTTTGCTGGGTCCTCTCTTCTTTCATTAGAAACGTGTGAAAAATTATTCTCTATTCACATATTTGATGCCAGTTTTAAAACCTATGATATTCCAAAATACACCTGTTTATTAGGCTAAAGAGTTCAAGCCTTTTGAAGTCTTTGGACCATCCCTGCCCCCATTTTCTCTGCTTCTTTTTAAATCCACTTTTCATCTAAACTCTCTTTAGCGAAGAGTAGTATCTGCTTACCAGCACAGCCTGTTCTGTCATCCTTAAGTGTAGTAGTCTGCCACAGATGGCCTTCTGCTGTGTTGCTGATGCCCTTCCTATATTTATATATTCAGTTAACACTAAGTAACATTAAAATAATCTGGGAGATTTGATAGCACCTATTTGATGCTCTCTTGGAAATAAGAAATGCAAGTAGAAAAAGACCATTCATCTGTAAAAATGTTCTTATTAATGCTGGGTTGTTCTGACATGTTATATTTATAGCTCAGACATATTATGTTTTTGAGGTTTTTTAGAAAGCTGGAATGTCATTAAACAGTTTCTCCTTTTTTTTAGAGACCCAATGTCATGTGATTATGCCCAAGCTAGGATTCATTACAGTCATTTTACATTTTATATTAAATCAGTGGATAGATGTGTCATAGCCCACAAGTATAAAACTGGCCCAAGCAAAAATTAAGTTTAGGTAAAACAACAAAGTCTGTCTAAAAATCTGGTTGGGTGTCTGTAAATTAACCTTTTCCCTAACTTCTTATAGATTGGTTTTAGTTTTGGAGGTTGTTTGTAACATTTTTTTTCTCGACTTTACACAATTCCACACCTATGCCCTACTTTTTTGGCAGCAAGGATCTTATATGTGTATTTTTAGGCACTTCCTTGTGAGATGGGTTTTATCAGGACTTGGAAAGAGGCTGTAATGGAGAGAGGCCAAAGGAACACTAATACCTGGGGACATTTCATTTTCATTAGAGAACACAGTGATTACATCAATTAACGTCTCCACATGAGCTAAGTGAGAGGGACCAGCGGAAAGCAAGAAGAATGCAGTGATATGCCTTTGTATTTTATTATTTTATATATTATTTCTTCTGAAGTTTAATGAGGTTTTTAAGATTTTCAAACTTAATAGAAACTGCTTCAACTGACATTTTTCAAACATTAAAACGGCAGGACACAGATTTTCCTTACTCCTCTTCCACATGGAGATTGAGGGTTTGTATTATGCAGATCAAAATTAGAGGGATACGAAAGTTTATCTCTCAGCTAATTACACAGCAACAGCATGGAGCATAGAGCTGCAATGTGTTTGATGGATTCAACCCATATGTGCAGCAGCAGTGGGTTTGGCAGGGGCTATCACTGACACCTGCTGGAAGGGTTGCCTGAGGTTGAAGTATGAAATGTGGTGTTGTTCTACGTAAATGTTCAATGAAGGTAATTAAATAACCAACAACACTTAATAGATCAACACTAAAACCCAGTCACAAACAGATGTGAAAGTGACCTATGGGAATATCACGTCTAAAAATCCCTTAAACTTTCTTTTGTCTTCTTGACCTACACTAACCAGATAACTTGGAAGGATTGGGAATGGATGCTGAGCTTCTTATGGACAGAGAGAGAGAAAAAAGAATGAAAAATTATGAGAGTATAGAAGAACTTGGTGTGGTAGGAGTAAGAATTTCTCCTAATGCTCAAGTAAGTGCTTCTCAAGTGCATATTACAATCCCCAGCAGAATTAGCAGGAGTTTCTCTTACCCTGAAGCAGTAGCTTTGCAGAAGTCCTTTATACATGTTGGCATCCTTGCCTTCTTGCATTAGTATTTTTGTATAAATAAATTCCTAAATAAGCTTGCTATGATACACATATCACAGATGGCTATACACTAGATAAAGTATCAGCGATTTGAAAATGCCTCCCTGAACTACAACAGGCCCACTCAGGGACCTCCTATGCCAGCAATGGGCACATTTTTGACAGAGAACATTTTTCTTTCTCTTTGGAGCTTGAGCTTTTTTTTGTGTGTGTGGTTTAGATCTTCCATGGCTACTTCTAATGCCAAATATCATAGCATATGAGACCTCTGGAGACAACCCACCTGGACACTGTACCTACCACTGCCTTCTGTAACTGCCACTGGTCCTCATCTTGGCACAGGGAGGATCCCTTCTGCAGGGTATGTTGCTCTCTCAGCTCCTGAAGGGAGTTCTTCTTTCTGGACAGTTTCATGTGTGCCAGGGCTGCCATTCCAACTCTTCGGAAAGTTAACCTTCTGAGTACTGAACACAGCAGAAGTTGGTGTTTTTGCAATATATAACTAACAGACCTGTAAAAAGGACCATTAAAAATCCATCAGTGAAGTTGCCTGCTGGTGTAGCACACCTATGTTCAGCAAAGTCATTGCTTAAAGGTGACAAGAGTTATTCTTCACTCTGTGCAACGTCTTTTCATACAAAGCATGGCTTGGAAAGCTGCTCAGATGTAAAGAATGGGCACTGCTGTGTTACGCTTATAGTTCTGTCACACTAAAGTTAAATTAAAATGAAAACAGAAATAAAAAAGTTAAATAACCATCGATAAGCTGCTGGAGTGAACATTTTATTTTGCAGAAAATGCAACGCCAGTGTGACATAGGGAGTGCGGAGACAGGCTGGTTCAAGACTAGAAACCACTCACAAACACAGTAGATAAAGCACACCAGTGACAAATCCCATAAGACGATTTCTTCTACTTTCCAGGAGTAGTGATATGTCTATTTTTTTTTAATTTGCTTTTGATACTCAGACAAGAAACTAGAGCAATTGCCTCTCTGTCTGAAGGTGCTAATAATCCCTCGACACTACTTTCCACAATGTAATGTACACAAGTTTTTATCTGTGCATGCAATAGTGAAGTTTCACCCCACTGCTCACTGATGAAACTGTGCTTACTCATCACTGAGGCATCCTAGTCTGTTTATGACACCTTGAATTATCTTCTCTTGTTTCTCAGACAGGTGCTTTTGCATCACAGCAGACAGAGCATATTCCGTTATCCAGAGCTAAAAGCAGGGAAAAGAATTACAAATATAAGATACTCTGATTTCAGTCAGTCACTGCATTAAGAAACAAAGGTTTATTTTGCTAAAAAAAAACCATCCCTTGCTTTCAAAAACAAACTCATGCTGAATTAAAATTATTCTGCTTAGGAATATTTTTTTCAATTATCAAAATCTTAAACAAAACTCACTGAAATGAAAAGCTTTGCACTGGTTTGGATCAGCCCTGAGCTGTGTCTTGTACAGGGTTTTTGGTTTCAGCAACAGAGGAACAAGAAAAAAAAACATTATGGCACAAAATACTGCATTGACTCTTATCGGCAGGTTGCAGTAGGCTTTTTATTTGTTTATGTTTTTTTTTTCTTTTCACTAGTAGAGAATGTAGTTTTTATTTTCAATGAATAAAATAAAGATATAATCTTCCATCACACTTTTGTCATAGTACACAGTGCTAATAGTTGGAAATGGAGACTACATGATTAGGTAAGTATATGGACTGCAAGTTTAGAGCTTCAGGGTGATATTTAGATTAAAAAATATAATTTTTTAATGAGTTTTGATGGATTTTCCATTAGACTATAAACTTTCGGAGATATGGACTTAAGATTTTGTTTAGTACATTCCCAGAATTGAAGGAATAGTAAGTCATAAGCTGAAATATTTGTGAGGCTCAAACTCTTACTGTAAGATGAAGAGTGTATTTTAAGCTACTGACAGCTGAATAAAAGCAGGTTGCCTGCTGATGTATCCAGAGCCCTTAATTAAATATAATACTCAGGGTGTCTGGCAGTTTCACTTTGTGTTCCAGCGTCATTCAGAACAAGAGGGACTAAATTTTCAATTATTGCAGACAGGCAGGTTTCACTATATCAGTATGTCCAGCAAAGGATTAGATGTTGTCCTGGTTGCAGGAGAGGGTGAAGCTTAGCGTGGTGTGGGCACATCCAAGTTGTTATTCTATGCCACCCACATCACACCTGTTGGGAGTGGTTTTGGGGTGAAAATGAGCACACCCCTAGGAAGTGGGTACCATTTTGCCTTTCTCTCTCCAGAAGGAAGATGTCAGCATTACCCCTGCGGATCCAGCCCCCACCAGCACCCCTGCTCCCGTTTTCTCCGGAATGCGGCTACAGGACCTGGTGCTGAAAGGACAGCGGCAACAACGCTCATCAACAGCAGTGCTGAACCGACAGCGCCGCTGCAGTGGCTGCCACGGGGAAAGGACTGGTGACTGTTGTCCTGATGACAACAGCTGAGCTGGGCCTGGCCCAGCTGAGCTGAGCTGAGCTGAAAGGAGGTGGTAGAATGGTTGGAAAACTGGCAGAGACCTGCAGGACCTGCACCTCCAGTGCAGTGGGGTGGGAGAAACAGAGGTACAGGCACCTGTGCACAACCGAGCGGAGCAGCAGCGCAGCCTGACTCAGGGGATTTGTCACTGGCTTTCATTGTTTCAGGCTGAGGGGTGTGAGAAATGTTAGCCATGGGAGTTCCCTTGACATCCTGCCTTTGTTCCCGATGGCCATGTGGGCGATGTGCAGAAATGGTCACCATATTACCTTGTCTGGGGACGCCAGGTGGACACAACCTACAGGGAGCATCCACCACCTGTTTGTTTCTTCCCAGAGGTGAACTCCTTTTTGCTGGGTAAAACACTTTTTCTTTTTGTATACCTTTGCTATTGATATTGCTGTAGTTATTGTGCATTTCTCATTCCATGGCTTTGTACTTCAGTAAATTGTTATCTCAACCCATAGTCTCTGCTTTTGCCACTCCCTTAACAGAACAGGCAGGGGAAGGGGAGTGGCTCATTTGGAGTTTAGTTTCCATCTGGTGCAAAATCCAGCACAAATTTATAATTGCATAATTGTTAGTGCTAGAAATTCCGAGTGGTACTACGCCTTCCTGCTGGATATGAGTCTTTTCCTGGGGAAGCAGTGATCTGTGCAGGAGAGAGACTTTCTCTGTGAGCACACAATTAACTGCCCTGAGAAGTGCAGAACGTCAGAAACCTCATCATCTTTAGCTTCAAAATAAAAATTTATTTCTTTCATGGCTAGCGCCTTCTCTGTAGTATATGCAGTGACACATCTAACTGACCTCTCTCCATGTAGAAAACCTTACCAAAACACATGTTCCTGAGCAGGATGCCTGAATAGGATGGGCAGGCAGTCAACAACAAGTGACAGATGGGAAGAGTGCAGCTGAGCAGGAGAAGCACAGCCCAGAAGTCTGCATGGCACCAGAGACCCACTAGGCTGCTCTCAGCAAGACCCTCAGATGTACCTGTGTAGACAGATCTCAACTGATTGGAGTATAGGTGAGTCTGATAATCACAGAGCATGGCTGAGCACAGTGTCTTCTCTGACTGCATGCTGCAAGCATCAAATTAAGGTCTATCAGGTCTCCAGGTATCATCACGACAGATGGTCAAAGGCTTGCTTGAAGTAATAATTATATCAGCATTTCCCTTTAGCAGCTCTGTGGACATGGCTTTCAGTGCTTCACACCTCTGCATATGCCTTGTACATCCATCATATTGTGTACTTCAATGTCTCTTTCAGCAGCTAAAAGAAAGTCTGAAAATGACCTTTTGCTTTCCAAAAGTATTTTTATTTCCAATGAGAGACTGGCTGTGGTTCAGATGTAGGTTTCCATCATTTTTGGAGACCTGATTATTCACTGAGAAGTTGTTCTTGAAGGGCAAGTCAAATAGCATGAGGGTATATATCATCAAGAGACAGAAGGCAGGAGACGATATCTGAATTACAACTGGAATGGTAAATGATACAATATTGCTCCCAAGAACCCAAAATAGAACACCTCACTTGCTATCAGTATATCCTATCCAAAAAGGCACTCAGTGATAACAATGACAGTGCTTCTTGCAGTTGTTCTTTACTTCTGTTTATGAAGAAACAGCCTAGTTCTGTAGTAGTGAAGAGTTTCTTCTAAAGAATGAGTCACCTTTTCCATTCAGAGTGCATTTGAGGTAATCTGTATGCAGAATTTATAATATGTCTCTGCACCTCCCAGAGACCAGTGGGAAACTGAGAATACAGTAGAAATTCTTCCAGCACAGTTATTAAACTGAACAGTAAAAGTACCTCCGTCGTGTAAGTAGTAAGTGAACAAGAGGAAAGGAGGGGGATTATTACACATTTATGAGGAGATAATGAGGAAGATTGAGAATTAGACCAAATACTAAACCAGTGTTTTGTCTCAAAAAGGCCATTAGGAAGATGAGCAAGATGGAAAGGATCAGCTGGAATAAACAGAACATTGTATGTTTTATTGGAAGCAACACTTAGGCAGCTCACTGGGATGTGCTGGCAGAGCTGGGTATTTTCCACCTCCAAAATACATGAAGACCTCACACACACAGGCAGAAATGTGACATTAAAGATCCTCTGGGAATGTTGAGGCTGCTGGCATGTGGCTGAAAATCAGAAAAACAGAGACAAGTACTTTTTCAGACCAAGAATAGCCTTACTTTGCTCAAAGACAGGTCTTAAGGAGGGGACAAACTCATGCTGCTGCACAGACTCAGTGGCTGGAACAGGGCTCAGGCTCTCTGATTCCTGCATTCAACCAGTAAAACCAGAGAAAAAAATATGGTAAATGGGGAGTAAAGATCTAAGGGATGTCTGGCTTCTTAAACTGTTATTCCAATCATTATGAAAAAACAAACCAGAGAAAGTGAAAAAATGCCATGTCAAAACTGGTAAGCAGATGCCAGTTCAGCTTTCTGAGTGTCAAGCAATGATGTGGGAACAGATGGAAATCTCATTCCATTTTTACTCTGTAAGCTTCCAAGTATTTTTCTTTTTGGTCACAAGTCCATTACAAGATCTTCTGAAGCACTGCTGAAGTTAATTATTACTCTCTGGCAATAAAGGTGAGGAATATACCTCTCATTTCTGTTTTGACATCTTAAGCACAGATTATTCAGGGAATGGAAGGAAAGCGATTTCTCCATCCCAGCCTGTAGGTGGGGTGCGATGCACACTGACTGCCAAGTGAGTCTCAGCTTGGAGCAGGAGGCTGCTCCCTGAAACTGCTCTCTACAGAAAACATGAGCTAGGGACTATGTGGGAAAATGCTCAATATTTATTTTCAAGAGTCATTTATTCCCATTTGCCTCACTCATATCCTCAAGCCCATAAAGCAAAGTTATATCTGAAACTGATTTTTTTCTTTTCAGTTGTAAAAGTAATTCTTTTCCTCCAAAGGGCACCATATTCCAGACAGGTATAAAGGCTAGCAAGGATCACCTAAAAAAAAGGTGGTTCAAGTAAAAGGGAAAAATGTCTTTTTGAGCCACCTTGAAAAGGACACAAAAATACCCTGGTTAAAAGGCTTCTGGTATAAAGACTTCCCAAGCCTATAAAGCAGGTGACTGTGTAACTCTCAGCACAGCTCATTTATCAAGAGGCAAATGAAAGATGTATCTCCTGCTGCAAAATGCCTGACGATTTAAAAGGCCTGTCAAAATGACTGTTGATTTATGGGTATTTTGTCATAGGCAGCACTCTAACATCTGTGGGATCTCCCAAATGACATAATCACCTGTCACAAGTGTCCAATCTCTCTTTTTCTTATGGTGGAAACCAAGTGTTCCTTTTTGTAGGATGCAAGTGTCAGCTTACTGCTTAAATGTTCATGCTGCTGTGTTTATACTAGGAAAGGGACAATAAATGCACTTTGCATTTGAACGTAGTATAATGGATTGTGATGTTTTTCAGACTAATGAAAATTTCCCAGCCTAGCTTTGGTGGAATAGCTATCTCCCTGCATGCTCTCTTTGGAGATAAAGCAGGTTTTTTTCCAGTTTAGTTCAACCACTTTCTAAAAAGCCATAAGCATTAAGTTAAAAAAGGTACTTAGGCTACTGCATAGAATATTGTCTTGAGGAATCGTAAGACGAATTTCTCACTAAGAGAAACTCTTTATCTCTTTTTGGAATTTATCCTGCAGAATCACTTGTCCTTCGGTCAGCTCTGTCTGCCACTCAGGAATTTTTTATATTGAATAAAGCCCAACTGCAGTGCTAGTGAGTCAGAGACCAATGGGAGAGCTCTGTCATTGCTAAGTTAATTCCTCTATAGCTCTATACCTCAGTAATTAGTGTTAATTATGCCAGCAAACCCTTTATTGTTTGATTTTTTTGTTTGCTTTTTTTTTAGCTAGGAAGTCATCTGCTGTACATTATGAATGCTAGGGTACACTGAAAGTGACGGGAAGTCTATTTTCTAATTTAAATAACCTATGCCTGGGCATGACCAGAACAACTGAATTCACAATGAATCCATCACACAGTGCTGCCCAGAGAGCTATTATCCAGCAGCTGAGTGCTGGAGATGAACTAATCCTTTAAATCCTTTGAGAAAAATTCCCAGGGTATGGTTTCTCCACTCAACAGTGTGCCTGGTGATAGCAGCAGAGGAAAGTACAAACAGTACAAACAGAGGAATATCCAAACAGTGGACCAAAATGTCAGACTTGAGCTGTCCCCCTCTGTGGAGAGCCTCTTATTTGTTAAACGCATCCTCTCTGGCCCTGAATCAGGGCTGAGGTTCAATGGGACAGTGAAAGGGACACAGCAGAGGTGCTCTACCATGCACTCTGACATGACATTATTCATAAGATGCACACCAGAACCTCCTGCTCCTCTGTGGTTTTATATGACAGTGAATACCCCCACAGTGCTTAGGGCTCTGTGCACTATGAAATGTGCTCGTAGTTCACCTACCAGTCCAGGCTGCTCAGGCCATGCACATACAAGGACAGGCAATTTGTGAACCCTTGATGAATGTGAAAATGAACAGCAAGGTTTAAACTTGACAAGTCAGGTATTCAATCTAATCCTTGATAAAAAGGGGCAAAATAATTTAAAAAAAAAATTGAGGTCACACATTGCTTCATTATTTACCAAAGGTACTGGTATGCCAAAATCAAACACTAAATGCCAGCCAGCAGTCCTGGAAAATACAAATGCCCACTATTAACTAAGGATGTGAGCAGACCCACTGGCATCAGTGGTTGGTCCCAAGCACAGTTTAGTTTAGTTTGCTAGATAGCCCTGTGACACCAAAACAGAAAAACAGAATTGTTTTTCAGAACAGTTCAGTTACCATAAAGGAAATATAAAAAGATCAGGGAGGTGCATGTTGCGTAACTCCAGCTTAAGGAAAATATAAAAGAAAAAAGGAAATGTCTCAGAATTTCCAATGAAAAATTTTACTTTTGTATTTCCAAGGGTGTTCTAAACCCACTGGTTAGCAAACAACTCTGCCAGATTTAGTAGGAAGCCCACAGTTTCCTGAATCACAGTGCTTTACAGTAGAATCCTAAATACGAGTGGGTGAAAAAGTTGAACACCTTAACACAGTTTGTAATAATTAGGGACTTTCTCAGTACCTCATTAAGAATGTACTGGATTGGCGAGGCACTTTGCAGAATGAGGGCAAGTGAAAATATGATTCTGCCAGTGTTAAAGAAACCTGCCAACCTTTTATTTAGGAAGCTCCAATTGCTCTGTACATTGCAGCACACACTTAACATTTAGGAAAGGACACACCTTTGAATAGAGAAGATCTTTCTTTGACTAAGCTGTGTTAGAAGCAGTGTTAACAGAGACATAGGAGTGTATGAATAAACTGAAGGTACATTGAGTCCCAGCCTGATGCTAAAGACACCAGCCTCTGCATTTACTCTTGTTGCTTTTCTCCTCTGGTGTCAATGCCCCCTATGGTGGGCACAAACAGAGCAGGAAAACTGGATGTGTGTTTTTTCACCTTCTTGGAGTAGAGAAAGTTTATAAAAGTAGGTGTCATATGTTTCCAATTTTATAGTATTAATACATAAAAAGTAGTCAGAAATATTTATCATTGCAAGGCTTCCTTGTCTGTAAACTGTATTCATATGTACCCCCTCCAAACAGACTTAGTGAAGGTTTTTTTGAACTGTTTCTCTAGATGCTCAGGAGTTGAGGACATCAGACAGCAGCCTTGCCAAAAAGTGTTTATGTGCTGACAAAGCTGTCAAACACTGTGGACAGATGTTCAGTAATTACTCTCTGACTCCTCTATGCAAGCCTACATGCACTGCATACATATTCACTCCATGCTGCAGGTAACACTGCCCCTCCTGAGCCTGGAGCTGTGTCTGGACCAGGCTATATATTTATACACACAACACTCCCCACAAGTAAGTATCGTGATCAATTGCTTCCATATCCCATTCTTTAGACCCTGAGGTCCCAAAACATAACATGGATCTTACTTCTTTTTCTTGCAATAGCTGCTCCTGGAAAAGCTTCCAGCGTCTCTGGTGGTGGTTCTCCCATTTCTCCAGCTGAGGCACCAAATTCTCCTGCCATTCCTCTTTCAGAAACTCACATTCTCTTACAGAGAGGCCGGTCACCACAGGCAGGGTCCGAAGAAACAGCTCCGTCACCAACTCTGCTAAAGCCTGGGAAGCCTTAGCGTACAGCTCCTAACAGAGGGACACAGGGACAGAGAGGGACAAAGAGAAACAGGTGACAAAGTGAACCCGCAGCCCTTTGGAGCTGTTTCACTGCATGTTCTATGATGCCAGTGGGGGAACCATGTGAATACACTGGGCTGGTGACCAACTCTTAGAGCTAAAAGCCAATGCCACTAAGGCTTGAGTTAAGAAGACCAGGTTTTGTAGATGGAACAACTTAAATGTTTTGGTTCAAGCTACACAAGGCATTTAAAATGCAACAATGGCAAGAGTGCATGAGACCCTGAACCCTAACTGTTGCTCACATGTGACTGCAGCAGAAAATATACTATTTTACTGCCTATGGTGATATGTTATAAAAACACCTATTTTGAAAGTTGTTGTGGAAACAATCCGGTGTAGCACAACACCTCATAGGTACATTTTCACCGGTGCTCATATGAAATGAATGAAGAAAGAAGGAAGAGTTAAAAGGGACAGTACAGCTTTCAGCAAGACAAAAGTGATTATTAGTCATGTCAATAGTTGGTACTTCAACATATGACACTCTTCAATGCCTGAAGAACAGAATTATTCAAATTCATCCTGATGCAGAATAGTTTCAAGCCTAGGAAAACAAACATCTTCTGATGGTTTTAATGAAACTAGTCCCATGTGAGCAGTTTTTGATTTCTGAGGCTGTTTCACTCACAAGAAGCATTGGGGTGATTTAGTCAGGTGGCATCCAAGCTAAAAACTCTGTTCTAGTTTCACTGTCAAATACACAGTGGTGATAGGAGCTGTGTTGGCAAACTTGGTACAATTTGAGATAATTCCTGGGGAGAAGGAGTGGGGACAGGTAGCTTTCCCAGCTGAAAAGGGAACAAAAACACACTGGAAAGTCACATGGACACTGCAGTACTCCTGCAGGATGATGAGCTATTTTTGTGTGAGCTCCGCATGATCCTACCAGTCCAAAAAGCTTTACTGCCTAGCTGGGCTTGTTTTCATTGCACAACAGTGTTAACCCTCTTGAAAACATTTATATTTCTTTCTTTTCTTTAAAATATCAATAATATTTTTATAACTCTTTTAAGAATTCCTGTTACTGGAACAAGTCAGATCTTCTAGCTGCTGCCCTCTTTTAAATACAGCTTTAATTACAATTTCTTAGATGATCAAAATCTAGACCCTCTCAATAGAAACACAGGGATATTTATCTTGATGTCAAATATGCTGGTCTGCAGCTCATAGACAAGAAACGTTCTAGTGGACTTTTTTTTGGGGCAGGGCATACACTACTGTAATGTACTATTGTGTAAGAGCCCATTCCAACTGCTAGATATTGAATCATAAAACAGAAAATACTAAAAAATAATAATAAAGAAAACTCCACAAAAATCAAAAGAGGATGTAAAGCTCAAAGACAAGAACTCAGAAATAAAGACCAGAACTCAGGTTGAATGTGAAATGTAGTTCTGTGCCCCCATAACAATAAATTTGGGGTTCATGTAATGTTTCCACAACATCTTTAACTGTTCCATGATTAGGTTTATGAATATCCTTTGAACTGATTGATTTCTAAAAAATATTTTATATTTCTCATTTATTGTAAAATATACAAGCTGTGCACTGAGTACTAAATTATTATTTTCCTCCTACGATCCCTCTAGGATGCTAATCACCATATTAATTAGCTGTTTCACAAACAATAAATAGCTTAACAGCTCCCTGCAGTAACCTCTTCTTATGGATAAAATTGAGGCACAACACTACAAAACATGTTCACTAAACCTTTGAGATGAGCTGTCTCAGCTCTTTCCACTCTAACCTGTTTAAAGAAGGCAGGATTTTCAGAATCCAGCTCCCACTGGCTTTTTTTAATCTCAGAGTATTCTGAATTCTTGCAAATTGGACTGTGGCTTTTTGAAACTGAGTACTGGGCATAAGTATGAGAATTATTAGTCAAAGCCCCAACATAATACCTAATTTCTACTACTTTTCCCATTTCTACTGATTACTCACAATCTGGACATGACAGTATCATCAAGGTAACATTTGCATCCTATGCTGAAGGATTATTGCCCCTACTCCTTAATTATTATAGTTGCAAGTTCCTGTTAAAACAAGAGGCAGGATTTATACCATCCTAATCATCTGTGTAGTTGTGGGCCTGGCTTAGCTCAGCAAAAGCAATGCCAAATGGTTTGTTTCAATTCTCTCTTCTGCTGTTATTTTAAAATCGGAGTCTCCAAATTCTCAGATTTAACATAAACTCAAAGATACTGTATTTCTAATCTACATATCCCATACAACATTTAAAAAATAATGGTTCTATCTCTGTAAACCATCTCTCCTCTGAGCTTTACCAGCCTTTCAGGACAAATTAGTTCTCCTGCCTTTACTGGGTGTTCAGTGATACAAGAATTTCTGTTGGGTCTGAAGTAGTTCAGAAACAGTCTAGAGGAGTCTGTGGCATTTCTACTGCAGTATCAAAAGATCTCAGGCAGGGTGTTAAGGAATTCTATTCTTAAACAATGGCAGCTAAATCCCTTTTGAACACATTTTGCTGTAGAACTGATAGCATTCCCGTGGCATGCTCACAGCTCTGTGTTATTATTTACTGGGAAATATTTTGCACAGAACAAAAATATGGTATTTTGTTCCTTGTTGTCAATACCATTTTGTTCTGCATGTACCCCCTGCATCTTCAAATTATACTGCATACTTACCTTTGGCACTACCACAGTGGGGACATACTTACTGAAGAAAAATGTGATTAGGTCCTGTTGCCACAAAATTACTTACCTGAATCACCTCATTAATGTGATGGGCCAAATCACACGGACATCAGAGCCCAGGCAGTCCTTGCATGCCAGACCTAAGAGGACAGCATGCTGCACCCAGAGGCCATACCACAGGGACAATACAGTGGCCATGCCGTTTATTGCAGCACTTGAAAAAATGTGGTGGAATGGCCTTTTAAAATTTGGTAGGGGAAATACTAAGTCTACATTTAGGAAAGACTGCAGATGTGATTGAATTCTACCCAGCGACTCAAGCTTAACAAAACAGTTCAAAACTATTTGTACTACAAGGAATGTACCTGATTTCAAACTGCAATGAAGTCTGTGAGCATGGATGGCACACTATGGATTATAAAAGTTATTTTCCACAGGAAAGAGAAGGAAATCAGTACTGCTTCCAGGATCTTATTTTTGGACTAGAGCCTCTACAAATATTTTTTTACAAGCTTCCTGATTTGCCATCTCTTGTTTTTAGAGCTTTGACTTAATGAAATTTATTCAAATTGATTCCATTAATAGAATAGCTGATTGCAGGATTGTATGAACCTGTTTGTAGTACCTGGCAGTCAATCTCAGAGCTTTTCAAAAAATCCTCAGAGAAATACATCAAGCATAAAGAAATACCATGGGATATACATGGAAATAAAATGGGCTTAGATTAAAATGCTGAGTGCATCTGAATTTTAAACAAGGCAGTAAATATATAATTTTGTCAAAAACCAGGGGAAATACATAGCTTATCAGATTTCACTCGAAGTTCTCCCCCTTAAACCTAAATGATTAAAAGGCTCCGACATATAGATGGTGAATGGTGAAATTGTGAAGCAGGGAAATGTATTTACAAAGGCTGGTTGTAGTTTATTTTACATGCCAGCCACTGAAAAGTATATATTATCTCAATGAGGCAACTGAACAGCTATTTGTTAACTTGTGATAGAACATTTTGTTAAAGGTATTAAAGTATCTGATTAAAGCTGTAGAACACTGTTGCATGTGCCCCCAGAAGCTCAGTGGCTAGGACACTTGGGTAGGAGGTAAGAGATTCATCTCCCAACCCATACTGTATCGTACTAAGGACAGAGATTCAATACTCAGATCATACATCCCATAAATGCATCAAAAATTCTGGACACTGGACACACACACCACGGGCCACTGGAAGATACTTCACATACACTCAGAAGATACACTCACTCTAAATGGGGAAAAGCTGATTGCATGCATTTCTCTCTTCCATGTGAAGAATTCTGGAACGCCAATTGGAAAATGAAAACACTAACTGCTTTTAAGCATCCTAACATCAATAAAACACAGTGACATTGAAGTCATCCTTAGTACAAGTTAATAAAAAAGCCCCACTTCTTGGTTTCCATGCATTTAAAATGGAGGTTTACTGAAATTTCAGTCTTGCCCCCTCACTGGTCTTTGATTTATTCAGGAGGCAGTTTCAATCTTCTCTTCTGGTACTCCCTTTTAAGAAAAGTGCCTTTGTGGATAAGGTTATGTCCTTCAAGAGATCTAACTATTAACAAACTGTGAATCCACTTAGAGGTAAAACACATTTTCTTATGCAGTAAGGTAAGAGGAAAACTTCAGAATGAAGGCTACCCATATCAGACATCTTTTACCAGCTTTGACTGAAGTGACCAAAACAAATCTAACAGTGCCCAAACCCAGAATTAGAATGAGCTCGCATGGTAGGAGTTCACAAATTTAATCTATCAGATGATGCTGTCTTTTTGGGGTAAGTCACAGAGCAAAAATATCACAAGCCAGCCTTTGAGGTGAAGGCCTCTTGATAGGGATTTCCACCTGAGACAAAATGAGTGACTCCCCTTAAAAAGATGCCAGCTATTGGTATCCAAAAATGCAGTCCAGCATCCCTAACAATATCTCATGTTAACAAAATTACGTAAGGAAAGTAATGAAAGAGTAAGTCCCTGAGAATCTGTACTTTTGATCTTGTCAAAAATATTTTTTCTCCCTTTTATTAACAAAGGAAAAAATCAAATGCTTTCCCTCCAACTCACATTTATGTCTACCCATTCATAAAATGTCTACTGCCTTGCCCATTGATAACACCCACGACTTAACAGCTTTTAGTCTAAATTCCTGTGCATTTCATTCCTGTGTCAAGTCAAATGAAATAACATTCTGGTGAACAACTATCAGTAAAGGTGAATTATAAATGAAAATAAATTGTGTTTTTATGGTTTTGAAATAAAGGCAGAGGAAAAAGACCTATCTTACCATGTACTATGTAATTCCTAGCTCTTAATTGATTTCCTTTGTGCAATCTGCATGTCTGTTTTCTTACTAATGAACTGTTATCCCCCAACCTCTTCACTTCTCCTTTCCCTACTGAAATACATGGGTAGTTCACAAAAAAACACAAAAAAAAAAAAAAAAAAAAAAA
>VZRQ01004237.1:816268-843319 GCA_013397975.1 Machaerirhynchus nigripectus | reverse complement strand
AGAAAAAAAAAGAGGGGAAAGATTAAAGCTTGGTAACTATCTGATATGCTGAACTTGAGACAGACTTGAGATAGCCATTAATCTTTTCAAGAGAAACAGAACAGGATATATTGGGGCAGGGAGTGGGGTGGGTGGTGTGTTATTGCTGCCATGTATTATGGTAAAAATTTCATAGCTGAGAAGTTACCCAAGCCAATACAAAACTGTTACTGCAGCACAAAATCCCTTGTATACAGCATAACTCGGCAGACCCTGTTCATGAAAATAATAGTCTGAGCCATTCAATTAGCTCTGCACAATTTTTCCTTCAGTTATGATATACCGTGATAATCAAAATCATTTACCCCATTCTTCAACATGCATTTCAAAAATTAGTTATGGAGCCTGTGTCTAGACACAGACTATTCACCTACAGCACACTATTTTAATCCACTAGTGTGGCTGAAAAGTCCTACACTATCCTGCAAATATAACTCATTCATTCACTTCAGGCATCAACAGATTCCATTGACCTTGGTTAAATCATTTTAATTGATTTATTCATGCGTACACAAAACAAACCTACTCAATTATTCTGTGCAAACACAGTCAGCTTCCAGATCATTGAATTTTCACATACTTATTCACCAATTTGGATAATTCTTCGATGTACTGTAGCAGTACAGACTTCCCTAGTGCTAGAGGGTTATATAAATCTATCTTGATGAACACACAATCTGTTTAAAAGGTGAAAAATGAAAAAATGAAAAAGGCATAGAAATTTAATAAGGGCTTAGAAGAACACTGTGAGAACAAAGTAAGGATCTTCTTCCACAAGGGAGTGGCACTTATAGGTTAGTGATATCTTTTCTTCTGTCCTTAGAATATTCCCTGGTTCCCTGTTCAGTCACATGGTGACCTCTTCCTTATATTTTAGTATCACCTTTCTCACTGAGATCATCTTTCAACTTCTTCAGTTGCAAGGCAAATTATTATAGTTAAGCTTCAGCAAGTGCAGAGCTTCCAGAAAGGCAACATCAAGCTTTGCAGTGTTTACAGAAGTGCCCAAACTAGCTGGTTCTACAAAGGACTAAGGTCCAAACCCAGTGGGAACATAGGTCTTGTAGCACAGAGCTGACTACTGCCATGTGAGGCTTGCTGCTACCCAGCTTGTTAATGTCTGCTTGTTTAAGTCTACTTGAGCTGCAGTCACACAACTGCACTGTGGAGCATCTCACATCTCTGTCACCTTCCCACTGCTACCTTGCCTTTCCCATTAGCAGCTACAGCTTCTCCCTGTGACAAACCTGGAGCAACTAAGTGCAAAGTCCTGCTGCCCAGGGAAAGACTCCTGCTAGAGCAAGCTGCGCTTCTGCTCTGGATGTGTGGTGGAGCATAGAGAGAAGCAAAGGCATTGTGTTTGTGAGGTGCACCTCCTTCCTTTAACAGCAAGTTTACCCTTGCTTTTATGCCCCTGGTAACGAGAACCATGTAACTACTGCACTTTCCTCAGCTGTAGAAGTCAGAACAGCCCTACTTACCTTCAGTGGGGCTATGCCAATTTGTATTATCTCTTCTTTCTAGCTTACGAGGTATATTCAAAAGCAGCCTCCTCTCCTAAAACAGTTTGCAGTATCTGTATTTGCGGTTAAGGGGAGAAAGTGCAGTTGTTCATTATATTAAATAGCAGAGTAAAAATGTTTTTTTACAGAAAAAAAGGGGAAATTAAGATTTGTGGACCCTCATTTAACAGAGGCCAGTTGGATCACAGTGCTCTGTGCCACGTCTGGCAGAGTTTGTTTGGGTCTAGTCATAGGAGAACAGCTGTAATATGGAATATAACGGCCTAGAGCTGGGTGAATTGGCAGAGTTCAAGTTTGTGCAGTTCTCCTGGCAACCTGGTAATTCTAGAAAAACTTAATTCACCCAAACCAATTTTTCTTTAGTGAGAAAGAAAACTTATCTTAGTGTTGAAAGAAATAGGATTTTCAGTCTGGTCTTTGTGTTACTAAAGCAGAGTACACAATAAAGGAAAGCAATATAATTTCAAAAATTAGGTGGAACTGTGCAGGATAAAAAAAAAAAAATTGTTTACTCTCCAGACTTAACATGAATTGAGGAAGGGGATGAAAAAGTTAGTAACTATGGATGATGAATGGAGCACAGTAATATCAGCAAACATGTTGACTTTTCTTATATTACATAGCTTTGTACAATTAATCTACTCTGATTCACTGGAGTATCCTTCCAAGCAAACCTTTCCTTTCTCCAAAGCAGTAATTTTTCTCAAATTGTCTGTTGCTTGCGCTGTTACACAAAGCCATGGCACAGGTATTTGTTCTAAATACAGTGGCTTTGGTTTTTTTAATCAAATGAATTTGAAAAAAGTGCATGTGAACTAGTGCTAATTAAGATTGTACGGGTATATTATCCTTATGTGATAGGGACCACAAGTTTCTACAACATCCTGATCTGATTACAATTAAGCATGACAAGGATCCTGTTGAGCTGAAAGTGATTAGTTCCAGCCTAATTAAAGGTCACTACTGACTACGGTTTTGGACTTCACCAGATAGATCATGTTATTATATTTTTTCAGCACAGACAGAAAATAATTAAAGATGATGCAAAAGCATGAAGCACCTAGAATTTTCCAAATCAGTAACAAGAAGGCGTGTAAAAATATTGCTTACACCAAAGATCTGAACCTATTTCAGGGAACTAACTAGAGTCAAAAAAATTTCTCTGTGAGAAAAAGAGATGCAAAGACTGTATCTGGAGATGTAGTGAAGTTCACTAAAACGAGCATCATCCAACTACAGTGCAGAAGAGACAATTATGCCACAGAAGTTAAATCTCCCTTCTGGTAGTAATGGCAGACATTGTACGCTCTCAGTATTACTGCAGCCTTGTCAGCCACCCAGGCATGTTTTGGCAGACCATGCAGGCATTTTCTGACTAATAAGAGGATATGAAACATAGTGTTTTGGCAGATAATGGAAAAGGCAAGCTGATATGGAAGACTGTCCTGCCTCCATCTTCTGCTTTGCCAGCCTAGCTTTCTGGAGCTGCAACCCCTGGAGCTGATCTTTCCTACAATTCCCCAATCGTCTCCGAGGCCTAACACTGTAGTGGGGTTAGACGATCTTCAACATTAATTTAGCAAATTATATTTATCACTAGAAGTGGCACCTTGTAGAGATTGGCAACAGCCTCTGTGCTCTCGCAGTCGTCCTCCTCCTCCAGATCCCACTGTGCTTGCCAGTGTTTCTCTATCAGCTCATGGTAAGCCTAAAAGAAACATAGTAGGTATATGTAATTAGCTGAAAAGATCTTAATAGTTTCTTGTGATCCTCCTCTTTCCTTCCTTGATGCCCTTCCCATGTATCACTACAACAGTAGTTGTTTACCTGGAACCATGACTCAGAGGGAAATGAAACTTGCTTTACCACCTTAATTTGAGCTTAGGCAGTCTTTGAGTATGAAATTCCTTAGCCTCAGTAATATGGCATTAAATATTATGTACATACTACTGCAAAACATGCAAAATTATCTGATTTGAAATCTGCTTTCCAGTGTATGCATATCACTACATCTTAGCCAGTACTATGAGGTGCAGAACAGCCACCTGACATCATCATGAGACACCTGAGTTACAGCTGTATCACACTGTACAGAGCTTTTGCACTGGGGTTGGTCACCATGTCCCATGGTGGTTCCTAAAAGGCTGATCTATGACTTGGTCCTGACTTGGTCCTTGGTCATAGTTTTAAGAGGGATGCAGTTTTTTTCTTCAAGTGAGGACTGTGACTGTGGATGTGTTGGCAGGCTCATGGAAGACTGTATTTCACAGACAAAGTCTGTCTCAATCTGTAGACTGGTGAGTCTACAGCATTATACATAAATATTCCATATTTAATTTAAACTGCCAAGTGCTCCCTTTCACTCCCATGGTAAATATGGCTTTCTTCACTAGGTTTGTCAATAGAGCTCTTCTAAAGAGGACCAAAGTGCCCATAAACTCTTCATGTACAGATCATTCTTGTAGAGGTAGAGTGGAAAGTCCGCACATCTCATGGAGTCATACTTTATGACAGAATTTGACAAATTAGCTGCTATAACTTGTATGTCCACAGTGGGTAGGCAGAGCCAGACTGGGTTACTGTAACCGACACATTATGGTTTGTGTTCCTCATTGATCATTCCTTTATTCTCTGCCAGTAAACGACAAAATTAAAAAGCTCCTTTTCCAACAGAAACATAGATGACGGAGACAGAAAGATGCAGGAACTCTAACCCTTACTATATATCTCATTCTGTCTTATAAAAAAATTGGATCTGCAGCTACTAAATCATTACCACCCTACTTGTGTTTAAAACAATCTGATGTGAATGAAGTTTATTGCAAAATCCACCATCATAATTGGCAACCACTTAAAATTCAGCAGAAAGGTCAGTTACTGGCAAGGCTGCTACCATGCTGGTGTACCACGGTAGCTGGGTGCTACCATGCTGGGATCCCTTCACCCTTGATGAGGTGAAGGGAGAAAGGCAGATAAAAGGAGTGTTTTTGATGGGTACAGCTCTGGGCTCATGGTGACGCTTTGGAACCAATTCCTTTACTCTTAGGCTGGCTGTGAAATTATGAAACAAACTTAAACAGCTCCTCAGTGCCAAGTGGATTGTTCTCAAAAAATAATTACTAGACTATTTAAGTCAAACCATGGGAGGTGAAGGTATATACAAATTTTTTTTATTCCTCAAAGAGTTTCTGCACTTAAGACCCCATCTGTTCTGGGACAAATTACTCTCCCACTGTGGCAGCAGAAAGGCTTACATTTCTGACTTTCATAATTTGTATACAGGCATTTCATAATCCTAAAACTCAGCTGTGCTCTATCCTGCAGCATGAAGTGCAAGTTGCCCCTCCCTGCTCAGCCTGTCATGAGCAGATTGTCAGTCTACATTTCACCTAAGCCTACTTGACAGCTTTCTGAGGTGTACGGAATAGAGCATCTCTTGCACAAAGCTGTGCGGCTCTACCTTTGGTNGGGGGGGGGTGTCTTAATGCAAAATTTCTAAGCTTTGTTCAGTGAATATGGGATGCACCCAAGAGTTTCCAACAATGTGTAAGAGGAAAATACACTCACAAGTAAACACTGGCTACAAAAATGTGTGACAGATTTATTTGTCCCAAGTTTTGAAAAGCCAAAGATGTAAAAAGTGCTCTACTTGTTTTGAAGTGAGGTGTTGCCAGGCAGGTGTGCATACAGAAACAGTAACTGCATTACCCAATTCATACAATATAATTAAAGAATATGGCCCTGAGGTGAAAAATCGCAGTGTTAAGATCAATAAATTTTGACAGTTTGCTGCAGTTGGAATCTGGGTCTTCTCATACAGTAATTTTATCTAAGTTATTAGATTTCATCAAAAGTTTAATGCTGCTGGATGTAACCACTTTCACCTTAAATTATTTCTTTTCATGAAAATTCAGGATTGGTTCTTTTTTTAATTCTTAATAACTTGGGTTTGCAGTTCTCAGCAGTTATTCGAATTTTGTGGCTCTCAGCATTTACACCTAAGAACTTTGATTTTGTATATAATTTGGAACAATAACAAATCTCTATAGAAAATATGACCAAGGAAACATTACACTGGCCATTGTATACCGTATTAAATTATCAACTGCAAACCTTCTCTAAGGCATCCTGCCAGAGATTATAATTAGATTTTCCTCTGCTTCTGTGAAATTTGCTAAGTCTTTTGAGCCTCGGTAGCCCCACTCATAGAGAAGCAATTAGATCAGTGCAGACTGGTTTCTTCTGTAATGCAGGCCAGATACTTTCCTCCAGAGATTTCCTGTCTTGAAGCAAACACACGGTATCTAAGTAAAAGATGTTTTCTACAAAACACGCAATCTTGCATTAACCCTGTTGGCATTCTGTTCCAATGCAACAACACCAACACTGCAGGAAAAGCTGTGGCAACAGGGGTTCTGACCCTGCCCACCTGTGCTGCTGCACATGATTCTCATGAGGGCTCAAAATCCCCAATTTTATGGAACTGGGAGAAATCTGCAATATATTTGACCTTAAAAACTAATAGAACAGTGAAAATAAGCTTTTACATTCTCACCTTGAGAAAATGATGAATATCTTCAGTAAGAAAAGTTTTTCTAAGGAGACTCTCTTGTTCAGCTTCCTGTCTGTGTTTGAACTCTTCCATCTTCTTTGCACGGCACTCCAGCCGTTTCAAGATCAGATCTTTACTTTGTTGCATGCATTCTGGAACATAAACCACAAACAATTAGGTAACACAACTCCACAGGGAGAAAGCAGCATCTGCTACTGTCACACAACATAAGCTCACGGAAATCTGCTAGTGAATGAAATAGACAAGTAATCACCGTGCAGGATTTGAAATTTGCTTCTTACCCTGATGGCCTTTTTAGATGTGAACTTCTAGATTGTTATATAGCACTTATATCTATCAGGGTTTTGGATTGCTACCATCCTGCACCCTCCCTTTCACTGGTGCTGCTGTTTATGCAAAGGCAGTGTGTTAGTTCAAGAAACAGATTCCCTCCTGCAACACCCCAAACCTCCCCCTCCTGCTTCAGGAAGGTCGGTAAGTAGCTGATTATCTAATTGCAGATATGCAAATGCTGCTGCAAGGACAGGGGCAGTAACATATGGTGGGGAGAAAAGGTCTAAAGCAGTGCTAGTTCAGATTAGCTTGAACTGGCACGCAGCCATGCATACCAGACTTCTAAAGTGACTCATCCAAGAACCTGCAGTAAAAGTTGTCAAGGTCCCTCCAATTTTGTGCTAGTAATGTGAACTATTTAGGAATAAATTCCTTCCCCCTTCATTCCCCCTGTAGCTCCAAGTGATATATAAATTCATGAGTCTACTGGAATCCTGGGCTGCTGAGTGGAATTGGTGCTTTAAATGTTCTGCCACTTCATGTCTCACTGCCTGTCCACCTAGGAAGAATTTTATTCATTTCCCCTACTTGCCCTGCCCCAGAGCCACACTTCACTCCTGACACAAGCAGCTAAAGGGGAATGCAAAAAAACAGTTACCTGTGGCTACTGTTCTGCCACTATATTAAGCTGCTTTAACTATGAGAAATTATTTTGTAGAGAAACAAAAGGACACAGTACTGCAGCACTAAGAATGTTATTTATTCCCCATGCTAATTTATTGTGCTTATCCACAGGCTGATGATGCACTGACAGAACACTTGAAAGTGCACCAAAAGTACAGGAAAGCCTGTAATAAAAATATCACTCCAATAAATGTAGAAGTGTTTTACTTTTAAACACTATTTGATTCTTTTTTAATTCCTTGTTTTGTATCCTAGGAGCACAGTCTTGCTGGCTTTGTGCTCTGTTTGTGAAATATAGGTACAGTTTAACTTTTGTATTTAGGAACTCATAAGAAAGGTCAACATAAGACTCTATTGGGATAAATGCTGCACTGCAGATAATTTTTTTTAAAGCACATTTAATTTCTATCTGAAACAAGGAGGTTGATACTGTTCTTCTGCACACGAAGTACCAACTGTAATATATAGCTATATATAATTATAAACACCTCTTTTGCATAAAATCAAGGCCTTGACAGAGGTATTTTTGCTTTGGAAAAAGTGAAAATTGACATAAAGAAGGAAAAAACACCCAGAGACACCCACTTATGCTTAAAGAATGTTAGTGGCTGAACCTGTGCAAAAACTATGAACTAGACATAGACAGTTTTAGAAGCAAACGTCCATGAAATAAACTATATCACAATATACATGTATTTGTGAATATCAGCAAACTGTTCACACAGCTAGATGTTCTGAAAGGGGAGCAAGTCTGCAGCACTTTCTGTGATGAAATAACTGGCTCAGTAGATGACAGGAGAGGAATGGATATTGGCTACCTTGACTTCAGCAAGGTTTTTGACTTCAGCAAGGTTTTTGATGCAGTCTCCAGACAGATCCTCACAAAGAAGAGGATGGATGAGCTGACAGTGAGATAGATTGAAAACCTGCTTCAAGTCCACCTGAAAGCCAGTAACTACTGGTGAACCCCAGGGGTCAGTACTGAGTGCAGTCCTGCTCAGTAGCTTCAATAATGACCTGGATGATGGGGCAGAGTGCAAATTTAGTAAGTCTGCAGAGATCACAAAAAACGGGAGGAGTGGCTGATACACCACACATGGTTGTGCTTCCATCCATAGGGCACTGACAACCTGGAGAAACAGGCTGATGCACATCTCCTGAAGTTTAACCATGGGAAGTGGAAAGTGCTGCACCAGGGGAGGAACAACAACTCCAGGCACAAGCACATGCTGGGGACCACCCAGCTGGAAAGCAGCTGGGCAGGAAAGGACCTGGGGTTCTGGTGGACACCAGGTTGAACATAAGACAGCAGGTAGAGGGAGGTGATCCTTTCCCTCCATTCAGCTCTGGTTCGGCCACACCTGGAGTGCTGTGTCCAGTTCTCACAGAGAAACATGGAGATACTGAAGAGATATGGAGATACTGAAGAGAGTACATGGAGAGAGTACAAAGAGAGACATGGAGATACTGAAGAGAGTTCAACAAAGATGATGAACGAGCTGGAGCATCTCTCCTATGAGAGAAAGCTCAGAGAGCTGGGGCTATTCAGCCTGGAGAAGAGAAGGCTCAGGGGGGATCTGAGCATGTATATAAACACCTGGAGCGTGGGTACAAAGAACTGGAGGCATCTTTTCTGTAGTGCCCAGTGAAAGGACCAGAGGCAGCTGCCAGAAACTGAAACACAGGAGGTTTCTTTTACCATGAGGATGACCAAGCACTGGAACAGGTGGCCCAGGTAGAGTCTCCATTCCTGGAGACAGAAGCTGTCTGGACATGACACTGGGCAACCAGCAGTAGCTCAGCCTGCTTGAGCAGACAGGGTGGACCATACCACCTCTTTCAACCTTTAACCATTTAGTGACTCTGTGAATTTGAGACTGTGAGATAAGGCACAATTTATCAACACTAAGCCTGACATGAGTGAGCAGCACTACAGAAAGAACATATAGCAACAAGACTGCATTCATTCTGACTATTCAGTTCACTGAACTCTAAACCTAATGCCATTTTACTATGAAAATTTTCTTTAAATGTGTCCAAAAGTAGCAGAAATGGTTCAGGAAATTATGTTCAAGTAGTTTTCATTATTTTCCTTTTGGCTAAATGTTTACTGTAATTTCCTGTGAGTGCTGATGGGAGGCACTGAGTCCTGAAAGAAGCTGGGGGTATAGTTCTCAACATACTGGGCAGTAGGTAACATAAAAAATGACACACCTTAAATCAGTGGGTCAGTCAGCTTAGACTTCGTTATAATTGTGTACTTTTCAGATAAGCAATATGAAGAGGTGTAAAAGGAAAAAACTTAATTTAAAAAATATTTTAGTCTAACATAATAAAAGAGAGAGTTACCTGAAGTTCATAAGCGTTAGCATTATCTTTTCACAAGAGTGATACCACAACTGCTTTATATATAGCACATCTGCTTCTGGCTTCACACGCTAGCAGGAGATCATAAGACAGTGTCTTACGTCAGCCAGTATCACCAGCAGTGCCAAGTATGTGAACAGTAAATGGAGAAATATCACAATACTTGTAGCGTGTGATTCTTCTTCTATATTCAAATTAATGAAATTAGATCATGTGACCTGTAGAGTAAGTTCCTAGTAATACCTGGAACAAGATATAAAAGGCCTAAAGTCAAAGTTCCCATTCCAAACATACACCTTCCAGAATAAAACTGATCTTGGTCAATTCATCAATATCTTTTTAAAAGAGAGGGGTATAGGGCTGAAGTTGTAAATTTCTTACTCTTCGATAAAACAAGAACTCATGTAAGTCATGAGCTCCAGTCTAAGTACTCACCATTACTGTAATGTGCCAGCTGTTCCCAGAAGGCCTTGTGCAGATCTGTTAGAAGTTCTTCTTTTTGTCGGACTGAAAGATTATTCTTTACAGTTAAATGGTCCAGAATATTTGACACAATATTTAAACTGCCCTTACACTCTTCTGGTATAGAGGACTTCAGTGAATCGATCATTTTCACCATAAGCTCCCAGCTGAATAGCCTTTCCTGAATGCCCTAAACCAAACAGAGTCCTGTTTAGAAACCAAGAATGTGTCTTTGGTTGTGCTTTTCTTTCATTGAATTATTCATTCCCAAACCACAAAGAAAACCACAGAAGCTTCTCAAAACCATGTGAATAACCACCTTCATGTATTTAAATACTTCTGAAAGTCTTGATCAGTGCAGGCTAGCAATGGGTTTATTGCATGTTCAGTTGCAAGAGCTAATCTAAAATTATTGGTGTTTTTCATTATTTGTAGCTGTCAAGAAGACATTAAGTCTGGAAAACACAACAACAGCCTTGCAGAACAAACTTAAATACCCAAGGAGGCTAGATGGACAGAAGAGAACATGGAAGTCCTGGACCTCTTTCCAAGGTACTATATGGCACACCAGTACAAGTCCTCATTTTGAAACAAGGACACACACTGGATTCTTATAATGCTGTGATTCCTTCAAATACATGGTCAAACAGAGTTCAATACATAAACTAAAAATCAGTATAATTGCCTATGGCCTAGCAGCTTTCATTGCACTATTAAAGAAGCAGCCCATGATCACAGTAGGGAAAGATTTCCTGGGTGAAAAGTGCAGCTGCTTTAAACAATGCTGCAAGGTTAGAAAGGGTCTGACAATGTAGTACCAAGTTAATAGCTGGACTTGATCTTAAGGGTATTCTCCAACCCAAATGATTCCATGATTCTCTGATCTACTGTAATTAATACAGGTGTACCTACAAGGACCTCTCCAATGAGATTTCAGCATCATCACAGTAGTGACACCAGGTAGGCATATCTCCTCTACCTGTATCCAGACATCTTATCTTTAGTCTGCCCATCTGAAAGAACTTTTTGGACAGCAGCCCAGTTTGCGTAAAGAGTGACAAGCAGCAAAGACTTTTTTCACACCTGGCCAGCTCAGTCTACTTAGCTGCTCCAATGCAAAACTAACAAGCTAATAATTACTGTATCTGTTTATACTCCAAATTACTAATAAATGCAGTGATTCCAATTTTATGTTAATCTATAAATTACATGTAACTCTTTCAGTATATCCTGTGCAAAAAATAATAAAGGATCTGTTAGATTTCACACAACATAAAGCACAGTGCTGGTGCATTTATGAACACGGTTTTCCCTCTTCAGACCATGTCACTAAGAGCTGATAAGAATTTTCAATTCCAATTAAAGTCCCAGAACACATAGAATCACCCTCATATTTAAATTAGGATTTGTCAATCAAAGCAGAATAAATGCTTTGAAAGAAAAAGAAATATCATAATGCCCACAGTAATGAGTCTCCATTATTAGATCTGGTGGTCTCACTCCTGGTTCACCAGCTGCATTAATAATACTTTTTCCTCATGTGACTACCTGGGTGGTATTCTGAGAATTGGCACTCAAGTGCAGAGAGTTCACTCTCCTGAGTCTTCCTGAACTGCAATGGAAGTTGAGCTCTTTGCAAAAAGCTCAAAGAGACAACTGGATTCAGGAGTCTACATCACTCCTGAGGCAGGACTGACAGACTCTGTGCAATGACATAATTATTTCTGTTCAGATTGACTACATCTCTCTCAACTTTTACTTCTTATTCTACTTTACCATCGCCTGCAAGTCTTGAGATTCACTTAACAAGCTTTCTACTGCAATCATCATCTCAGTCACATCCATCATTATCTTTGTTGCTTTGGCACTTGAGCATTTTGATTGGTCCAAAAAAGCCTGCTGGGCTTTGTCAGTCTGCTTCCAGAAAGCTTCCATCTGTGGAATATGAATCAAAAAATCAAAAAACAACCCATGTTCCCTCATTAATCATCTAGTATTTCATTACAGAAAGAGGCATATATATGAGTCTACTGAGAAACAAGTCACTGAGATTACAGACAGTTCTCAGTATTAGTTACACTGAACAATTTGCAAAGCTAAAGAGACTATTATATATATAAAATATATCTATATATGTTATGTATTGGTGGCGGCACATAACCAATAAGTCAAACCTGACCTTTTAAAATAACTGTAGTTATTCTTTTTAACGAGCTAAGAATTTGTTAATTATCTACATATTGCATCTATAAAAGCCTATTAGGTTTTTAGTATTGATAGTAAAACCATAAAAGATAAACTGCAGCCCTTTTATTCTGGGAAGTTTATTTAGCTGTAGGAGCAGGTATTCTAGTCAAACAACATTTTTACAAAAAAAGGAAAAACTGAAAATTATTACTGTTTTATACCATCAAAGCCTTTCAAAGCCAGATGCTACATAAGCACGAAATTGGCTGGATTAAGTACTTTATGCAGTGTCAGCACAGTGTATGTGCCAGTTCTGATAGATTACTGTATGGACAATCCCTAGTTTTAGGTTCTGAGTCCACAAATAGGTTTGTGCACAACTGTGAATATTCTGTAGTCTGTGGGATTACTTGTACACATAAAGGTAAGAAAATGCATCCATCACCAAGATTTCTATTAAGTATCCATGAGTTTTGGAAAAAAATGTGATTATGGCATCTGTGAGTATGGCAAAAACCCCTCTATATTCTCAGGGGAAGACTGGATTAGTGGAAGGTACTGATCTATACAAATCTGCATAGAGGGAAATTATTTTCAGTATGATGAAAAGCATCTGCAGGCACAAGAGTGACAGACCCACTGAAGAATGATTGCTGCTGGTGAATAAACGCCTCATGTTGCTCAGCAAGGTTGCCAGCAATTCTTTTTACAGGACTAACTCTGGAAAACTTTAAACAATCAATTTTCCACTGAGCAAGGTTAAAGTGCAAAAGAAACTTGACACAGATGTCCAATGTTACCAAGACTTCCACTATAAAGTGAAGGGCTCAGAGAATCAAAAGAAAGCTGAGAAAATTCCCAGTGAAACACTTCAGCACCAGACATTAAAAAATGTTAACTCCTGTATGAAAAAGGCCCAAGGCTGAGGCGATGGCCTGTTTGGTCCAGGGCTGAAGTGCCACAGTCAGTCAGCACAGGCAGCTCACAGAGCTGTCACTCTCTCATTTTCATCAGCAGTCAATTTCCTCAAACTTCAAAAACAGGGCTGGGAAGAATATTACTCAGTTTACTGGAAAATAATCCACAGAATGTTCTTAACCTCCAGTTTTCTAGCCTGAAAGCTGTTCTGAGACAGTGAACCTACTTTACTTTGAAAAAAAATCTTTACTTTGAAAATCAAATGCCAGCTATCAAAATGTATTTTTACATCAAAAAATGTAAATATATTCTCATGTGGAAAGTTGCTAAAGAAAAATTCTTTACTAAAGTAAATGCACAAAACATACTAAAACATTGCCCAGTAACTATATTCTTAGTACTTCTTTCAGCTGAAAAAAAATTGTAATCTCTTATTACTCTCTTACTCAGTTATGTGTAAACTTGACAAAAGCAAGGTGCTAGGATAAAATTCCTAAAAGTCAGGCTATGCATAGGCTTGAAATAAGTCTTACCATCAGACAAGCAGCAGACATTTCTCAGCTGATAAAACAGTAGTGTTTTACAAAAAACATAAAAAATGTTTTATCTATAAAAAACATATTGGCACCCAAAGATAGTTTGAAATACTTCGCTGGAGCAATGTAAAAATGTTTTCAGGACTCATACACATACAAAATACTAACTATGGACTACTCAACAAAAACTATTGCACTAAAGAACTTGCCACCAAAAGAATAACATTGAAATAAAATTTTATAAAAAATTAGAAATTTACATTATCTATTACGTGCTCAGAATATTCCCTTTCTTTCCTTTCTAGGTCTTCTAGAGTCTGGTACTCTGAATTATGGGCTCCTGACATTTCAGTATTCTGGAGTCTAGAGTCAAGTTGTTTCTGTAATTCTTCAAAATCCTGAGGGAAAAAAATCAAGTCATTTGTTAAACAGAAAAACAGACATAACTTCTAAATTTGAGAGTGAATTTGTATGTCATTTCTGGCTCATGGCTAAGGAAGCCGAACAGGAGAGTTCAGAGAGCTCTTTCTCTTGGTAATGTGCCTTCTGTAGCAAGCAAGGGAATCTCCAGATATATGGCAGCTCTCAACTAAACTTAATACAAATACAAACATTTCCACTAAGATGCGAGTACAATCAAGAACATTGTCCATCTCCACTGAATTCAAGTTTTAGTACACACTGCTTCTTAAGCATTTATGCTAATAACCCCTGGAATCTATCTACAAATATTTTTATTTTAATGCATGTACCCCATCTTAAATGGCAGCTATGAGTGTACATGCTGGGTTTAAAAGCTCAGATAAATATGCAGGTGATAATCAAATAGTGATTCCTGCTGAGTGCTTGCACACATGGATAAACACACCTGTAATGCTCATGAGGGACAAATTATAGGCTGCATGATTATATGAGGTTTTACAGTTTTTCAGTCCTCAGAAACCAGGGTGAATTCTTCTGAAAGCTGATGTTGCTAACAAATACTAGTCTGCTGCCATTAGAGGGTTGATACCGAAAAGGGTGATTCTTCCTTTGCTGCAACATGCCTTATATAGCAAGCATTGACTTCTAATAACACCTAGTTTTGGGTGTCAAGGCATTAACTTGCTAATCCTTATGCCTTAAAGAAATGCCTTAAAGAAATGTAACCAGAGTCTGACAAGCCTCACTAACAATTTCATCAACATCCCATGAATTTTTATGATGCAGAATTAAAAGAGGAAAATGCTGTCTGCAATAAAACATGCAACACTTTTACTTACCGCCAACATCTCTTTTACATGGTGGTCATAACCAGCCTCGTTCCTTGTATGATATCCCACCTCTAAGACTGTCGGGTTTACAAGATCTTTGTCTCCATCATATAGGACACAGAAACCCCACACTGGCACTTAAACAACTGGACTACTCTGGCAATTATTGCACCTAATAATCCAGATCTAGTTTTTGTCTTGCAGCAGCTTAGTCAGGTGCATGAAGACACCGATGCCATCAAGCTTCACTGAGGGTTAGGCTCCATCAGGAAACATGCCTATTCTAGATTAGCTCTGTTTATAATTTGAAGTCATTACCAGAAACCCACGAGTAAAAGAATTTTGTACACCTAATCTCACTTTTCATCTAGTAAATACAGTAAGCCTTAATGCTAAACCTGAGAATTTAAGGCAGAAAAGTGTTTCAAGGCAAAATGCATTCTGATATAAATCATAAGGTACAACTACAGAGATGCCTCACAGTAATTTACAGATTGTATGACTGCACAAAGTAGTCAACAACTAGAGCTCACAAGATGATAGACTAATGCTTAGATGTGAAATTCCATCTACATGGAAGAAAAACATAATCAGTACTGTGATTAGGCTGCTCTCAGAGCAAACATTCAAGACTCGAATTGGCAGGGCACTGGATAACCTCCTACATAAAGCCAAGCTTCCTACAGAAGGCTGGACCATACAATCTTGAGATGTGCTTCTCAATCTATATTTTTCTGTGACTCTAAACTGGAAAATGGAAAGTGGAACCAATAGCTCTCCTATTTTCTATAGTTCTGTAAAGATGTTTTTCCTTGTAATAACCTTCAAAATGGTACTGTGACTCCACCTGAAATGTGTATTGACTGTCAATGTATGTCTTCCAGTTCAGAAGTGGCATATAGACTTTGATGTACATGAAAGAAAACAGGATGATGAAGAAAAAAGTATATTTTCCCCTGATGAAAGCCTTGAGCTTCATACTGCTACTTTATTTCCTGCTATTTTATTATCAGCAATGATACTTTGTTGGGATCAAACACAGCCCCTGATAATTAAGAAATTATTAAACCTGAATGAATAAGGTTCAAAATGTTCTGTTTGCTTAAATGGATTCAACTACAAAATATTTCATATTTAACAGATTACACAGATCACTTCATACAACAACAAAGAGAAAAAGCACACAGGGTAATGGAGAAAATCAACTAACAAGGGAGTTTCTTTGCATTTCTTCAGAAGCAGATTACAAATGACATTGCTGTTTAAAATGAGTAGGTGACATGGCCTGATGTTGTAATAAGATTAACTCTTTATTTTGTGTGGTCTTAAATATAAACCAACAAACCCACTTACATTTTCCAGATTTAAAAGGATCTTCTTCAACAAATCATCAGTAATCTTCTTTTTATGATGGAAGTCTGTGAGGTATATTTTGAAAACCTGATTAAACAACTGTTTAAAAGGAAGAAAACAAAACCCAGGTTAAGTGCCTGTTCATCATTGTAAGGACATGTTTGTGATAACTTTTGCTAATTTAAATCAATCAGGGAGATTACAGTGAATCGTAAGTGAAATAACAGATACATCACCACTGACTCTCCAGTACTTCCACTCTGAAAAGTTCTGTGATTCTGGCTTCAGTAAGATACTGGAAGATGTGTAACACATAATCTCATATATCCTTGTAACCAGGCAGACACAGTTGAAACTATTCTTGACTGGAGAAAATGCAGATCACTTGAAAATACAAACCCATTTTTCTAATGTTTTATGAACCCCATATCTCATATTAACTATTCAAAAGATACAAAAGACTCATTACTCTGACTTCAACTGTAGTCAGCCACAGAATAAATAAAACATTTTTATACACAACCCAAAAGTAACTATCTCAAGTTCTAGCTAGCTTCTCTTGCAAGAAAAATACTTATTTTCCAGTTCTGTGCCTTTTTTTTTATTATATTTTGGTTAAGACTGTAATACTTGTGTCTTCAAAAAGATCGTTTTTGAATTTTTTTAATACTGGGAAATTTTTTTTTAATGTTTTCCTCTCTTTCCTCAATTAGAGTTTCAGTGTAAGGTTAATTCACTTCATTACTAACTGCTGCAGCATTTTCCAGTGTGGAAATAAAAATAATTTAACAGCCACCAGCCTGTTCCTCATAATCTTGAAAACAAGATGACGCAGAACTTGCCTGCTTAAAACATATAAAAACATAAATAAATACGTATTTGCATATAAAAACAGTTATTGAAGCCAATATGTTAGCTGAGCAAAATCTGGAAAATGTATTATAATTAGAGCTCAATAGAAGAGAAAACCATAAAGCAGTCATGTTTTCAATCTCACTTGCAAATGTTTTGGATAGGAGTTTGGCAAGTTTTGCACACACTACCAAGATACCATATATAGTAAAAAGAAAAGAAAGGGTTCAGGAGAAGGCTGAAAGAAAAGCATACATTTCCTTACACCTGATGCCAAGAAAGACTGAAATCAGAGAAAGCAGAGTGGGAAGAGAAGAAACTGTTCTCAGACTGATTTATTTTTTCCCCTTTTCTCCTGCTACAAAAAATATAAGGCTATTTATATATTCAGCTAAAGGTCAAAGTCATTTGTGGTGATTTCTGGTGGGCCACAAAGCGTGTTAAGTGCTCATTTTCTCTGTGTTTCTGTGATTACATCACTATCTTGCTACTTACCTTCATTTAGAAATTGATTATTAACTTTGAGATCAAGTTCAACCTTCAATAATCAAACTAAACTTCCTTCTGGAATCTGATCACAAGTTCCCTTTCTCATCTAATTAGATAGGGATAATCCATCAGATGAGAAATTGCTTCCCAGGTTTACTTTCCTGTTTCCTCCTTTGGGTTGTGTAGAAATTTGTTCAGAAAATCTCACCCTTTGAAATACTCTCAGTGGATTTAGTAATTATAACAGAAATGACCTCTTTTTTTTTAAACAGAGCCTGAGAAAAGAGGGGAGGAAAAAGCTGTAGACTTTATGTCCATATTCATATTAACTGAGCTAAAACTCAGTAGCAGTAATGATGCTGTACTTGAACATAATTAGTCACCACAAACAATCATTGCTGAGTATCCTGTGGCTTTGATTGTACTTTTTTTTCTTTTCTTCTTTTTTTTCCTTGTCAGTTTTGGGTGCTGTGACTTGATGTATGTAGTTATCTATGGTTTAAATGGTACCTTAATTCCTCAGTTGTACAAAATCACAACTATTGTACTCATTACAACGGTAGAGATTCAGTTGAATTGAATTTTCAATTTTATTCCAAAAGCTTTAAGTCTTCTGAGTTGCAACACACAAACAAGCAACTTTGCTCGTAAGACAAACTCATCTATTTAATAATTTATTACCTCTTGTCCTAGGTTATAATGTAAGATGTAACCAAAAGTATGTATTCTATTACCATTTTCACAAGCTGTAAAAGCAGGCGGGGCTGTGCACTATATCTCCTACCATGACTCACCCCTGGTAACTCCCTCCAGGAGCTATCTCTGTTTAATGGGCTATCAAGGACCCACCGCAGGACTCATAGGATTACATCAGCCCATTGTGAGATGCTGCACCCAGGAGGAGGAACCAAGCATTCCCACCTGGATACAATCTGGGATTTGGAACAGCACAAGCAGCTCTTACCTACTGGTTTCCTAGAGGACAAGATCTACATAACCACCACTGGACTGTCTGAGGAGGACCAGACCTTTCTACAGGGTCCCCGGGTCAACAGAATCATTTCAGAGAGGACTGCAGCCACCACCCTGCCCGGCAGGGTGTCAGGTCGTATCCTGACTCTGTCAGGTTAAACCAGTATTTCTGTATTATTGCTTTGTCATAGAAACTAGTAAAGAACTGTTATTCCTATTTCTCATATAATTGCCTGAAAGCCCCTAATTTCAAAATTATAATAATTTGGAGGGAAGGGGCTTACATTTTCCATTCCAAGGGAGGCTCTTGCCTTCCTTGGCAAACACCTCTCTTTCAAACCAAGACACCTCTTTTTATGAGCCTCAAGCACTGTATGTAATTCTCTGGAGTAATGTTTAAAACCAAATTTTTGTATTTGCTATATTGGTATTTCACAGAGCAGTATACTTCATTATATTTTACTTCTTAAGGAAGCTCATATATATGCAGAGCAGGAAAGAAAAAGGACAGACAATAATGTAGAAATGCAACTCTGCTACACTACATCCCACCTAGCCAGCTGTTTATGTTATTTCCTAAACTGACATTCAACTAAGATGTTCAAAACAATGAGATATGAGTACATACCACACGTTCTTGTTTTCTGAGTTCAGTATCAAGAAGCATGAGATCTTTTAAAGTAAGACTGCAAAGGCAGAGCTTAACATCAAAACTAAAACAAAAAATAAAAATGCATTAATAACAATCTAAATGAGGGTTACACAAATGGACAACACAATATAATAGTTTCATTTAATCGCTAGATTCTCCTAAAAACACTGCCCCAAAACAGAAGTGAAGTCACTTTATTTCTACATTGCCTTCTTTTTCAGAAAAGATTTCTGTATGTAAAAGTAAACAAAACAAAGTAGTGCTTTTAATAAAGTTGGCGTTGCAGTTTCCTCTAGAAAAAGACATGGTGAACATAGGCATGAGTGGATACAAGCAGGGAAAACATGGCTTTAAATTGAAACAGCCATAATAAGAACAGATATTCTTCATTGCTAGTACCTTTCCCAGTCCCTGTGACACAAATATGATTTTCTTATTCTTGCTAATGAGAGTGCAGGCACATGTATTCATCTAGGGGTACCTTGCCACGGTGCAGCTGAAAGGAAATCAGAGCTGACAGTCCATTTCAATTATTTCTACCTGGTCATCAGCAGTGTGTCTGAGAGAGGAACTGTTTTCCCAGAGTAAAACATGAGTAGTTCCCATTAAAACGGAGAGAACAGACCACTGGGTGTTCTCAAGGCACCTGCAGTGTGACATGGCATAGTACAGTGCAGAGGACTCCATCCCCAGCTGAGCACATGAACTGTAACAAAGAGATCTCCTTATCCTAACAGTGATACACCTTTTATGAGATAGCTTTTGGCCAATTCTTGTGGATGCGACAAATTCTGGTTAAAACATTTCACAAAGAACAGGATGACTTCCAACAGCTTAATGTATTAATCTCCCCAACAACTTTATATGCAGATAACCCTGTCCTGATGTGGTGACTGTGTGCATTCATGCCCAGCCTTTCACCTTTAGTGACTGTCCTAAAAACACAGGAAATGACCAAACAAGGCCAAGTTTACTGCTTACCTCTCACACGTCAGCACTTCAGGGAAGCTGGTCACCTTTAGGAAGGCTCGAGCCTGAAATCTGTCATCGCTTGTTGTGGAATGTATTGTTGTGGAGGAACTACAGTCCTCTTTGTCTCCCTGGCTCAGGGATCCCAGGCTCCCTGACATGGATGTCTCCACCACTTGATTAGGCAGAACTCCCTGCTTGGGATTCTCATGCAAAGATGGATTGGATGAGCCATCTGCCAAAGGCTGTAAGTCAAAATTCACAAGGTCGATTAATACAACACAATAAGGAGACAAACATCTCATCAATTTTCAGTGTTTACTTTCAAGGGAAAAGTTAAACAGTATACACAGCAAAAGTGTTTCCATATAAATGACAGGCTTTTGCATTGCCCAGGGAAGCGTTCTTCTGCTGTAGTTAGCTGCTTGCTGCATGCTTTCTTTCTTCCTTTTACATCCTTGTGGTGTTTTTCTTACGGCTCCTTAGACAGATCCAACTTCCATTAATGTTAAGGGGCAGACAAGCTCGCTTAAACACAGTGAAAATTGACTGGACACCATGTAAAGCATTGCAGGTTTCAGGGGGAGCTGAAAGCAGCTGACGCCTTACAGAATAAGCCCTGAGTCAATGGACTATAAAAAAAAGAAAGATCCCTATTAAGCAGATTGGCAGTAAATTTTCTTCCATTACTTGACTCTGCAATTTATTCTGACACAGAATGATTGTCATAATTTTTACAAGTAGAATCTAAAACCTTACCCGAAATTTCTGGTTGATGGGATAGATCACTTTTGCCTTTAATGCAAATGCTGTGATGTTACTGTTCAGAGGAGACTCACTTTCCTGTATGGAAAAGAACAGAAAACCATTTGGGAACAGCAGCAGATCTGGCAATTATTCACCGTAAGTATCTTGTGCTCTTTTTTGTTACACAACTTAAATGTTCCTATTGATAACTGTTTATTGATTGGCTCTGCTTTGGTGCAAGAAGTCTTCTCATAAGGCTCATTCAGAGTAGGAAAACCTAAAAGGGGGACTCTTGTCATTACCACTGCTACAAAATATTTTAAATTCTCTGCTGCAGTGGCTAAGTCCCCATTACACCCCGCATGTTGCTATGAAGTGGTCTCTCCCCACATCACTGTGCCAGAAAGTTCTCCCTTCGTCGGTACCCCACTGGTCCCTGGTCCTCTTCCCCCTCCCCTCTTCCATTTTGGCCCCTGTTACGTCACTCCACCTTGCCTCTACCCCCTAGCCCTCAGATTACTGGTTACTGAGGCTCTGCCCACCCCTGGGACCCCTCAGAATAAAACCATGCACGTGCTTTTGTTTTTGGTTCTTTGCCTCAGTTCCCCTTCGAGTGCGTTTGTTCCCGGTCCCTGGCATGGACCCAATAAACGCCTCGGAACTACAGGCAAAGCATCCCTCCTGCCCCTTCGTCTCCGGAACGCGCCCAGACCGTGTGTGTGAGTGGCTGCTCGTGCCCACCTGCGAGGGTGAGGCTGTGAGCACCCGTGGGTGCCAGCGGGGCACTGCCAAAGCGTCGCCACGAGGGACACTGTGGGAAAAACACAGCATCGGTCCATCGACACCACGCACCGCGTTACCTCTCCAGGAGAAAAGAGGTCTTTGCAAGGTATTTTCATTTTGTGTCCTGTCACCCACCTCCATACCCTTAGCAACAACTAAAGATTTTACAAATGAGACTGATAGTATCTTAATAATAAAAACTACTAAAGGATAATAAGCTCCACAGATATCATCATGGCTATAAATTCTTTCAATTTAAATATAGAAATGATAATTTAGCAAAACTAGCCATCATATAAAAGGACTTTTATAATACAAACCTTGACCAAAATCTAGAGAGAATAACAATGTTTTTCCAAAGAACTTAATAGACACTGAATTCTTTTCATGCAATTTTCTGCATCACATAATCTGACTTTCTGCTACTGCCTTCTTCTAGATGCTGGAACAATAGGATCATCAGCTTTGTTTTGAGAGGTTAGGTATGTCTTAATAAAAGTTTGCCTATAAACAGCAGATAAATGTAAATCCAAGCACTATTTTATCTGTTTTGGTTTTGTCATATGCAATGAAAGACTCTGATTTGTCAAAATACAGGCTTTTTTATACACCTTTTCCTAGGAAATATCAAAGCACTAATAGAGTCTAAAAATAGAAATGGAAAGAGAATAGCAAACTATGTAATTAGCTAGATTTCCATCATTGCACTTTTTCATCTCCATTCCCTTTATTTCCATTTTTGGGTTTACTGATAAAGTTAAAAGCTTGGGGGCAGTGTGTAGAACACTTGCCCGTAGTGAGCAGTCCCAGCGCTGCAGTACCTCATCAGGGACAGGAGTGGACAGAGCTATGGCTGTGCGCTGGCTGGAGGCAAAGCAGCCAGTGCAAAGCTGGAAAGCTGTACTGCAGTGTGCTAGAACTAATACATCCTGCTTCTCAGCATGCATAAATAACACACAGTTATTATTATTACAGTAATTATGGTATTATTGCAGTGTGGAAAGTCCCAGAATAAAAATACCTGTTTTCCTGAAGTGCTCTAACCTAATAAAAAACATTTTCCATCCATGCTTCTTCATAAACTGGTAGTTTGATGCTAGTAACAGCAAAAGCCTCTGGAAGTTTGAAAAATTAATAGAAAAAAACATGTATATATAACTTCCGTAGTTAGACAAATAGGTGGGAGAAAGTCCCCTAAAATAACAAGGTTACTACTTAATGTCTTATAAATGAGCCATGTTAAGGAAATGGATATAGTTGTGAATAATCACCTTTAAAAGACTGTGATCCCATTTCAAGACACTGGTAATAAACATAAAGGTGTAAAATTGTGTAAGTTCTCCCACAACATTTACACTTCAAAAAATAACCTAATCCATGCTCATTTGTTATACTCTAACTCAAGCAAAATGACCAAGCATGTGTTGTCACCATTACTGACCAGAAAACTGAAGATTCGTTACCTGCCAGGATTTAAACCAACAGTTTAAATGTTAACAATAATATTTTCTTGAAATCCTGAAATCAGTTCTTGTTACAAGTTAAGCAATAGACTGGCTGGTTTTGACTGACATTTCATGCATGTATTTAATTTATGTATAATTGAATAAGTCAGCTGAACTGCACATTTTCAAATGTGCAGTTTAAATCACAATCTTTAGCTTCAGCAAGAGTAGTCAAATCAGCTTTGGGTGAAAGATAGTGATCTAATGACTACACAACAGGACTGGTTCTCCAGTTATTTTAGGATCATAAAAAAAAATGTTACTCAAGTTACTCAATGTTTTCATTGAGGGTGGGTTGTTAAGTTTGTATTTCTACTTTTCTTCACAAATTGTTTCTCTAATTGTCTTTGAATCCCAGCTCACCACAGTGGTCTTTCAGTACTTACGAACTTTTTCTTACGTCAGTAGTTTTAATTTATCCCATCAGCCTTCTGAAACTAAGAATGACATAGAGATGAAAGCAAAGAAGCCTCTGTCCAAAAAGAACTCAGGATCTTGATAAAAATATCCAAAGAGTCCTCCAGGAGAAATGGAATTCATAAGGGGTATGAGTGCTCAAAATGGTTGCATTCATAAGCAGCTATCAACTCCTACTCTCCATCTTCTACCTTTTCTGAACACTTTTTAAAGTCTCTCTCCACACCCACGGAAATTAAGACAATTTGGAGCAGGCCCTGAACATACTCATTGCTACATGCAGCAACATGGACATCCACCTACAAGAGCAGAACTTTACCTCCAGCACCGTTTCCTCTTTTGATGTATAGGGTTCTGCTTTACTTTTCATGATTGTGTGCTCTTTTTCATCAGCGCTGAAGCTTTCCCGAAGTCTTTGGGAATCACTCTGAAATTCCAAGAGAAAACATAAAATGAAACACTTGCGATCATGCAGATTAACTGGAAACATCTTTGACAGCAGCCTGGATACATTCATGTCTCCATCATGAAAATTATTCCCATATTTCTTGAAAATTTTGGAAAAGTACAATCTGAAAATGAATGAAAATTTTACATATTCAGAAATGAATAATTAAAATTAATGAACTTTTAAAATCTGTCATTCCTGAAGTGGAATTTTAATCTAACAAGTTTTAAGAGGCTGTGAACGTTTCAAATCAATCCATCTGCTCTTAAAGTGTCGTGCTACAGACTATGGAGTCAACCTCATGGTCTGAACTCAAACATCTCAATTAAAACAAGTTAACTAAAATTGTCTATAATTGCCAGCAATAAAGGGAATGCCAAGTATTTTTGCTCCCCTATGATGAGAAAAACTTCCTAAATGAAGCTTTATGTGTGTGGAAGTTCCTGTCAGAGAGAAGTAACATCAGGAAATGTTCATCACCTTCCTTCCCCAAAAGCAGCCTGTATTATTGGCCTCACTTCATAAACACAAAAAGACTCTGGTAGGGACACAGATACTATGTGGGAATGAAACCTCCTGCTACACCTGATCTTCCTTACATACTATATAGGTCAGAAAACAATACTAATGTGCCTCCAAACACAGCATTAGAAGTAGTTTTTTTAGTGAAGGAAAAGATGGCTGCTATGCTACATGAACTACTTTTAAAATTCTTTTCTAGGTTTTCAATCCACTGACTACTTTTTGATGTAGTCTAATGATACAGCTGCAGCCACTACTCACGTCACTGTCTTACGGAAAGGTTAGCCTTAAATTATTTGGCCACTTGGTATGTAAAAGTAGTCAATTTCCCCAGAACATAGGAAACAGCCCAGCTTTTGAATACATTTAATTCCTTATGACTTAGATCTATCACCTCTCTGGAACTTAGATGGTGCAATAATTCAGATTATATTCTTGGGTTAGCCTTTAAGATGTGGTGAAGTGCAGATGCTGGTTCCTAAAAATCTACTTATGAGAAAAGAACAGCTACAAACGTCCCTCATCAACCTTGTAACTTATTTGTTGCTATGGTAAAAATTTCGTCTTAAAACTATCAGAGTGTATCCTATGTACAGATCAACAAACCAGTAAGGGACTTAACTCCATGCATCCAAGTCCCACAGATTCAGGCTGGGATCTATAAAATACTGATTATTTGGGGCTGAGTGACAAATGTGTTGGCTTATTGTGGTGCTTAAAAGCTGCTTCAGACTCCAGGTACTTGCCCTGCTACCACTCTAAGGATAATTTAACTGCTTGGAATGGAACATGTCATACTAAGGAAAACTATCCCTGCTTTTACTTTGGATACAGAAGGCTGCAATATGTGCAGTTCAGCAACTGCTTGCTCCATAGCATTGGTGGGGCAGACAGTGGGAAGAAGGAACAGCCTAAGGTTACCCTGTTCAATTTGGGAAATCAGACCCAAAGGATACAACCTTCCCACCCTGCAATGTACTCTGTATGCACCAGCAAGCAGTTTATTTTTCTTTCAAAATAAATAACCCTTTTACAGCAGCAGCATTGATTTTAATGGCATTTAAAAATCTAAATGCATCTGAAGGTCCAGGCCAGAGAGAACTGACAGCTTCTATTCCCTATTGACATATATGACATAAAGGATAAAATTGTACATGGCTACATTTGAGTTGGTAGTGGCAGTACAATAAAGATACACCTATTAAAGCAGGGAAAATGAGCAATTGAATCAGAAAGGCTTGTACTTGCACAAGATGCATTGATCCAGCATTTGATGTGCCTCCATTACTAGCCTAAAGTATAGCTTCAAACAGAGATTCAATCCTCCAACCTAAAAGCAGTTGGGAGCAAGAGAATTTGTCTCTTATGTCATGTTTAATGGTGATCAACACTAGCAGATACATACATGCAGCAGAGCTGTTACAGCTCAAAAAAGCTGTGGTGAAAAACCAAGCCAGACTAGACCCCCCACTTGCAGGCTGGCAGAACACTCTGCAGGGCTCGATTCCCCAGCTGTGCCAGTGCCAACCACTGTTACATCCAGACAGTCCAACATGACCCGGGACTAAGTGCAATGGGAGAAAGAAGCATAAATCAGTAACAATTCTCAGAAAATATATCTGCCTGGGGCTGGTTCGGTAGGTGCGTGTTGCCTCTGCAATTTTTGAGTCCAAACAAACACTATGAAATAGAGATACGAACCACAGTACTTAAGAGAACAGCAAGTATGTTATTAACAAAATCACAGACTTGAGGAAACCCCGTTAGTTTGGCATCAAGCAAATCGTCAGCGGTGCTCAGGCTCCTTTATTTCTTTAGGTATCCATGTGCGTACCCTCAGTGCAAAGTTATTGCTGTGGGTTAGTACTAATCCTCTGTGCTGTGTGTAACATGAACTTTGGAAAAGTCTGTAAAATACTCCGGAAATAAGATTAGTGGTTTAGGGTGAAAATTAGTGTTTATTTTCAATTATCTCACAAAGCTTCTGCAAACCGGGTGCATCTTCCATTATCCCCAAAAGCAACACTGCCTCGTACACGAAGCGGTGGTTGCGAGAAGCAACTTGTAGGTCACCTATGTTAGAGGTGGGCCAGCGAGGCAACACTCAGAACACATTAACACTTCCACCGGCCTCCTTTTAGAGCTAGTCCGTTTGTTTCAGCAACTATCTAAAGGAAGTAGTGAAATCCTTTCCAGCAGAGGTGTGGCAGGAATTTCGGGGCAACCCACTTACTCCCGCTGCAGAGCGCACTCTGCCGCGCCGCTCGCCCCGCGCGCAGCCCAGGCTGTCCCGTGCAGCAGGCAAAGCCGGCAGCCGGCACTTCCCGGGCCCTCCGCCCTTCAAACCTTCGCAAACCACTTCTGCTCCCCCGAGCTCTTCGCCCGCGGCCGGCCCGCGCCTCCCTCCCCGCCGGCCCTCTCCGCGTACCTCTCCGCCCCGGCGCGGCCCGAGCGCGCAGCGGCAGAGCAGGGCGGCGGCGGCGGCGCCCAGCAGCAGCCCCAGCAGCACGGCGGGGACCAGAAGGGC
>VZRQ01004237.1:736297-816042 GCA_013397975.1 Machaerirhynchus nigripectus | reverse complement strand
GGCCCGGGAGCCCTGCGGTGGGACGGCGGCTGGGGTAAGCGCTGTGCCCACGGTGTGCGGGGGGTGAGCGGCCCCTCGGCCAGCAGCCGATGGCGGGCACAGGGCAGGCCCCGTGTGAGGGCGCTGCAGCCCCCGCGGTGGGCTGTGCTCGGGAGCGGGGCCCGGCTGAGCAGCGGCCGCTTCCCTGGCACTGGGGCTGGGGGCAGCGGGCCGAAAAGCTGCTGGGGGTCGGCGTGGTAAGGCAGCCAACAAGCTCTGGACAGGGTCCTCAGTACAAAAAAGATAAGGAGCTACTGGAGAGGGGCCAGCAGAGGGCCAGGAAAGCGATGAGGGGTGTGGGGCATCTCGCTTACGAGGAGAGACTGCGGGAGATGGGCCTGTTTAGTCTATAGAAGAGAAGACTGAGAAGGGATCTCATTAATGCATATAAATATCTCAAAGGTGGGTGTCAAGAGGATGGTGCCAGACTCTTTTTAGTGGTACCCAGTGACAAGACAAGGAACTGTGGCCATAAAGTAAAACACAAGAAGTTTCATGTCAACATGAAGAACTTCTTTACACAGGGTGGCAGAGCACTGGCACAGCTGCCCAGAGGGGTCATGGAGTCTCCCTCTCTGGAAACATTCCAAACCTGTCACCTGCTCTAGGTGACCCTGCTTTGGCAGGGGGTTGGACTGGATCTCCAGAGGTCCCTTCCAACCCTAACAATGTTGCGTCTGTGCTTCACTGTGCTTCTGAGTGGAGGCCCTTGGTGTTTAGTCACAGCACCCCTTGCCCACTGGTGTCAGCCTCCAAAGAGGAGTGCCATAGCTTTTGGGATGGAGCTTTTATGTTTCATGCTTTCTCCTTATCTAGGTTTGTGTCTGTAAAACCATCTCAAAATGTGTTGACATAGTTGTTTTTTGCCCATGTGGAGAATACCTTACTGTGCAGTGGGGGTTAGAGTGAGTAATAAATGGTGGTTTGTGGTGAGATTACAGAAAAACTAATACACAGGAAATAGTTTTGCAGGAAAAAAAAAACCAAAAAACCAACAAAGAGCACACCAACTTTACTTTACCAGAAGAATAAATTAATGTAAAACTTGAGGAAAAGTTTCCTGACAATATTATTGCATTAAATTAATTACTTTTGAAGCATGATATAAGTGCAGGTCCATGGAATTGCCACTGCTTGCTGATGTGGAGTCCCTTGTCATGTCCTTTGGTATTATGAATGCACTCTGCAGCAGAGTGGAAGACTTGTGCTGAATACTCAGGCTGTATTTTCCACTGAGAACTGAATGTCAGATATGGCAGAAGGAAAAACAAGTGCTGTTATGTCTTTTGTAGTTTACGCACATGGACATACAAATACCCTAGATTTTGTTCATCAGCTGTTTAAAACCACACAGGAATAAATACCTGGAGCCTGTGGAAATCGGGAGCCAGTTGTGTGCTGATTTCCTAGAAAGGAAATAAAACTTGCTAGCTAGAAAGCCACATTTTCTGCATGTCTTTATACATGCTTAAGCCACAGTTTACTTCTGTTGCAGGCTCACTGGCAACTGTTGACATTTAACATTCAAATCCATATATATGCTGATATAATGCATAACAGTAATATTTGGAATTTATATTTATAAATGAGATTGCATTTAACATAAAAGACCATATTGGTGTTTTATGTTTTTGTCAGTGTTCTAAACTGCTATTACATCACTTTAGTGGGCTGGTACACATTTCCTTAATGCAGATAGGGCCCTAGACTGCTCTAGAAATGCCTGTCAGGGATTAATACCCTTTTAACGTGATTTCTGTTGCTGCATATCCATATGTATAGGTGGAAGGACACACATACAGCAGTTTTGATCCCCTTACGGACGTTTCATTCAAGAGTGGGACACAATGATCCGTGTGGATCCCTTCCAGCTCAGAAGGGACTGCTTCTGTGTATACTAATAATAATAATTCTGTCTGATTTATCCACCTGACAGTTTTTTGTTTAAGGTTGCCGCTGGAGTTTCCTGTTCTTTCGGTGTTCGAGGTGCTTGGTTGCTCAAAATTTATGGTCATATAGATTGTTTAACCTGTGAAAATAAGTAATAGTGGCATTAGAGAACTTTACCATACCTCAGCTTGTGTATAACAATTCTGGAGACCAGGAAAACCTATACAACAAGGTATTTGGAAACAGCCTCTACTGAAGATCTCAGTGCCTGGGATCTCTCAGAGCAGTGTCCCAGAGCTGCTCAGAGTGTGCTGCATGTACGTGCTGATGTTTGTTTCTGAGTCCCTTCTTTCTCTCAAAGAGTTGCTTCCAGTCCTATATGGACATGTTTTCCAGAGGCTTCTTAAACCCAGTTGCTTCTGGTGCATCTGAATTTGTGAGATATCTTACATTTTCTGCTATGTTGACAGAAAGTGCCCGATCTGAAGTGAGAAATATTTTCATACAAGGGTAACTAAAGTTGCAGCTCTAGCAATAATCAGGAATCGCTTCCTTGAGCAGGCAAAGAAGAAAATTGCCCCTAATATGCTGTACTGTAACAGTGGTGTTGACATAAGTCAGTACTTAACATTACTCACATTCAGTGCTTGGTAGCAAACAAACAGCAAGTGTGGGTGACATCACTAGGCAGAGTTAGGTCCCTGTTAGTCAGCCCATGTTCCTAACTCTCTATTAGCTCCTGCAAGGAAGCATTTTGATAAATGAGAACTTGCTTATATGACTACTACATCTTGATCAAAACACTGGGCAGTAAAACTCGTTAAAAACAATGGTTTCTTCTGCTGACATTTTGAGCTTTGGTTTTTGTAGCAGTCTCTGCGGTCCAGGCACAGGTAGGAGGCTGTTACAGATTGCCTTGCAAGCTGCAGTTTTAGCATGTGGCCCCTTTGAAAGGCTCTGTGTAGTTCTCCAGAGGAAAAATGAGTGTAATGTCATTGGACTTGATCATCTAATATGGACACATTCCTGCTTCTCCTAGTGATCAGATTTCCTGTGTCCTCAAATATGCCTTTGAAAACAGCAAAGAAAGATTACTTAATGAAAGCAAACTAACAGCTAACCCAGCTCCACTATTGTGCAGAGACTCATCCTGATAATACGAGGTGTAAGTACAATTTGAGCCCCAGGTGTGCATATCTACACTGGGCAGCAGAGCCTCATACTGCTTAGCAAGCTGTGGGAGACCTCTAGAGCCATGTTTTGTCTCTTCTGGTAGTTAATTTTGGAGAAACTCGAGGCTTTGTGGGATAGAGGTCTCTGGAATTGCGAAGCATAAATTCAGCGTAGAAGTTCAATAATAGATCTTTATCAAAACGGTTCTTTTTTATAATGGCTCTCTTCCAGGTTTTTGAAGATGATCTGTGGCTTAAGAAAGAGATGGGATGCCTAGGAATGGCAGGTATGCAACTGTTTCCTCTCTCTTTTCAGCATTGTGGGAGTTCCAGGACTCACAGGGCATGGGTGTGAAGGTGAGCAGGGGCTGGGAACTGCACCCTGGGGGCCTGGTGACATCAGTAGGACTCAGTCCTGAGCCACAGGTGAGTGTTTGCACAAAAGTTAGGAACAAGGGGGCTTTAGGTTTCCGAAAAGGCTCATCTAGAATGAAGCCCTTGTGAGAAGACCTCATTTCATATCCTGCTCTGAATCATTTTCAGGAGAAGCCCTTTTCCAGTATTAAACTTAATGGTGTAGGGGAGCAACCTCTGATGTCCAGAGTTCCCAGGTTTGTGAAAAACCCATATTACTTAAAGCTGATCAAGACCTTGTTCATTTTCTGAAGCTGGCTTAACCCCTGTGCATTTACCAACAGTGTTGCACTACTTAAGTTCTTGAAGCTATTTTTAAAGACCTCCAGAACTGCAATAGCTAATACACTTTGTTGTGGACCAAAGACTGATTTTTAAAGACTGTTAGATGTAGTGGGTTAAAGACTGATAGATACAGTGGGTCTAGAAGTATTAGTGGGATGCTAGGACTCTTCACAGCAGGAATCAAGTATTCTTGTCAGTGATCTCAGGTACGGTGAATGTCTCCAGTGGTAGTTGCCTAATCTGATTGAAACAAGATACCCCAAAACTTACAGAAGTCCCTTAGAGCTTGGAGTAGCTCATTTGAGGGCTGACTGCCCCAGGCTCTTTGTGTAAATTTGAGCAAATCACTCAGTTTCTCTGAGTCTCTGGTCTTTAATTTCTATATATGTATTATAAATAGTGTTCTACCTCACCTGAGTGTGGTGGAGAAGAGTATATCCTGAAAGGTTAGGATGTCCTCAAATATCACATTAACAGAGCAACACAGTGTGTGAAATAAACCTCTCCATCACTATGGTTCCCCAAGAGATGATTTTGTGAGATGCATTTGCCAAGAAATTACATGCTTTGAAGCAGTCGTCAAATGAGATACCTCTAATTTCTTTGCCCTGTGCCATGGCTAATTCACAAATGAGTTTATTAATTTAAATATGAAAGCAAGTAATTCAGATTTGCTGAGCTTGTTTTTTTCCAGTATTTATTCAGTGTCATCTTTGCCGTGTGTATCTTGCTTTGTGATGGATTGCACATTAGTCATGTATCATCTGCTGAGGCAGGAAATGAGTGTGGTTTTATACTTAAGAAAAACCTTCTGGCCCTAAAAAAAAGTTGAGGATTTTGACATGCACTATCTTTTTGTTAGTGGTTAAAATAGTGTGGCCAGCAGGACGAAGGAAGTGGCATCCCTTTGAACTGGACACTGGGGAGGCTGCACCTCAAATCTTGTCTTCAGTTGGCCCCTCGCAAGAAAGACATTGGGGTGCTGGAGCATGCCCAGAGGAAGGCAACGAAGCTGGTGAAGGGTCTGGAGAATGAGTCTTATGAGGAGCAGCTGAGGGACCTGGGGTTGATTAACCTGGAGAGAAGGAGCCTCAGGGGGGACCTTAGCACTTTCTATACTCCCTGAAAGGAGATCGTAGTGAAGTGGGGGGTCAGCCTCTTCCCTCAGGTAACAGGTGACAGGATGAGACAAAATGGCCTCAGGTCATGCCAGAGGAGATTTAGTTTGGATATTAGGAAACATGTCTTCATGGGGAAGGGCTACCAAGCATTGGAAAAGGCTGCCCAGGGAAGTGGTTGAGTCGCCGTGCCATCCCCAGAGGTATTTAAAAGATGTGCACCTAGAGACATGGTTTAGTGGTGAACTTCACAGTGCTGGGTTTGCAATTGGACTTAATCTTAAGGGTCATTTTCAACCTCAGTGATTCTGATTCTGTGAAATTCTGGCATTTTGTTAGTAGGTGTATATGTGTTAAATGAGGTGTTGCTACAAGCACTAAATTATATGCTTGATTTTATAACTGAAAATTGTCCCATTCTAGTAAACATCAATTTTTAACATATTTAAAACCTAAGTTTTTAGTGATTTGCCTAATCTGAGTACTAGATTCTTCAGTTTTTACTGAAGAAGTTCTCGATGAAAGCAGAGAGATGGGAAGTCCTGCATAAAACCGTTGTCACTGAGACTGGCAGTGTGCTGAAGTGTGAAATAGTTTTTGACAGCACACTGATCTCAGTGTTTCTGTTGGAAGCTTTTTCAAGTTGTTTCTGCATAAGATGAGAAAAGACAACCCCAGAATATTCCCATGACTGGGGAACACAGTAGGTTTTTGAGAGTTATATTTGAGTCTGCTCTGGCTTATCCAAAACAGGCCTGGAAAGTAGATTTTTTTTTTATTGTTGATGCCCATAGTTTCTTTGACATTGTAACAAGAAAAGCTAATGGCAACATTCAAAACTGAATACCGTGAATTGCTACCTTTGCCTGTTCATTGTTGTGTGTAATTGAAAGGACTTCAAATTGGATCTTGTATCCTGGATGGTTTTCAAGACAGGGAGTAATTTAGAATAACAACAACAAAAATATAGCAAGCAAGTATATTTAACTCCTTTCTTCCCCACTGAAATGAAGCAAGATTGTTCAAAGCTTTGCCAATAAATTTGTGGTGGGTAAGCAAATGAGACTGTGGAATCTGAATTGAAATATTCAGCCCTTGAGAGCCATACATTAGAATTAATATCTTAGTTATATTGCTTTTTTTTTGCTCTCAGAATTTTTAATTCTGAACTTGAAATTTCACAAACGTGTCAGAGTCTTTGCTTTCCTACTGTAATTTGGCATTCTGCTGCTTAGAATGTGCTGTGAAGGTATGGGAGCCTTAAGGACATACCGGAGTCTTCGATGCAATTCTCTCCTTCTATTTAATTGCCCAAGCCAAGAGTAACCTTCACCTTAACTTTGCTGTTCTGGTGGTGGGCTGTTGGTGCCACTGACATGTTCAGGACTCAGCCCGTTGAGTCCAGTGGTCAAGGCTTGTGCTGTGCCAGGTCCATGTCCTTACACAGAACTAATTTCAAAGCAAAGGACAGTATGCTCATCATGATCAGGGGACAATTTCTTTTCTTAGAATACCTACCCTTCTACCCCCAGTCTGTACGAACACAGACCCACGGTCATCACACTCGATACACGGCAGGTGCCTTTTGTACCAGGTTGGATCCCCAGTATTTGCACTCTCTGAGAAGCAAGTGAATGCAGTGAGGGCTGGCAGTGGGGAGCTCTCCTTCCTAAGCACATTGTGCCTGGAGTGTGGCAGCTGGAAGCCCAAAAGAACAATATGTCACCACCAAAGGCAATAGTGCACAAAGCTGGAGTGGCAAATAACTACCTAGGGAGAACAGCAAAGAAAATTGAACATTAAGTAGCAGAGACTGTTCTGATCAACTGTGCATTTATCATTTTGTATGTTGGTGGAATGCACGTGTGGGAGACTGAGTGAATACTACAGGAACGTGAGTGGTAAAATGTTACACCAATCTTCCAGCTGTTGCAGCTATATTAATATTTATTTTCATGTTTTCATTTTGAAATTTCAGTACAAAGTCTGCCTACCAGCACTGGTAATTAGCTATGAACCATGCATATTAGAAATATGCATGGTTCTGGCATATCTGTTTATATTGGGTTTATGTAAAATTAAATAATGGGAAAACATTTTACTAATGTGCTAATTAAAAGTAAGATAACATATTAAACAGCTTGACAATACATTGTAAAATTGTGGAATTTTTAATTAAAAAAAAACAATTTCTTCTTAAAGATGGTGATATTGTCTCACATCTCAAAAGAAAGTGAAATTTCTGTCTTTCTTTGATGAACTGTGTGATTTGGCATCTTTGGAGATATTTACAGGAAAGCCCCAGATTAGGCCCCACACTCTGCTAGTTTGCATGCTGGGAAATGTTTTGGCCTGAGGCGCTGTAGTGCAGGAATGCCTGGTGGCAGCCTGGCCAGCCCAGCTGAGAGGCGACCACTTGAGCTGTGTGTAAACTGAACCTGTTCCCCTCCTTTGCAGAGATTTTCTTTCAAAAAGGAGTGGGAATAGTTAGTTGCCATTTAGAAACTAATGAAAGTGATTACCATGCAGCCTGATAATGGCTTTTTGGAAAACAGCCAGAAAAATGGCAAGGAAGGAAGAAAAGAGTGGAAGGAACAAGGAGACCTCAGAGTCACTGTCAGAACTGGGATGCATCTCTGAAGGGGCACTATCAGTGGCACCATGGAAACAAATTGCACTTCTGAGCAGCATGGTATCCGAAAGAAAGCTCTATGCTTCTCAGTGAAAGGCTTCAGCAGCCAAGTGTTAGTATTTTCCAACGTCAGGTGAATCTATTTGTTAAAAAAACCCCAAATTTCAGAGCAGAAGTCTAGAATATATGTGAAAACCACAGAATATATTATGCCTATACCATGCTTTCTCAGATATTCAGTGTCCAGCTTTTCAAGCAGCCAGCAGACATCTGCAATACTACATCTACAATAAAAACTTACCTGAAAAGAGACAGCAGGTGATTGATAAATACAATTATGTTGGCTGATGTTGATTATGCAGCAAGTTAAGTGGAAAAGTAGTTAAGTTCTTGTAGATCAGCTGTTCTAGTGACAGTTAAATATTTGTGGATCAGGAAAAAGTTATTTTATTTAACTGACAATCAACACTAGGAAAAAGAATGCTACAGAAAAATGCAGCTTTACTGGCGATGGATCCAGGGTAGTATAGAACAGCCTATATTGTTAAAAATTAATAGGAAGGATGAGAAAAATTCTGGAGAAAGGCAGTGGCACGTGTTGCTGTATGGGCATGCATCATATTGATTGCATCTGTTTAAGCCAAACCTTGCTCTGAGCACTGGGAAGATACAAGAGGATTTGCAGAAACATCCTTGCCATTATCATCGATGTTGAGGCTGCTTAACATAATGTTAAAAACTTGGAAAATCCCCAACCTTCAACTGCTGATGATGGAGCAGCCAAATAACATGCCTGGAGACTTCTGCTGGGAGTTGGGCCCATTATCTTGGGATTCTAAGTGGTGACAAAGCACAGCTTGAAAACAGACTCATCTGTGTAATTATTAATCCAGAGATTCATTCAGAGTCAGGGAACATGATCAGTTAATTAAATTGGTTATTGTGGACTTGGTACTCTTTAGAGGGGGAGTATGAGGCTTTGCTGTCACATGTAAAATGCAGTTGGGTGTGCTCATAGAAATGTTATACTACACAGGAAGCAAGAGCGAAAGATACTCTGAAGCAATTACACACTTCTTGTTGGCTGACTGTCCTCATCCAAAATTCAGAAGGGAATGATCTGCTAAACAAGAAGCACTTTATAAAGGTAGTAGTTGCTCATCGTAGTTAATACAATTTGTCGTTTTGGCTTCTGACTCTTACAAAGCCCTACATAGAAGCTCATTCAGGGTTTCTGTTTTCTGTAAAGGAAAAGTGCATTTCCTGTAGTCAGGCAAGAAAACAAAAAGGAGAATTGGTGGCCCACCTTCATAGGAATGGGGTGACAGCTGCCTTAATATATGAGAGACACAGCATATATAAAATTAATCTTATTCAGTGTATGGATATATTTATACAAAACTGCAAAGAGGCTTGATTCAGTAGTCAGAAGTTTAGAGCCACTGGATGTGAGATATAGTATATTTGGATCTGCTGGGTCGTGCCATGGCTAAGTGAGCTCAGATTGGTATTTAGCAGGTTTGTACTGCACTGAAAATTCAGCAATGGTTTCATTCTGAGTGATTTGGACCATGGCTTAGTCTTGAAAGAGAAATACACCATGCATGACTGTCTTGAAAATTCTTACACCGAAGATACATGGACTTTTGTTGTAATTATATATATTCTGTTCTCACCGAGTTTGCCATGTTGTTTTTACAGTCCCTAAGTTAGTCCGAGTCTGTTGCATTGTTTAACAGTGGTTTAATAATTAAAGTAAAACTTAGAGAAGTTAATTAAAACTGGTCATAAAATATAGACACCAGCTTTCCCTGGCCCATATATCCGCAATTTTGTCCAGTATAAGCTACTCCCAAATAAACATGGGAAGACAGGAAAGCTTTTCAAGTGCTTGTGTCCACCTAGGTGTTGTAAGCAGCAGGATTGCATCTCATTCATTATGTTAGCAGGATTATTTTCAGTGATTCATGTGCATCAGTGCTTTAAAGGCTCCTTTTAAGGGTACAGTTCTGAATGCTCTGTTCATGCTTTTTCTATTTGCAATTAATTGTATTTCCCTATACTGTTCTTACAAAGCAGTGGCTTTTCAAAAGAAATGCTGCTTCTCATATTAATGAGATTTTAGTGTCTTCAGCTTTTCATATTTTATTAATATGTAATAGGGTTTTTCACAGAAAAGTAATTTCACAAAATTACTTGCCTTTAATGGGAGTTTTTGGTCATATTAATATATATTGCTGATGATTGATTTAAAAATAAGTAATAAATGAGAATAATACTAAATAAAGAATGAAAAAACTATCTTCTTTAAATGTAGACAACCAGCTATCATTTTAAATTTTCGTAATATCTTTCTCCTAATTCAGCAGCTTTACCTTTTCACAATTTAACATATTAAATTATTTATTTTTAGTATAAACTATTTATTAATGTCATAGGTACTTTTACTTTAGTGGATCAAAGTGGTGCGATTCAAAACTATGCCTGTTGCTTTTTGCAATATCACTGACTAACCTTTCATAAAAATTTAAGAGTATAAGCTGGCATTTATATTGCTTATTACTAAATTTAGGAGCATTTGATTTGATGGCACTTCACTTCAACTGAAATGTAACTGAGACCCATCCTCAACTGAGAAGTATTTCAGTTCTGAATGTGTGTTGGCAAGGTCAGTGCTTATTTGGAAGATTGTATTTTTGAAGCAGAACACCTTTAGCACTGATGCCCCTCACATTGTGGATTGTTTCAATTCCTTGTGCTTTGCTGAAAGTTTCTTTGTGTTGAAAATATTACCAGTTGATTTATGGCCTATGCATTAAATGCTTTACATTTAAATGGCAAGAAGTTTTCTGTGGGCTATATGGGAGTTCCTTAGTGAAGAAACAGTTTTGTTCTGACTCCTGATGGGTTTTGTGGGACAAATCCCGTCTCTGTTCTGGCTAGCCTCAGTCTCTGTTGACTGTCATGATTTTGAGTGCCTTGAGAGAGAGTATCTGGCTCTGTGTGCCCACAGAGCACTGGTGCCATGAGCCCCATCGCTGGCTGGACTCTGCACCAAGTGGCTGCCATGCAGAACCCAGCCTTAGCTCTAATGCTGAATGTTGCCTTGGTTTTCAGCAGTGCCTTTACCTGTGGTAAATCAGGCAAGCAAAGCCCCTCATCAGCTCTTGACCTCTGCAGCCTCAGACAACCAGTGGAGCCATTCCCTGTTTGCCTTGATACCCTCATGGACAAAGAAGGTGTTGTTCAAACGAGAGTCTGACGTGAGCCACCTTCTGGTCAGTAAAAACTGGTTTGCCACTTTTAGTATTTGTAAGGATTGTAGCAATTCTATAAAAACTGAATGTTGGGAATTTACTATCCAATTAGTATACTTCTAGGTCTGTCTCAGGTGATTGTGCTCATTTGTCATGACTTTAGCAACACCAGCTAGTTCTGGGACTTCCAAAGAATTACTGTGACAGATACAGCTGTGTGATTGCTGTGTAAATTCTGATCGACACTTAGGAATGAAAAGAATCTGTATAGTCTGATGAACTTTGTGCATAGTGTAGTTTGGTTTTTTTTTGTGAATTGTGATAGTTAAAAGATGAATATATCAATTAAGATTCTAATAATTACTTGTGGGAATAAGTTGTTCATACACATTTGGACTAGAAAAAAGATTTAACTTTTGGGATAATAAAACTCCTAAATTTGACGGCAGTTGGTACCTCTAATTTTTTTTAATAATTTTTTTATTTACATAATTTAACTTGTTGCTGAAGTTTGTGAATTATAAGGTTTTCATACATTATGTAGATTTTTTCCCTTTCCTTCATAGCCTGAAGATGCGTCCAATATGTCAGTGTCTTCTGAATTTGGAATAACCCTTCAGAAATGTGGTATGGTAAGTTTTCTTATATTTGTCTTGAAAATTTGGTAGGAAGTTTGTACCCAAATGACCTTTAAAAAGTGGGAGCCTAAATGTGCCCGTGCTGAGCATTTGGGAGTATGTGCGTGTTGATGTTATGACGGTCCTGTTTTCTCTGAGAGTTTTGCTATGCTGATTCGCAGCAGAAGTCAGTGAAATCTCTCAGGCTTCAGGGCATTTTGGATTGTGGTTGAAGGGAAAACCTGACTGTGAATTTCTGAAACTGTACATACATGGGCAAATCCCAATGAACTCCAGAGTAATCAGCCAGGAGGCTGGGTAGAGATAGACAGAAATTTTACAAGATGAGATAAACCTTCTGAGATAGTCCCATGCCCCAGCCACGGGTGCCTGATCTGTGTCAAGTGTGGACTTCTTTTGAAGGATAAAGCACTGAGCCCTGTGTTGCTCTTGTGTCTTGGGGCATCCTAACACACAACCATAGAAAAGCCATTGTATCATAGTCTGCATATTCAGTGGGACTCACCTACAGCAGAGTATTTAATGAAAAAAAGATTTCATTTGACTTGTGTAAATGCTTATGAGGAGCAAAGACCACCCTATTGCTAGAATTTTTTTTACTTCCGATTTTATTTTTACCTAGACTGTTATTTTTCCTTTATTTTTTTTCTTTCCCTTTTTTTCTTTTCCCTTTTTTTGCACTGGATGAAGCAGGTATGAATTTTTACGGTTACAGACAGTTCATCTTAGCTGTCTCCTGGAGAGACAGTGAGCACATCCAACTTCAGGACCAGTCTGAATTCAGCCACTGAAATGCTGCCTGGGAAGGTAGAGGATTCAGTAACCAGTACAGAAGAGGTGACATTATAACCTTCACCAGATCCGTCGTGTAGAGAAAAATGAATACGCATCACATCTCATGGCACTAATTACCTCTAATGTTATTGAAATGGCAGCATATCATGATTAATGAGGCTGAATAGTGAGCATCTCGGACGTAGGAAGTAGTAAAACAGAATCTTCTGCTTTTCTGGCTGTGGATTCCCAATTGCTATACCACAGCCTCTCAGAAACAGACTTTGAGACAGTCCCATGTTTTTTCTGCTGTTCACAACACAGCCTCACACAGGCTCATTAAAAGCTGCAAAATAACTGCTATAGGAGATGAAAGGTAATCTGTTGTAGATGCTGGGTTTATCAGAAAATATTATTGTAGTGCTATTAGTTGCAAATTACTGAAAACGATGCAATTTTATGTGATTGTCTTCCACCTGCAAATGCAGTTCACATTTAATTTTTCTTGGCTTACCTTGTATTCTACTTCAGTCCTATTTCGAGTGAACAAATGCTTTCATTTCTTCTGAGAGACAGACTGGCCATATGGTGGTCTTTAGCTGTTTTAAATAGAAAAAAGTGAATTTTGCACATTTTTCTCCTCCTGCAATTAGTGGCTCCACAGAGCATGGTGGTGTTGTATGTTTACTTCTTGGAGTCAGGATTTTTCCAACAACTTAACGTAGAAATAGCCTTACTGAAACTGAGGTGTTTAAATTGTACTAGTGCTTCCAGCACTCACTCTTCCTTCTTTTCAGAAATGTGTTTCTTTAAGAGCTTCATTCTGTAGTATGACGTGAACTTTTCTGTAATAGTACTTCACAATGACAATAATCCTTAGCAGAGCTGAAATAAATCTTTAAATTTAATTGCTTGTCTTCTAACACTTTTACCTGTCTTGTTTCCTAATCTCCTAAGCATTTGTGCATTGGAGGTTACCAATGATTCTATAATCTTTTTTCCTCCCTCCTTTCCTGTTTCTAGTTGTTCTTATTCCTAACAAAGATCCTTCATTCCTTTCAACCTCCATGGCAACTACTCCTCTCTTTTCTCCTGTGGCGTCCATGTTCTTGCTGTGGTTCTTTCATGCCACTCTCCCAGGTACCCAAAGTGAGATCGCTTGCAGGGGGTGAGGACACACACGGGACACTTCAGCAGCAGAGAGAAAACAGAGTAGGTGCTTATGCATCATCAGTGGCTGCCATTGGGTTTGGTTCCTGTAGATGGCTGGCAGCCTAGCCATCTGCTCCAAAAGCAAGAAAAAACATCTTCAGGCAAATTAGAGGAACAACTTCAAGAAGATAACCAGTGGTCACTGATTGCAGTGGCAGCACTGTACAGAGGAGTTCTTTCTAGGAGCAGTCAAACCAAAGAGCTTACCTGTTGCTTGATTCTTATCTGCTACTTTCAGGGGAAAAAATAATCCAAATTCTTTCAACCCCTTTGCAACTGAGCTTAAGTCTGACTGCCAGTTGAAAATAAAGAAGGAAAAGCATGTATTTAATATTAATGAGAAATGCAACAAATGTAGTCTTTTGGGCTCGTGAGGAAGATTGTAGTAGGAGATAGGTGATACAATTGAGATTCCTCTGAAGGACTGCTTTGCTTAATCAGAGAATTAAGAATTTTATTAAATGAAACTAAATGAAGAGAAAGAATGAACAGTGTGTGGGAGGGTGCCTTAAACCTCCTGCCAAGCATAAGGAGAGGGCTCATGCTGCCATATGGCCCAACCTGCCTGTGAATGTGCACGTTTTTTTCTCTGCCTAGTTTACTGTAGGAGTTTATTTAAATTGCTGTTTGCATCTCCTCTCCCTAAATGTAAAGGAATACATCTGTGCCTGGTTAGAAGCACAGGAAAAAACTCTGAAATCCTCATTTTTTACCCTCAGCTCACAGAATAGTGAGGGAATGGTATGGGAAAATGAAGGGAGGAAAAAGTTGTTCTATTTCCCTATTTCCCCAGCTCTCTCTTTTGCCCATTTGTCTGCAGAAGCCCATCTGTGCTTACTGTGGAGCATAATGCAGTATTAACAACTCCTGCAGTTTGACCCTTGAATCTTTTAAGGTGTATTTTCTTGTTTTGGCAATTGGCTCAGGGTCTCTGTTTTGTGGATTTGTATTTTCTTTTTGTGGTTTTGAGATTTTTCTTTCCTATTCGTTTTGGTTTTGCTTTTTAAAGTAAGTATCTAGCCTTTGTGATTGCACGTGAAATGTTGAAAGGCATGTTGACTGCATCATGCCAGTTCAGAAACCAGGAGAAAGAAAATCTGACCAAAATATAACACATTTTTAATACTTGATGATTTTAGGTCTCAGAAGTTGGGGCATAACTCATGATATACAAGTGTATGAAATTGGTAATGGTTTCCTCAGAAATATAACTAAGCTTATTTTTATACATGCATTAATACATACATTTTTACATATTGTTTGCAGCATCCCAGTACAAGAAATAGTTGGGAATTTCATCACTTAAATAGAGAAATGCAGACTAAGCCATAATAATTTCATTAAATTGTTTCTTCTTCTTGATTCATGTAATTCTAAAACTGTGATCTGGTTGTATGCTGAATTAGTATGATATGCAGAGATCGGTGGTGCACAACAAGACCATAGCTACATGCATCAAACCCTGTGGCTACCATGAACTCTGGTGTGATTTCTGAAGTCTATCACAATTCATATTTTTAGATCTCATTTTTTGTGAGGGTTGCTTTATTATTTTATATTTGCTGGTGTTCAGATACAGTGTTGGCATTTCCTGAAAACGATGATCTAAAAAGAGAATGGTTCGGCCTGAATCATAATTCTGTCAGTTAAAGGACTATTAATTTAGTGTCATTATTTGAAACCTCTTGATTCATCCTGAATATACTATAGATCACTATATTATTATAGCTCTTAAAAAGATTTAGACAATTATGGTTTAATACGAGTTACAGAGGAAGGCTGTTTGGAAGGTGAGAGGTCAGTAAGCAACTCTGTGCTCAAAGTAATTTCATTTAGAGGGTATAATTGCTCAATAGGACTTAATGGCTTAATGCAGTAAGTAAATAAAATCACATGAGTGCAAGTTGCTAGAGATTGGTGATTAGTGTATGACCTTCGCCACTAACTGGAAGCAGAGCCATGAGCTCCCAAGTTCACTGGTGGCTCCATCTGCCCTCACATGGGAAGGGCAAGTTGAGACAGCGTCCTTCAGGGAATGTTGTTGCTATGAAAAAAAGGGAAATAGAGACCAAAACTGTGTGGAGAGAGTGAATTTGCACTGAGGCAGCTTGCAAAAGAAACATCTTCGTGGTACAAAAGTTCAAATTTAAGAATTTTCCAGACTCTGGTTATAAAGTTATGATCCAGTTTTGTGTTGTATGCAGTATCACAGAGATATTCAGATTTTGATTACACTTCTGGCCCTGTATGAGCTGGGTTTCCACTATCTGGATTTCTGCCACTGTCTCCAAGCAACAGCTTGACATACCAAAGATTAAAATCTCGCTGGAGTGTGAGATCAAACTGAGTGTAGTTTCATTTTCAGGTCACTCAGAATACCTTCAGAAAATAAGTTTACACATATAATGAAGTTGTATTTGTACTCAAGGCTATGAATTTTGCTGTGAAGATGCACATACAGCTGTCTTGCACCATTACTACTAATATTTCTATTTTCAGGTGGATGTTGAACATGACCCTCAAACTGCATACATTACACTTGTGATTAATAACACCAACACATTGCTCTCAACAAACATCACAGATCTTATCCTCCTGGACAACATCACTGGTCTACATGTTCAAAAAACCAGTGGGAATAAGACCACAGATGGCATACAGATGTACAGGAAAAGATCCTTGCAAGGTAACAAAATCTGCAGTAAAATACCCCTGATAACACATGTCAAAGTGCATCTGTTAAAATCACAGTATTTATTTATTTATTTAATTGTAGTGGTGTAAATTATTTGATTATCAGTTAATACAGGTGAAAAACTCTGGGAAAGGTTTTGGGCTGCAGTTTCTAATTCTTACAGCTGTTAACTGTGTTTGACTCCCACCTTTGAACTGCTTTCAATCTCCCAGGCACAGAACTGATCCTTCTCTTTGTAGAAGTTGCTACCATCAAAAATGAAAGAGAGTCTTTCACAATAGTATTTGTTCCTTTTGGATATTTTTAAAAACTTCTGCGAAAGACATTTTAATCGTATTTTGAGCCTTCTTTAGCCATGCGTGGCAGCTCAGCTTGCTGAGGTATTGAGGTGCATTGGTATTGCAAAAGGCCAAGCAAACAGGGAAAATAATTCATCAGAAATAAGGTAGCTCTTCTCAATATCTGTTCTCTCCAAATGGAACAAATTATAAAGTGAAAGCAAGTAATAGAGAGATGAACCTGTTCCAGTGTTGAAGTCAGTGTGTTCCTTTGCTAATTGGTAGCAGTTGAATCAGTGCACATGCATTAAATTTTATTTCTTGATTTCTTCATCTCCTTTTTCCTAATCACAAGCATGTCGAAAATTAGCAGCTTGCTTTTGGGATTCATGGTATTTCTCCAGGAGCTTCAGAAGTGTTCACTGATACCTGTTTATGATCAAAGTATCTATGGTTATGATAGTTTTATGTGAAAGATTTCCAAGTAGAAAAGGGAAGTAAGTAGTCTTGGGGCTGCTGTCTGATTGCAATTGGATAGCCAAACTCCATTTCTAGTAACAGCAGTGTGAGTGGTGATACTGATTGCAGGACTTGCATTTCAGAAAATGTGAAGGAATTGCTGGCTTTCCACAGAGATTTCCTAGAAACAATTATCCCTGAGAAAGAATAGAAAAATGGCTTGCATAGCTGATCTAGTAAGCCAAGTTGGGGCTGCTACATAGTTTATTTGTAATTACTGACTTGGAGTTGAAGCTAGCTTTTCCAGACAAATCAGTGTGAAAAATACTGAAGTGGAAGAAAATTCAGCAGAACAGATTCCTGAACATTTTGAGGTTTGGTCATTACTATATTAATCCTGAAGTCAGCCCATACCTTGCCACTGGGGCTGGGCAGAAAGGCTATATCTGCACTGTCCTGTGTACTGTCATGCTGAATGTTGGCCATAATAATTTTTCAGTTCTTCATTGCACTGTGAATCAAAATTCACCTTAAATCTGTCAGATTTCTCTGGTTTCTACAGGGGGAAAATCAACAAGTTAGTGGTTAAAATGTAAGCATTTTATAAAAAAAAAATTAAATATCTCATGTAGAGTTTTGGTATCAAAAAATAATGCTTTTGGGTCAGTTGGGGCATCATTTAATGCAGTTTCCAGATCCTGGGCTGAATTTGCTTGAGTTCTTAGAGGCAGCAGATATGAAGGATGTTGCTGAGCTCAAGTGGCCATGAACCTCCTACTCTGGATGTGTGGCATCTGCTACATCAGAAAAGAAAAGCTCCAGTGCTGTCCCGAGCCTTCCCCAGGGATCTTTGAGAAATTTTCCTGGAACAGAGCAAATCTATCCATATCCCTGTTTTAACAGGTGGAGAACACTTTGCAATCAACTACTCTGCACTTCTTGATGCAGAAGAAATGTGGCATGGCAGGGTCTTGACACTGCCTGCGAAGCTAACTTTCAGGACCTCATCACAGGTATTCTATTCACAGTTTTACTCCACTCTTCACAATTCCTGTAAAAAAAACAGTCTCCAGGGTGGTTCTTGTCTGCCTAAACAATGAGGCCATCATGTAATGAAATGAAACTCTTAGGCTCTCTGATTGTTTCCGTGAATTTATAAATACATGAATTATTCTTCATAGCTTAAGTAGTCACAGTCCTTAAGTAAAGTATTTTTGTGTGTTGTCTTGAGGCCTTTCTTTCTACTTTGCATATTTCTGTCCAGTTTTACCAATCTATCCTGGAAATAAGTGTCCCACATACTTACATGTATATTCCTGAAGTCTGTGAGAGATTGAAAGTTTTGCCATACTTTTATAATAAAATAATTTCTTTTAACTGAAAAACAAGTTGCAGGAAAGGAAATACTCATTGCTCATAAGAAAGACACCTTTTAGTATGAGTTTTCAAGGTCTGAAATTTTCAGAGAAGCTGAGAAATTTCCATCCTTGCTGATTTTTGAGAACTGTGTTGCACCAGGCTCTGAAACAACTGGTCTAATGTTGGAATTAGCCTGGCTTTGGGTAGGAGACAGAAACCAAGAGGTTTCTGCCAAAGTAAAATTTTTCAGTTCTTAAATATGGCTTGATGGTTTTTCTGTGGTTTTTGTAATTACATGTAATTATAACCTGAAGATGTATTTTCATTTCAGTTGCCTCGCTCCCTGGTTTTGGAGGAAAAATTGTTCCATGTGTATGGGAGTGGTACTAGAGTGGTAGAGAGGAAAACTCAAAAAACAGGGCATGGTTAAAGTAGAGATATGTGTACTGCCTGTGGCTCCTGTTCTGTGCATTCTCCGTCAACTCAGATTTTATAGGCACAGAAAAATGTAATACTATGTGCATTGGGATATGGGAAGGGGACTGTATCCCACAGAGCAGCTGCTTCCATGTCTTTTAGTGTTACCCCTAAGTACACTGCATTTTCCTATCAGATTTATTTAAGCTTTAAGCTTAATGAGAAGTATAGCTTATCTTTATAAGGAGAGGCTTTTCTGGAGACACTAGGCTGTTTGCCAGTGAATTCTGCTTTTTTTTTAATACGGGAAATCTTTTGTATCTCTCTCAGAATAAAACACATCTCGTATCATTGACAGCATCATTCACCATAACAGAAGAAGAAAAGACCAAGGTAAATTCTATGATTTGGTATTACACTGAGTCTCCTGCTTGTACTTCTGCACAATCTAAAGTAAATCCTAGGAGCTAAGGATGTACTTGTGTACTTGTGTCTTATCACTCAGCTATTGGCTAGTAATGCTACATAGATTTTAAGAAGAAGGAAACAAGACTCGAGATAAGGGGTCTTTTGTCTTAAACCAGCAGTATTTTGTTGCCCTGAGTTTTGCAGTCTTTCTATGTTTTCATTCCTGTAATGGAGTTTCTCACGTATTTTCTGTAAACATAAGGCCATGTTTACCTACCGGTCTCTATTATTATCGTTCTTTTTGTTAGGCGGAGAATTATGATAGACTTTTGGTCTGACCAGTGTCATGGAGAGGTGGTAACCCCATCCTCCAATCCATAGTTGTCTCTAAAAAGATATATAACTGACTAAATGAAAGAGCTGGGCCTTCTTTGCTTCTTCTTTGCCCCTTCTTTGCCCTTCCTTGGCCCTTCTTTGCTCTCTCTTTTGGCCCTGGCTCCTATCCTGACAGAACAGTGTCTGCGTGGTTCTTTCATGTCTGAGTACGACAGTATTTAGTATTGAGAATCTAAAAAAGCCATTATACTCCTTGCCATATTCTTTTGTTTGAAGAATTGTCTAGGCACAGGAAACTGTGGTGAGGAGTATGCTCACCTGCTGCTGTGCCTAACCACCATGAGAAAGCTTTTGCTTTTCCAAAAGGGTAAAGTTATCCTCTACCCGCTGAGGAAAGGTTTCTGTATGACGCTGATACTCAAACCTGAGAAATAAAACTGCAGAAAGAGTGGCAGTTTATGCTTCCTTTCATTTTTTAACTAGTTATTCTTCCAATATGACTTTCTATTCTTGACTTCTGAAGTAATTCTGAAAAGTGGTTTTTAACAGGCCAAATAAACCTTAAAAATTACATTGATTGCAGCAGTGTTACTCTTCTAGATAATTTTTTTATTAAAAACTCTCTACTTCATCCATCAGTTTCATTGCTAGAGTAATCTCTTCACCAAACTTGTTTTTCTCCCCCAACCTCTCATTAACTTGACAGGCTGCTCGTGCAAGGGGTCATTTTTAAAGAAGATCTCGCTTGGTTGACAAGAGTACTGGGAATATTTGTGTTCAGGCAGAAGCAAACAGTTTGTTTCACCGTATTTTTGCCATAGCTGTGCATGTGGATAGGGCTTGCCGAATAGGTCTTGAGGACTAGACCACTCATTCTTTCCATAGACCTGTCCCATGAGTTTCTCTCTGCCTTCAGAATAAGTAATCTATTTGGAGATAAGGCACAGGGGCCTCTTGTTCCAGTATTCTCTTCTGCTGGGGATCTCTACCTTCTCAGCTTTTATTATTGTAATAGATACACGTCTGGATGTGGCTTTCTCCTAACTGAAGATCAAGTGCCCATTCTTTTAAAATGAAAGCCATAATTAAACATGATTTGAAGTAAAACTATACATAAGCTAGAAAACTCGTTGTCCCTGGATAAATATGTAGTAATATTTAAAGGGATTGGACATTTGTATAGCTAAGAATTACAAATGGACTTGCCATAAATCTATTTTTTGGAAACTCTTAGATGTGTAAACCATGCAATAACTGACTGGGTTAGAAAAATAGCTTCATGAATGGTTTTCTGTAAAGTTTGGTGTGAACTGATCTGCAGCAGTTGCTGAAGTCTTAAGCCAAGACTAAGCTACAATTGTCTCAAACCACCATGAAAATTCCTGCAATCTGTTATTATACATAAAACATTTTAGTGTGTTATTTTTTCCAATTTGAACTTGATAGTTGGACCTCAAAAAGTTCTTGTGAACTATTCCGTAGGTAGGTAAAATTAGCTCAGCTGCATTTGAACTTGGTAAATGAACAGGTTTTGTTATTAAAACGTGGTAAAGATGTGTGGAAAATACTGTAAATTTTTGAAAAAGAAAGCTTAGAAATTATTTAACACTTCATGTTTCACTTGCATAATATTTAACTTTGGGCTGTGGCCAAGCTTAAGGTGTTTTGGAATGAAATCAGTTTGTGCAAGGAAATTAGGATTAGCTGGAGAAGGTGTGATGTATTGTATTTCATTCATACTGTCAGCTGTCATAAGTGCTCTCCATCTCAGATTTTTTTATTAAAAATAATTATTTAGGCCTGTTCATGGCTATGTTAAAGCCAATGCACATATGTGACTAAGTGGATAGTAGATGTTGACTTTGGGAATGACAAGCGAAGAATTAATTATGTAGTCATGGCAGTGTCATGCTACATTGGTCCCATCAGCTTTCACATGGTTTGCTTGCACACTTAGATACTATGCTGTTCTTTAAACTTTTACAAACCCTGTGGATTTCTCTTCTGTGCCACTGGAAGAAAGTGCTTGGTTGCCTGGAACAAGGTAATTTTGTGGATTATGAAAAAAATGTAAGTGTTGCTCATCTGAGTGTCTGTGCCAGATGTCTTCCCACAGCGTTTCAGGGCCTGTGAGTACTTTGTGCCTCTGCCCTTGGCTGGGGGCGTTTGATACTGAATGGGATACTAGTGAAGAGGGAAGTTCTCCCATCTAAGCATGTTGCATGGGATAGGTGATAATAATTCCTTTGATCTGATTTTTACAAGGCTTGCTTCCTTCAGCATCCTGCAAAGCAGTGGAGCACATCAGTTCTTGAAAGAAACTTGGGCCTGTAATGCCTCTTCCCACTATTGGGATGGCTTCCACTGAGAAGCTGAACCTGTGAGACAACAAAGTCTGACATAATGCAGTTCCTTTCAGTTAGAGACAGATTATCAGTGTACAAAAACATATCAGAGAGAGAAAAACTAGGCAGTAAAGGATAAAATTCTGCTATTCAGTTACAATAACTTATTCTCAAATTTTAGGCCACGTTTAAGTATTGCTTCCTGTACAGAATAACCAGTGAGTCCATGGAATGCTGTCAGATTTCTGCTCCAAGAGAAGACCAAACACATCTTGCAAGCAGCATGTTAATTATTTACAGTTCCTAGCCCCAGCAGAGTGATTAGTTTGTGGTGAAACATTATTCTAATAGCTGTGCAATGTTTTTCATTGAAAGATTTCATGGAACTAAACAAACACTAAATTAACTTTTGCTACATAGAGCATGAAGTAAAAATTAATTTTTAATGCAATTCAATTTAAAGATTAAGTTAAGAGCTAAAGTGAAAGGCCTACAAAGTTCTTATCTGGCTTGTGGCTCCAATGCTCCTGTGGCACTCTTTTCTGATTCAGGCTAATGTGTGAACTGCAAGGCTGCACACAGATTGGGTGGGTTTGAAAACTGCCAGTTGCATGTTTATTCTGAAATCATATTGATACTTTTTCTCTTTGGTGTTTACTCAGTTTCATTGAATCAAGAAATGGCCATTAATTAAAGGGGCCAACGTCTGACTGACTTTCCAGAGCCTATGAGCAAGATCGAATGCTGTCAGGTTCAATGAGACTTCTTTGAAGAGTTTGGCAACTTTGGAAAATAGGCTGTTTAAGTACAGGACTCCCAAAAGTCACAGCAAAAAAATTCAGTCTGTGGAGTTCTGTTGCTTGGAATTACACAGGAATTTGGACTAGATGAACATAGCAAACTGTGCTGACTTGGAAACCTATTGAAAACACACACTTGTCTGAAAATATTCATCAAGATGTAGTAATAACATAATGCTGAGAAATCCTGAAGTCGTGTGAAGCTGTTTAAAAATAATTTATTATTTGCTTACAGTTACAATCTTCAAATTACAGTTATGAGCTGATTTTTATATATATTTAAATTTCATTTTAATTAAATGATTTTTTAATTTCAGATTTTATACAGCCATGCCATCAGTGCGTCAGGGTTCTTCATTGCTTTTTTCGTTTCCCTTGTGTTGACGTGTGCTGTTTTTTTCATCATTTACCGAACCCAAATATTAAAATGGAGTTTCCGTGGTAAAAACCAGGTGAGTTGTACTGTCTGTGAGGGTAGGTTATTTAATTTTTTTCACTGATTATATGTGATGATATAATTTGCTAACTAAGAATGTCTGAAGAGTTTTTGAAGATGAATGAAAAGCCACCAAGTGATGGATTTGGCTCACAGGTGATGTAATCTCAACAGCCTCTAATCTTTAGTGCAATCACATTTTGAGGTGAGTGTAAGAATGATACCCTGATCAGAACAACTGCTGTCAGTACCTGGATATTGGCTCTAGATGAGAGGGAGATTATCCTTTGCCTGTTAGTTGTGCTCCATATTCTTCTCTTCCTCCCCTCCATCCCTCAGAATTAGAAGCAGGATGTCTCTGGGTTATAAGCAGTTGCTAAGGGAGTAGACAGCTTATCTTGAGCACAGCAGCTTGGGTGCAAAATTTTTTTCTGATTATCAGGAATAAGGATTTGAAATTTGGTCTTAGTTTCTTCAGTGTGCATTAATATTGTCAGTGATTAAGCAATACAGATGGGATTGGGGATGGAGCATTTTCATTGTTCTGTGTGAGTTTGAAGAAAGTATTTCAATACGTATTGGACCAGAGAAAGAAATACAGAATCTGATAAATACTAATCAAGTTGGTGCAATTCCAGCCCTTCCTTCTATTAGTTATTTTTGTATTTTTGTAAGGTAGAACAACTTCATTGGGAGGGAGCTAGAATCCTTAGTCAGAATATTACAGTGATTGGAGCAGTTCTAGGAGAGTTGTGCTGAGAGGTTTGAATCCCTTGTCTGCCCAAAGGGGCGTGGATCTCTCATCCCCCTGGACTGACCAGAGTAGCTCACAAACCACTTGCAGCCTTTCTGAGGCTGAAAATTACACCATCAATAACTTTTATTTATATTAGGTCTGAAGAATTAATCTCTTGAAATGAAAAGGACTTGACTTGTTACTTTTTACAAAAGCAACTGTGATAATGAAGTAGTAAAAAAGATCCAGCTTGGTCTAGTGTTGGATATTTATAGTGGGGTTTTTGCACAATATTATTAGCCCTCAGTCTCAAGTCTCTGTGAACTGAGTCACTTCCATCTCGCATAGGATTAGTTTTTCCATGTTGTTCACCTCATAATACTGTAATTTTGCTGTATGTAATTTGTAAACCACAGAAATGTTTTTAAAAATTACCTAGGAAGTTTGAAGTGGAAGATAACTGCCTGGATGACTTTCACAAGTGTTCTCTGTTCTCCATTTCTTCATCTGTATTCCAGATCAGTTATATACTAAAAAAGATCAGTCTGAAATAAAAGTAGTATATTTGATTTCAGATACATATCTCAACCTCTTTATACTCTTTTGAGCTCTACAGTTTGGTGATAAGTAGAAACATTCTCACCCAAAGTTAAACTGCAGTAAAATTAGATCAGACACTCATTATACATTTTTTTCATAATCTGAAGTTTGCTACTTTTTCTCTCTGTTTTTTTTTTTAGGAGACACTGCCTGAACTCAGCCAAAATCACAAACTGGAGCATTCTCAATTTAATTCAGGTGATCTCTTTAGTGAAGATATAATTTTGAATGACCAAATCATTGACATTCTGTCCTTTGAAGAACCTGGGAACATGCTTCAGGCTTTAGAAGAGTAAGAATTCACTGCTATTACATCACATTTATTATTTTTATAATCAGCCAAACCTTTGAATATGTTTTGAGTATCTGCTCTTTATTGTTTTTTTAATAGTGTCTGTTTACACATATCACTGCACTACCTTAGGTTTTTGACCTGTTTTAAACAATCATCTATGGGAACAGAAAGCCATCATATTTCATATTGATTCACCTGTGGAAGTCACAATTCCATCTAGGCCTTAGACATGCAAGTTTTCAGATCCAAATAAACACCTTGCTTTGTCTCTCTGTGGTTCACTAGGTGAAGGGAAACTTCTTGGTGTGCAAGAAAATACTGAAACACAGTATTCTACTATTGCTTAACACATTTTGGTTTCAAGAGCGTGGCTTTTGTCCTAGAGAAGAGAGCCCCTGCTGAGTGCCAGCAGTACTGTTCAGCAGTGTATTTTGAAAACACCTGGATCAGAGTCTAAGGTGTGACAGTTTGTAGTGCTGCCAGAAAGATACCATGTACCTGTGGTTGGTGGGACCACTTGGTAGAGCACAGAAACACTCCTGATACTGTTGAAAGGCTTTTTGGCAGAAACATGCCACTGTTAAAGAACATGCATCTGTTCTTCAGCTGAATTTTATAAAAAGGTCTGATGTGAGGATGAGCAGATGTTGTTTATGCAGTCTTACCATTACCTCCTGGTAAGTGAGGTTAAAGGCAGTATTATGCAACTATGAAATCTCTAGAAGCTGAAAAGTTACAGGACCACGGATGAATTTTCTTTCTTAAAGGGTAACTAACAGCATTATTATTTTCTGCCCTTCTCTAATAATTGGGAACTTACCTCTGTAAATTGCACATTGATCCTTGCTTTTATAACTGTTTAGAAACTCAGGCTTTGAGAAGACTTACCCTGAAAATAATTTTGTGAATATTAAGAAGAAAAGGATCAAACATTTTTTTAAACTCGCCTTAGTATTAATTTATTTCAGGGATAGTTAGTATCTAGCTAGGTTGAAAAAGATTGCTGGACTGTTTTCAGATACATTATGGATTAGAAAGGTAAATATTCTTGCAAACCTTTGGAAAGGTTTATTTTTATAACAGGTTTATTTCTAAACCTATAAAACAGGATTCATATATTAGGTTGAATATGTGTCCAGGACCTAAAGTTTTTTCAAGTTTTTAGGAAGTTAGTGCATATGTCTCTTGCTTCCTTTTCTTTCCTCAGTTTCTATTTTCTTTACCTCTAAAGACGTAGAGTGTTGCAGAGAATAAAGTAGATGCCCATTAGTCAACACTCACTAACCTGCTACACCTTTTAAGCTATCTTTCCCTTTTTCTAGGATGGGGATAGTAGATAGACCACAAAGGTATTCAGAGTTACAGTGATTCCTACTGTGAAAGATGATGGAAAAGGTGATAAGTATGTTCAGCCAAACAACATCATCTTGCTTGTATGCTAGCTTGGTAATTCCTTCTGCATGTCTTGGTGCAGGTATGTTTCATTTTTGTCTACGTGACACACATGCAAGCTTATTTGATAACATCCTTTTCATTGCACTGTCATGGCTGGAATCATTCTGGTCTTTCAGATACAAATGAGAAACATACGCTGAAAAGTAAGAGCCATGTGTTTTTTCTTCTTTGCAACATGAATGTGTTGTCTTTTAAGAAGTGACAGTGCCAAATCATTTAGGAGATACATCAGGAACATCTGGTCAATATTTATGGACAGGGCCAGCTTTGGAGTGTAGACAGTTTGCAGTGTCAGGAGGATTGGCTAAAGACCAAAACATACTTTTAATGTTTCATAAGGAAGCTTCTTGGTTACTCATTTTGTGAATTTTGTCTTAATAAGTCATATCCTTGATGTACATTATGCAGCAAAGTAGCTTGGCTTTTATTCTCAGTAGGTTCCTTGCTGTGTTTATTACTGAATATTGGAGTCTGGGTAATGAATACTAATGAGGGGAAGCTATATGATTTGAATATTTGACATGCACACTAGAAGATCATGTTCCAGAATGTTGTGGGTCTCTTTTTTCCACATGTCTAGAGGAGAATATGAAGAGAGCTGAGCAATTTGGGTTTGTGTCCTATGTGATGGAGCATGACCATACTCGTAGTCTCAAAAGATACAGATATGTTAAAGGGAACTTAATTTCTTTAAATGGCTTTTCACTACTACACCTTTTCTTTTAATCTTCATTTTGTACAGCTATGCTTCCTTGAGTTTGTCAAAGCTCTAGCTGAATTTGAACCTGCTTGCTGATACAAAATGCATACTGCCAATTATTTTGGTAAATGAGTAAGTACTATGTGTACATTGCAGCTGATTTTTTTCCTGGGATAGAGGACACTGAGGCCAATGTACAGGATCAAACTGTCTCCAAAAAGCCTTTACAGAAAAATGGAAACAATTTACCACGATTTTAGAAGTTCACTTTTTCTTTCTAAATGTAAATTTCTTGCTGTACACGTCAGTTTGATTTGCTATGGAGCAAATGTTCTTTTTTTTAAAACCCTAAATTCAAATGGAAAGTAACAATCACAGAATCATAGAATGTTCAGGGGTTGGAAGGGACCATAGAGATCCTCTAGTCCCAACCCTCCCTGCCATAAGCAAGGACACCTCCCACCAGACCAGGTTGCTCAAGGCCTTATCCAGCCTGGCTTTGAACACTGCGAGGGATGGGGTATAAATGATCATGTTGTCATACACCTAGACTTGAATATTCCTACACAGAAAATGGTGAGAAACAGTTACATTGTTAGTAAAAAAAAAAAATATGAGGAGCTAAATTTCTGTTTTTCATAACTTGGAAAGAGTGTAATTAAAATTTTGGAATTTTTGAAGAGACAGTGTATTCAATACTCTCTTTTTGTGAAATGTGTACAATGCAGGAATATAACCATAAATAATAATCACATTGATATAGCTATAAGATGCAGTGAATGCTCATGGTATGAACTCCAAACCCTGCATTTGTAGTTCTGTATTATGAATGCTGCTAGAAGCTCAACAAGTGTGTAAACTATACTTTTTTTTCATCAGAGCTCAAATGCTTAATATATGATAGGAGCCTGTAAGACTGAGGAGCTGAAGAAAACAAGTAATTTGAAATTAATGAATATATATCTTTATTCATCTTAAAAATGTCACTTTTCTTTGATGACTATGAAGTGTTTGGAATTATAAGGGTCATTCCTGCTGTCTACGTGGAACAATTTATCTCATCCAGAAGAGACTCTCCTTTTGAGAGTTGTGCTGTTCCTAATACTTTATTCCAAATCATTTTGAAAGAAGATTGGTATCTCCTACCATTTCTGTCATCTGAATGCTTGCCCTGCCTGGATAGATCAGAAGAATCGGAGCAGATCATCGCAGAGTTGGAAGCTCCTCTGGCATTAATGCATAATGCATATAACAGTAATACTTATTTATGATTTTGTTAGTATCCAGGCTGAAGTTGGTGCTTTTGAAATCGGTAGTGAAATGTGTGATGACTTCACTGGAAGCAGAATTGGAGTCTTTCATACACTCTTTTTGCATAGTCTCTTTTCAGAGCGAAAGAGTGAAATAACCATTTTCTGAACTCTGTTGCAACTGCAGTATTGTAGGTAGATGTATTTTTAAAATTGGTTTTCTGACGATCCCTGATATGTCATATTTCTCATTTTCTGCAAGCAACACAGAGGTTCTGTCTCTTAAATCCTGGATTTTTAAAATGTTTTCTAAACAGGTAATTGTAAGAATTGAAATACCTTTACGCTCTCTATTGCTGTGAAGAGTTAAAGGAATTTGACAGGTGAAACAGATCTAGTGCTTAGACTTTCTAGCAGGTTTTCATGAATCTTTGTTTTCTGAAGAGCTTCTGGTCTCTCAGCTCAATTTATCTTTTTCAGTTTTTTATTTAGTTATTATTTCTTGGCTGTATGTCAGGAATCCTGTTTTTGGTTTTGCCAGCATTCTGACTTCTGGAAAGCTAAACTTAACCTGTGACTCACCCATGTGAAAGCATCCTTAGATAATTCTCATATACCTTTCTTAGCAATTTCATTTACTGATGTGATGTCTTGTATTCTCTGTGGGCTCCTGCGTGAGCTGTGCTGAGTTCACACTTGGCTGTGTAAGTGTCACAGGACTGATGGATGAACTCCCCCAGTTCAGAGCTGGCTGCAGGCCACTACAGCTACTGGTGTATCACAGAGCATCTTCAGACCTGTACCAACACAGCCTGGCAGCAGGCAGGGCCAGGGAAAGGCAACACACACGACTCTGGCACAGGAGGGCTGAAGAATTTGGGCTTGGGCAGTCAGTAGCTGTTGGTGGGTGTTCAGACCTCATGCCATTGCCTCTGATTCTACTCTAGTACAGTTTGAATCTCCTGCAGAGGTTTGTTCCTTTCTGTGCTGCGGCCATGTAAATCCCTGCTTGGAAGTGTTTACAGTCTGTTGCGACTGGACCCAGCAGGAGAGCATGGAATGCAAAGGGAAGAAAAAAGGAGGGAGGTGTTGAAGGGAGGAAGGTATGGGGCTACACAGAGGGTCCATAGTGACATGGTACTTAAAAAGAACACCAACAAAACACAACAAACTAAACAGACAAAAAATCAGAAGAAAACAAAACACAGCTCAACTTACTGCTACTGTATTTCTAACCCCTCAATAAATGGATGATTTGTGAAACAAACCACATCAGCAGCTTTTGAAGACCTCTTAATTATACTCAAATTGGCTTTCTTTTCTTACTGAGACTAAAGGCAGCACTGCAGGAACTGGTTTCTTTGTGATTCTTCTTGTCTGACTCTTTCTCCATCTTCACTCCTCTGAAGTGTGACAAGGCAGCACGGACCATAATGCCTGGATTTTGTCCTCCTGTTTCCTTCCTCACTGCAGCTGTCCCATCGTCGCTGTGCCTGTGAGTACAGGACATGTGCTGCTCTGGCTGTAACAGTGGGTGCCACTGAGCTGGGATGCTTGTCTGTCCTTTGCTCTTTGCATCCCCCTCTGCATGAGGAGTTCGTGCAGCTGCTGTGCCTTGGGACTCTGAGTCACTGCTGAAGGGGGAACAGTGGAGACAGTGTCCACAAATAGCTCTAAATTACTTAATTACATGCTTTGCAGGAGCATTGTGCATTTGAAGCATTACTTAAACAGCTACCATGGAGCTCCAGTCTCCTCTGGATACTTTTGTAATATGTGTCCTACTAATTGGCTTCCATTGGCAGATGAGAGATGAGCCTTCTGAGAATGACAGGGTTTTCTGTTTTGATGGGAAAATGTCACCGAAGGGCAATTTGCTTAATGTTTCTCTCCCTTTTAGACTTCAGAAAGTTGTGTCACAGTAGTTTCTTATCTTTATAAACTCAGAATTGGATTTAAAAATGTGTTTGAAAGCCATTAGTTATTTTTAGGACTGTTAAATTCAGCAGCTATAAGTTCTCCTGTTCAAAAATTCTCTCTGTGGGCCTGTAATTTGATTAATAAGACTTAAAGACACGAGTGGTTGGTAGTTAATGAAAGGTTTCCTTTTTTTGTAATGTGTTGTGTTTTGGTTTGTTTTTTTTCAAATTAACTATAGTTGCTTTCCTGACCCCAGCTGCTTTCCTGTATTCTTTCATTAGGTCTGTGGAGGACATCAGTTGCTCAGGCACTCTCGCTGCTCTGTGTTTGGCATCTGGGATTTTACCCTTCCAGATCTCTCTGACAGATTTTTAAATCCTCTTTTCTCTTCAAGTGAGTGAGAAAGCTATACACTTGCTCTTTGAAGTTTCATTTTCTATGTGTCTGTTCACCTTTCCTTCCCCCACCCTTTTGTGCCACCTGCCTTCTGTACTGTCCTCATCCTTGCTCAGCATGCTTTGTCCAACAAAAGCTTTCATCTTTTTCATCAATAGGTTGCCATCAGCTACCTTTACTTTATTAGCTTTCATGTTTCTATGATGCTGAATATGCTCAGGCAGTGGGACAAGACCTTTTAAACATCAATTGCTGTAACAAGCAGAGTGCAGAGCATTTAAAGCGAATTATTAAATGTACCTTGGCTTGAGTAGACGCAGAGTGTTGAGCTAGAATTTTTTTTCCCTATGTGTTGTGAAACATTTAATCTGGTTGATTGTAAACATCGTTCTTCTGATGGACTTGAATGAAACCAAATGAAAGCATTTGGTTTATTATATGTACAGGATTCCTGTGTTTTACTGACTGTTGGTGTGATGCAGCATGCTCGGGGTGCCTTCAACCTCTCTGTTTTGAGTAAAGAGCTTGAAGCAAGGTTTCTGATGTGTGTGATGAGCTTGTCTCACTTCTGCTGGCTGCTGTGTGAAGTTCATGGACCAGAAGCAAAGCACATCACATGGAAGGGAGCTTTCAAGTTTTTACAGACACAACCTTTCTTCAGCTGCCACTGAAAAAAGGTGATGGTGTGGCTGCTGTCTTCAAAGATGTGACATGGGAGAGCTGTAGCTTGTAACTCTTTTCTCTGTGCTGTACTTTTCTCTGTGCTGCTATCCTTGGTTTGGTGGAACAGTTCATAAACTTCTCTTTCATTTCCTTCTTCACCAATGTGCTGTCAGGGAAATGAAGAGTATGAGTTGTAGGTTACATACAAAGCCTGAGATCTTATGAGCCTCATTATTCAGTTGCTGACACAGCAGCATCAGGTGATTATTATCATTGCTCCTCCTGCATTTTGCATCACATAGAGTTACTGGGTTACTGGAGTTCTCCTTGAGGGTGAAAAAGAGCATGGGAATCTTGCTCAAAATGGAATCAGGTTGAGTCTATAATGACTGGCAGTAAATAGGAAGAAATGTCATGGGAAGACTGAGGGAAAGATAATAGGAAATGTTCTGATGGTGTTTCATTTTGGTTTTCATTCTTGGGATCACTGTTGAAGAAGAGTGGAAAAGTAACTCAATGTTTTGTGAAGCATGCTTTAAAAAATGCTGTATTTGTGGTAAGGAATAAATTACGGGTTATGAACTATGTATAAATGTGGTAGAGCTGAGAAGTGTCACTTTCCAGGGAGAGAGATGAGGAATTCAGTCTTTCACATCTCAGTAAGAAAAGGTTAGTAGGTGCTGGGGCGACCATCTATGACTGCATGCTTGAAGAACAGAAAAATAATGACTAAGGAACTTGTTGTTCCGTCAAACAAAGAGAGCTGGAAGTTGTAACAAATAACATTCAAGCTGAGGATAAAGTTACCGTTTTTGAGAGAAATTATCTAGTGGAACAATTGATTAAAATGCTTAGTTCTTTGTTAGGGGATGCTTGAAAACTGGCATGCTTCTCACAGAAGACATGCTTCGATTGAATCAGAGCTGCTGAACTTAAAGCAGGAAGTAAAACAGAAAAAGAAATCTGTTGGCTTGCATTTTACAGGCTAATAATGAATTAGTGAATCTATGAAGGGAAGCCTACCACCACTGCCTCACAGTCATTAGAGAAATGTTATAGCATAAAGCTCCCATTCTCTGAATCCTTGTTTTTGTTTAAGTGCATTTGCACAACTCTGAAACACGTCTTTTTTTCAGGTTGTCACAAACAGCTTGTTAATAGCTGGCTGTGTCAGCAAAAGTCCTAGGACTATAAACAAAATGACTTCAGAGAAAACACATATCTCTATCTGCTGTGTTGCTTCAGCATCCTGTTACCTTGATTCTGTCATCACCTGCGCTCTGTCTTGGAGCAAGAAGGACTCTCCCAAAGGAGAGGGAGCAGATCAGTGCCCTGAGGCACTTTACTGTGAATGTAGGTGAATGTTACCCAAGAAGGCTGTGTACCTCCAGCTACAGTGTCCATCTGTAGACAGGACAGAGAAGCTGGATGGTTGTGTTGTCTTGGGGATATTATAGCAAATATTAGCTCTTACAGCATCTTCAGATTCCTGTGAGGAATGTTTCAGGTGCATGGTACTTCAATGCAGGAATTTCTGTTCCTGTATATAAGGAAGAGGGGGTAAAATGGAGGAGGTTTAGTAGCTGCAACCAACCAGCCAGCCCTGCAGCAGATCACTAAGATGAGGATGGCCATCACCAGTGTGTTTCTGTGATTTTGAGAGAGTGCAACAGAAAATCAGTCTGTGGTAGATGATTACATTTTAAAGGTGGTCTTCCAAAAACTTCCAGTATTTGAGTCACTGTAAGAAAACAGTTCCATCCCATCAATTTCTAGATGGGGAGAATACATCTCTTGTGTTATCAGGGGGGCAATGATGATATGTCAGTGGTTTACTTTTAGTTAAACTTGACTTGCTTAGATAAGGAAAGAAAAGTATGACAAAAAAAGCAAAGTGTTTCTAGATTTGCTTGCCTTCATTTATACGATTCTGAATGTACTATTATTCTACTCTCTTGCAAATCTTACCAAGATCTTTGCTATGGAATTGAAATTTATTCTAAGATTTTTATGTGGAAAAATTAGATCAATAATTAAGCCTAAGCAAAAAAATTGAATGGGTTTAAGCTCCTAAAAGTGTGTTTTGTAGCTCACAAAGAAGTTCATGTATACATGGTCCACACACAGAAGAATACAGGGTTGTGTATTCATGTAATTTGACATGCAGGAGCAAAACCCACCTAATTTTCCAGTATTAAATTGAGTTCAGGTGTAGAATTTAGATTAGTTACATTGTATGTGAAATTAGAATAGTTAAAATTCCAATCTAACTCTAAACATAAATGGGAATGTATTTAAATGCAACATGACGTATATTGCATTTTCTAAAAGCTCTTGTATTTCCATCTGGTTTTAATATCTTTTCTAGAACTCTGTTAATGGTCATGAGAGACAGATATCTGCTGTTTTATTTTATTTGTATCAACCCATAATTGAAACTGTCCCCTGCTGAGAAGGGAGTACACCAGCCAAGAATATGAAACAGTGATGTGTCAATCTAGATGGGTCAGTGAGTTTAGAACTATTTTACAAAGCCAATAAAATTTATAGTCTATTCAGGTGCCCATTTGATCTGCTTCCCAGCAGAGATAGTGGAGGTCTTTGGTTTTTTTTGGGGGGGGGAGTGGGGGGCAGTCAGACATTTCTGCTGGCTTTTATCTGAGGGAATGTTTTGAGCATTAGTAAAGGAAGAATTTTTCTTCTTCTGTCTGAAATGGAAGTATGGACAAACTTCGTTAAAGTTGCTGTAGTAGAAGCTGATTCACGCTGCTGTTTAATGAATTATTACTCTCATGATTAATAAACTCAAACACTGTGATATTCCTGCACTTCTCTGACTGCCATTTCATTACCCAGTATTGAGTGAATCTAGATACAATCTAGAGACTGAATGCTCTAGATACAAGGATCTTGTTTTCTGATAGAAATTTCCCATAAGCTGCAATTTCTAACAGTCCTGATTACCTTTGTACAGCTTGGAGGTTGCCAGCTTAACATGGGCAGATGCTGATCTGGAGGCCTATCGAACACAGATCTGTAAAGAAGTGATTGCTATGATGCTGAAGAACATGGTCTTAAATCACAGCCTCTTTCCTCATGTGGAGAAGAAGATAAGTTCAGTTTTCAGAAAGCGGTTTCTTGCAATGGAGAAAGAGATTCAAGAGGAGTATGAAAGGAAGATGGTGGCTTTAACAGCTGAGTGTAGTCTGGAAACTAAGAAGACAATGGAGGCTCAATGCCAAAAAGCAAGAGCTGCAAATGAAGAGGCTGAGGAATTAATGAGGAAAATTAATGAAAAGGTAAGTCTGGTTTTAAATCAAGATATTTTGCATCATATGTAGTTTTATGGAAATGTTTTCTTTATTAGACTAGAACAGCTGAGTTACCCTCCTAGAAGAGTAAAGATAAATATCTACAATTAAATACATTAAAAAATTCAGATGTCATAATTAGGGTAGTTGATATGAAGAAATTTTGTTTAACTTCACCAGAAAACAAATTTTTCTCAAGGGAACCTGTGACATCTGAAAACAAAGGGTTGTCATTACCCTGGTTTTTTTAATGATCACTTATACTATTGCAAAGTGGTGTATTTTTATTTACTGTATTTTGCTGCAGCACTTTCTGAGATTTCAGACATTGTGTGAAGTACTTTGCACATTCAGAGCAGAACAAACTCCCTGCATCTTAAGCCTTACAGTCTAGGTAAAAAGCTTCCAATATTTATGTTCTCTGTTTGAAGAAAATTAGAATATAAGCACAACCAAAGGCTGATTTCCCTCTGAAATCAGAATGATCCATATTTTAGACAGAGCGAGGAGCGGGCTTCTCTTGGAAATAGCCTCTGGATAATAAATAAATAACTGAAGTCTGAACATGATTCCATACAAGTTCAGGGGAAAACTTGGAGCTTATGTGTATCACTTTTATTCAGTGCTTTCTGTCTTAATGGGTAAGTTTAATTGCCCAGGATTTCATAGGTAGTTACTAGCTGGAAATAGAGCTTGGGTCACCAGGCCAACATCCTGTGTACAAAGTTGTGCTCCAGTCTTCCATGTCTTTTTTCAAATATATTGAATGTTTACAATAAAACTGATTTCCCCCCACCCTTTTTCTTTATTATTGTTTTTAACAAATTCCTGTTGCTTGGAAGGATTCTGGTAAGTTTTGAATATTTCATCTCTATGAGCCTAAAATGCCAAAATGCCCAAGTTGATGTTTCATGTTTGTCTGTTAAGAGGGTGACTTGGTGGGAACAAATAGTGCAGTTTGTTACTTGCCTAGTGGGGCTTTGCTTCTGGACCACAAGTGGTATTTGCATATCACATACCCATAATTGTTAAGCTCTTTTATGAAAATTCATGATTAAAGTTTTGACACAAGTTTTTTTTGCTGACTGTGGCCCATCAAAGGTACTCCAGTATGTTGAGGCTCTCAGGAAGAACTTTTTTTTATCAGGCTGTTGTGTAGGGAAAATTAATGGCACAAGGCTAGTGGGCGAGTAGAATTTCTTTGAAGCTTCCAGCTGAATTTTAGATTGTGACTCTGTGTAGCTTTCCATACCTGTAGGATATGCATATCCTGAACTAGAGGTGCTAGAAATGTAAGAGATGGCAAGGAAGAAATACTTGCGGACGCTTTCTTAAGGATGAGGTCTTCTACTCTGCAGAAGGCTTTTTCCTTCTGTTGGATATAGAAGGAGCCTAGAACTCACTGAGATAAGTCCTGCCTTTGCAGAGAGGGGGGCCTGACTGCAACTCAGTGTGTGAACTCACACTAAATATACTCTCAGCAAAGTGGCTTTGCTTTGTAAGAAATGCATTGGTGTTGGTTCAGTCTGATTTGTACTGAAAATCTTGAATGGTAGGAGTCAAGTAAACAAGGTCAGTCCAGTACTTGTCCTGATCCATTTACCATAGCCTATCATCTTGCTGTTCACTTTTCTGTCTGTAGAAAGACCTGTTTTTGTACTTGCCACAGCATGCGGTCCAGAAGGACATTCTGGAGCGTGAGGGTTGGCTCACACCCGTGCTCCCGGGCAGCAGGTGTACTCACACCCAAGAGATGGCAGTGGAAAACAACTGGAGCAATAACGTCCTCCCCTTCTCAGCCAAAACGTAGAATTTATATTCCTTGCCTTTTTGATTAATTATTTGCTGCCTGCAGTGTGTCTCTTGGGAATCACAAGTGACATGCAGAGGGCAGTTCTCCTCAAGATAATTGGTATGAAATTTAGAACAAGACTGACACAGTGACTGTTAGGTATCTCTGCTAGCATAAGAAGCATTCTTTGCTCTGTGGGACATGTATGTTTTGATTCTATAATGACATTATGCCATCTGAGATTAAAACTATGAATATGTAAGTCTTACTGGAGAACTAAGAGAAAGTATTTCTGGCAAAGAAGCTTTTAAAGTAATTGCCGTTTAATTCTACTCCATGGTTGTAAATGTGAATCTAAAATAGTGTTCTTGGATTGATTTGTAGGAACTGATATTTAAAGCAGGTCACCGATAATAAAAACTTTTAGAGATTTTTAGTAGAATGGAGGTTTTTTTATATTTATATTTAATTTATGTTGTTTTTTAAAATATGCTTATTATTATTTTATTGGCATGCCTTATATGAGTCTGTTTAATTTTAACAGGATTTCAGGATTGATGAAACCTAAGAAATTAATTTTACATGTAGTCTTTGTGTTGAATTTCATGCCAATTTATATAATTTATCTTATATAAGGCTTGTGAATTCTAAAAGGACTTTATTATGCTTTGGAAGTAGTATCTGTATGAGAGACTGGCAACTGTGTAACCCTGCCATCCAAACAGGTGAAAACTATGGAAAGTGTACACTGATTCAATATTAGCCTTCATTTCAGCCTGAGATGACAGTAACTAATGTATTTGTAAAATATATATATGAGCTAGTAGCACTGATACTTTAAAATATGTTGAATTCTGAAAATCACTTCTGATGTATTTATTTCCTTCTTCTCTGCAGCCTGCCATAGAATACAGAAGTCTTCTGGATAGACTTCACAGACTGGAGCAGGACCGCCTGAAGAGGTTCCTTTTCATAAAGCAGGAGGAATATTTTGCAAAGGCTTATAGAGAGCTGGCTGTTACCCAAAGAAAGGAGCTCCATACTATCTTTTTTACACAGATAACAAATGCCACTTTAAAGGGAGAACTGAAGTTGGAAGCAGCTAAAACATTAGTGGAAGGTTACTCTAAAATACAGGTAATAGGATGATATCTCCATTCCTAACCTGAAGACAAAATACAGACCTGCAGTAGCTTTCGAGAAATGTTTCAGAATAAATGTTTTCACTTTCATAACTAACTTTCTTAGAAAGTATTTTAAGAATTATAATGCCTTTATTAGCATGTCTAGACATCTACAAAACTGTATATTGAGGTATGTGTGTGTGTGTTCAAAACCCCCTACACATCAAGTGCTCTTATATACTTCAGAAGATGTACTGAGCCCCCCAGTCCAAATATGTTGATTATTGAAATTGTGCTGTGTCTGAAGTACTATGATTTTGTACTTAGAGAGGGGTTGAGTGTCTCTAGGTTATATGATCCAGGGATGGTGATGAAGAGTATGTTTAGGAATTTAGTTTTGCTTTCAGTTACATTTTAAACCTCTTGCAACAGAATCGCTTGAGTTGTTTCCTCATGGGGTTTTGTTTGGTTGGTTTTTTTTTACCTCCATCTGTGTTGAAAGTTAGTGCTCTAGATTACAAAAGTTCTGGGATTGTTCTTCTGGCTGCTTCTTGAGGAAGAGTATGATTGTTGTGGACCTGCAGGTGGAGGCTAAAAAGCAACATCTGGAAACTAGGTGTCAGAACACGTAAGGCCCACTCCTAAAACCTAATGAACAACCTCATATACGGAAGCTATACACTGGCTGCTGTCAGAGGGAAATGCAGCAAGCACTGGTGCAGAAGACAGTTAAGCAGCCAGGTCAAAGAGGTAGAGCAAGTGAAAAAAGTTTCGACTATGTTTCGACTGCTCAGACAGGGGTCATGTAACTATCAGACCTTGTCTTGGCTATTTATGCTGTGGAACACTGTGTGCCTAACTCTAGTCTCTGCCAGACCCATCTGTAGGTATCTAAACCCTTCCTGTTCCCCACTGTTGGAAGGAGGAACTTGTAAGCCAGCCTGTGTGCTGTAGGCTTGGCTTTCCCTATGCTGTACTCAACATACGTGGAAGAGTTGGCTTTAAAATTGGCTTTGAAGTCAATTTAGACACCTTTGAAAATGTTACCCTTTGCTTATGTAATCATACAGTACATCATAAAGAACAGTTCTGCTAACACTGGTAGGGCTGCGTGTGTATCTAATTGTGAATACCTGAGCAAATGACCTGCTAACTCAGGGCACTCAGGATGTGCACTAGCTATTCAGGAAAGTACACGCAGTATTGAGGTAATCAGGCCAAAAGCTCAGCACATTATTTGTTTTGTTTTGTTAAAATAACCATGATCATTTGATGTGATCATTAGAGTTAAATTGATATAAGCTTATTGTTTTACACGTGCAAGCATTTTTCAGCTTTGTCCTGTTAGTGAAATCTGGTCTGATACTCAACAGGTGTTAGCCAAAATTAATGTTACATCTAATTTAATGTTCACATTTGTTCACATTCTTCCCTGTAGGGTGACATTGAAGAGCTAATGGATTTTTTGCAAGCTTGTAGGAAATATCATCTGAATAAAAGATTTTCTTACAGAGAATATCTTATAAGTAAGATACAGTCAAGGGATTCTCATGTCTCTGCTCTTATAAGTGCCGCAGCAGCCCAGATATCAAGTCTCATTAATAGGACGGAAAGGTAAATATCTCAATTTTTTTTCTTGTCAGCCATTTGACTACGTTATCTCACAGACAACAGGCTCTTCAAAAGTCTTTTTGCTGGGTTACCTAGCAGGAGAGTTGCATAAAAATTTTATCTTTTAGTTAATTCTCAGAAAATATTTTGCAACTGATTGACTTTGTTAGTTAAATCCCAGCAGGTGCTAAGGTGAGTTTTGTTCTCTGTATCCACTTTGTACAGGACAGAGATGAATTGCTGGAACCATATGTAGTCCCTATTTGAATTCTGACTTCAGTGGGAACCAGACTCATATAAGATTCTCAGTGTCTCTGTACATCCATTATTTTTGTAAATAGTCATCAGTCACGGGGAAACTCATACCGGAGTCCACTGCAATGTGTACCAGTTAAGACCATTTGTCTGTGTTCATTATGCATGAATATCTGGATTTAACAGAAAAAAACAATTTTGATTCACTAGTGATTGAACATGTTTGAGGAGCTAGATGTACAGTTTCTCTTTTCAAGCTGAAAATCTTGAATATTTTCTAAAGAAAGTAGATTAAATTTATAAATAATGTAGCTGCAGAGGATTTTGACTAGTGGAGAATACACCTGTTGCAAGGAATTAAAAAGTAAAGGTCAGGCAAGTAAAAGGTAGACCCGGAAATGGACTGTTGTAATATATGCATATAATTTATTTGAGATATCATACCAGACCTGGCTGATTGAGTACTCTGTGATAGGATACTCAGAAACAAAGTGGAGAGGTAGAAATGGTGATGTATGCAGACACACAGAGATGTAGTTATTTGAAATTGTGTGGCTATGAGGAGCACTGAGAGAGACATCGTGCTGCTACTCAGAGAACTGTGTTAGTTTGGCATATGGAGAGATCACTGAGGAGCCTTCCAGGGCAGCAAAATATATCAGTGTACAGGAAAACGTGTATAGGAAAACAACCTAGCACTGCTGCTGTTGGTCCTCTGCATGCAGCTTTATTTGTATATTTGAGGTGCCTGTATTGATGTCAGTCACTGACAATATGTGAAATGTGCATTAAGAGAATAAGATAAACATTGACCTTTATGGTGTGTTTTTTCTTTCAAAATGTTAACTTAATTTAAAAGTAATTTAACATTAGGAAGCAGGAAGTCTGTTAAAAAACTACCAAAGATTGCATCTGTTGATATGACAAAACAATTTATCTGGGTTTTTTGGTATCTTTTCCTTGCTTTTCTTTTTGATTGTCCTGTGTGCTGCCTCACTGGAATCATACCCTAAGTTTAGCTTGAATCACCCTGAGTTTAGCCTCAAGATTCATTGATTGGAGAGAGCTTTTTCCAGTAGGCTTGCACCACTTTGCTAAGGTCTGCGGCTGTGTGGCTCAAAGATAAAAATGTCCTGGAACAGGAAACACAATTCAGACATGTCTTTCATAGAGAGTTCCCTTCCGTCCGTTCATTCCTCTTTTTGAAACTGGATTATGAGAAGGTCTGAGACGTTTTCACAGATGATGTAGTTATGTGAAAAGCCTTTTTGAGAACCTCACTGTGTGACCATTGCAGTGAACAACTGGGACTTCTCAAGCTGGAAAAGTTGGTTTCAGCCATTGCTTAATGCCTGTTACTGCACCTAACAGTCACAAAACAAATCAACTATAAAACAGAGACGAAAGGCATAGTATTAGTTAATCCAAGACGTTGTGGATCTCATCCCCAAAAAACGTATTAAAAACCTTCCAAAATCCCTCAAACTACCCAGAAACTTCCAAAAGCAGCAAGCATTATTACCAAGATGAAAAAATAATTTTTCTAGCATTCTCCTAATAAACTTTAAGAGTATGCAGTGGTTGATTGTCTGTGGACAAAGGACACATCAATAGTTGGAGATATCATCTGTAGAGAAGCAATCCCATTTGGCTTTTTGGGCCTAGAACTAGTTATTTTCTTGTAACTTCCCACACCTGCTGCAGCAGTATTTCCTCTCCAACAAATGTTGGCCAAACTCTTATAGTTCAGTCTTTAGGTATTGTGATTGTAAAACTCCAGAATGTAGCATTCATTTTATTTGTTAGTGCTTTATTTTCTACAGGCAAACTGAAATATCCCAGTATAACACATGAAAAATTCATAATTACATAACATAGGTTTGTATTTCAGTTCCTAACTAGAAAGTGATTTGGGGAACGTTTACAAATTGGAGCATTAAAATTTGAGCAGCAAGAGAAGTCTGGTCTGAATGACTGGTACTTTAAATTTGTATCCATAGTATCCTTGTTTTTCACTTTGTCTTTGAATCTGCTTGTCTAACTATAGATACAGGTCTGTCTTAATCTATTTTGTCCAGCTTTATAATAGAATGCCTTAAACTTACTGTTATAAATGGAATTTTAAAGTGCAGAACTTTGGATGGAGAAGAGAGAAAAGATACAGATTAGATACACCACAGATAGATGCAGTGATAAACCAGCAGATAGATATTGAGGGGAGAAGTCTTTTAAAACTGGAGCTTAGTAGTATGTTTAAAATTTATCAGATAGCAAGGCAATTTCAAATTAACATGGAAAGGATTATGTGTGGCCAGAAATTATTGTTACAAAAAGCAAAATAAACCCAAACCAATTCTAGGGAGGGCTGTGAACATTTTAAATGAAATAGAGCAGCCGGAGTTTTCAAGCTGGGTTTTCTAAATGCAGTATTTAAATAAAATACTCCATTTGTCAGGACTAGTTTTTGATTGCTCAGTGTCTTCCAAAAATCAAGCCTGGACTACAGTGCCAAAAGGCAGGAAAGGAGATTTTAAAATATAATCTGTAATCATGGATTTGAGGGATTTCTACATAGGCTCTTTATATTTTTTCTTAAAGAATAATGGGCAAAAGGGCAGTACTTGAGGCAGTGTTTATCCTGGGTTCTTGCTATCAACAGAGGTGCAAGGTTCTTGATGTTTTTAAACTATAGCATCTGTAACACATGTTATTCTTTTGCTAGTATCTTCTTGTTCACAAGAAATTTCTTTCTTCTTCAGTCTCTTAAAAATTGAATCAGTGACTCACTAGGTACAAAAAATTGCAAGCTTCTTTATAAATTTCTCCCAAAATTTAAATTTTTGTAAGACCTAAAGAATTTCCTGTGTATTGTGTTAGTAAAGTGGTCAAAACAATCTCAAAAGATTGAAACAAGCACCTTGTGCTGGTCTCATTCTTCTTAATAATCACCATTTATATGGACCTTGTCCATAGAAAGTAGTTTTCCAACGGTGTCTTGGCTGGATATTTCTGGAAGTTGGTGCTGGAATATGAATGCCTCAAGCAGTAATGCATCAGTATAAAGTTTTCTAATAATCTCTTCAAACCTTTTCTGGTTGTAGCACTCTGCTATGTAGGGAGGGCATTTATTGCCCTGAATTTTTATTATTATTACATGAATTCTGATCTGGGCACTGGCAAGATGCCAGTTCAGTAGGTGCAATCCTGGTGTAGCTGGAGTAGCATGGGCAGTCATTCAAGTTCTCTCTGTGTAGTTTCTGTATAGTGATGTGATTCAGCTTCCATGTACATTCAGGCCTGTTCAATTTTTCTGCTTCATATCTATCTCCCTTTTGCTTTAGTGATGCTCCTGTGCCTTCTCTAGCTTTCATGCTGGGGTCCAGCATCCCTTCTCTGTAACATCAGATACAAAGTCCTACTTTTTACTTTTGTGCCCTCACTCTGTATTTGCTCCTTAATTTGTTGGCTTTCGTTCAATACAAAGAAGTCAAGATCTCTCTCTGATTGACCTGTGATAACTGCTGCTGTTGGCTACACACTTCACCTCTGTGCCTTCCTTGGTGCTCACTGCCTTTGGGAGGATCTCCCTTTAAACATCCTTGTCATTACCACAGTATTGTCCTTCATTAAAATTCTCTTTGTTCAAAGACATGTGCCTGCACATTGCTTCAGTGATTAAATGTCTGGTGTGCTGAGACTGGGCAGTTTATCATACAGTTTATACTGTCTCATTAGCTTTCTCCTCTCCTTTTGTTTTGCATTTCCACTTAGAGTCCTTTGAGACCAGGCCATCTTTTATTCCTAATACTGTAATTGTTTTTATATTGTATTTATATGAAGCCAGAAATGAAGGTGTCTTGCCAGGATTGAGCCTTTCAGGAATTACCGTAACACCGATTAATAAAAGTTGGCACATAAACTGACATAGGCTTCTGTGGTGGAATACTGCATCACCTATAGTTTTAGCTGTGGACATACTGGATCTCTAAATAAATCAAATCAACTGAAATAATGTAGACCCTTTTTTTTTAATCCAAAAAGAGGTAGCTATATATCATCTTCCTATCATTCTGTGTTGCATCACTTTCCTTAAACTTTCATTTGCTGTGTGGTTCCAGCACATCTATCTTTTTCTATTGCAGACTCTTTTCACTGCTCTGGACAGGGATTTTAATTGGATGGAGCAAGCCTGGGTTTATTTCCCTGGGTTTATATTTTTATTAAAAATAATATTTTAGTTGTTATCTTTCCTCACTTCCTCACCATAATTAATTACCTTTATTCACATATCTTTTGCCTTGGGTTCAGTCAAAAAGGAGGGGCAAGATTTAAGAGTTACCAGATACGAACTAAAAACTTGGTGCTGTTGGGGTGTTTTTTGATATAACACTGGATTTTAACATTGATTAGTTTCAAGGCAGAAATTACTTGGCCAAGAATGACGCTTGGTGGATTACTCTCAATATACTGAGAAGTAGTTTAATCCTCTTTGCAGGTTAAAGAAATGCAATAGATAGACTTTGAAAAAGCTCTGCAAAAGGAGGATCTCTTTTACTGACATAACTGTGATAAAGTACATCTCAGTTTCTATCCAGCACATGCATTATATAGGGGATGATGTTTCATGGCTTGCTTGTGGATGATTGAGCAGAAGATGGAGAGTTGTGAATTATGGGATCTGGCCACCATGGTTACAGTGCCGTGGCTGCAAACAAGCTAGTATGCTAATCTTCTGCTTTATTTTAGCTCTTACTTTGAGGATTTTGGTTGGAATTGTCACAGTATCAATAAATCCTAATAAACCAAAATGAGATTCTCCTTTCTTGAGAAGGGCTTGCTTACCACATTTAGCTGCTATTTCAATTTAGGAATTGGGCCAGGTATCACATTGTAATGGAACCTCGAAATCCCTGGATTCATCTGAGTCCTGGCTCTGTGTGTAATGTTCAGGTCTTCAAAAAAAGGGGGACTGGATAAGTAAACTAGAAGGTATCTGAATAACATCCAGGTTCAGGTCAGGAATTGGAGCTCTCAATTCGAAGTTTCATTTTGACCTTTTCAGCGCCACATTTTTAAGTCCACTATGCTGAATATAAAGTGTAACTCATGAATGTCCAGCAGCCTGGTCTGAATTAAGGTGTTCTTTTTATTCTTCTTTTGAATAAGAAAGATTTGGGGAACTTGTAGTGTAAATGTAATAGCAGGTAAGTACTGAAATTCAATTTGAATTTGTGGAGAGGGAGATCTGTTTAACTGTTGCCGGCACTCTTTAGATCTTGTTTTCCCTTTGACATGAAATACTGTAGCAACGGGAGGTAGATCATAGCCTTGAACTTCCATTTGAGAGCACCGTGGGCTTATGACCAACAATTTGCTGTTTCAAATAATTGAAGTTTGCTATTATTTTGTAATTTTTATAATTCTTCTGATGTAAATTTACTAGGAAGTCTGAATATAGGTATTCTGTAGATATGATTACTTTGTCTATTAAAATATTTTTTTTCTTTTTACTTGATTACATACTTTAAAGAGAAATCTGTTTTTAATGATGAGGAGTTGTAAAAGACATATAAAATTGCATTCCAGGAATATTAAATGAAAAAATTAAATATGCATAATATATAAGGTTTAAAATGCCTCGTTCGAATATCAGTTATATTACAAACTGATATGAAATTGGTTTTGCACCCTTCCTTCCTGCCTTCCTTCCTGCCTTCCTTCCTGCCTTCCTTCCTTCCGTCCTTTTCTTTTTCATACACCTTCACAAACTGCCTTAATTCTGTGCTCATCTCTGAGATTGTTCTTCTATTATCCCCTTCCTTCTTTGATTCTTCCAGGTGTTTTGCTAAAGAAGCAAAGATCATTCTATGTGTCTATTTTGCTGAGCCTTTTTATGGTACTAATTGCCTCAGATATCCTTTTGCTCTAAGAATTTGGGATAACAGGCATCAAATACTGTTATTACAGAGCAGGTCATCTACCTGAAAGTCATTTGGGACTGCTGCTGGACCGAGCTGAGACTGAAATTAATTTTGTTAAACAGAAATTTGATCATGATTTAAAACAAGAAAAGCAGAAGCTTTGCCAGAAACTCATTACCAAGCGAAGGCGGGAAATGCTGCAAAAGGTAATTATTTTCAGTGTATTTATTTTCATAGAGCTTATAATGAATTAGAAATTGAATTAATTGAAAAATAAAATGTAGTTCTTACAGCGGGGGTCAACACTGCCAGGAGCATAGTTGAAAAAAGTGTCAGTTGGTTTTAGCTGTGTACCACCATGTTCTGTATTAGTCATGAAGTAATTCATAGCTGTTCTTTTAGAAAAACCTGCAAGAAATAACTTCAGCTTAGCTGGAGAAACTTCTGAAGCCCCTCTGCTTAGTGTACCATGTGCACGGGGGTCATGACAAGTCTCTGTAACATGTAGACAGGCAAAAGCCAGCTCAGGTTCAGGAGTTGGTGAGGGAGATGGGTCAGACAACAGTCACCAATTTCTGTGGGTTTCCTGGCTATGTGTGACCTGAGTGACTTCGACAGTACAGTTAAAATTCAGCCACAAACCAAAAGTATGTAAAAGATGCTCTACCTATGGTTGCTTTTGGTAGAACTCATGTCACCTCATCTCAGCCATCGAAAAATCAAAGGTAACTCTAAAAGATACAAGTCATCTCATAATGTAACATGACTTGCAGTGATCTGAAAGGGAGTTGTTGTCCAAAGGTATACTTCAAAGTTACCTTTCTCTGCCTAAAAGATGTAGGAAAAACTATAATGAATTAAGTGGTAGTTCTTTTAGATAATCCAGGTTAGGTGAGGTTGAGCTTATCTTTTGCAGTATGTGTTTCAGTGCTTTGCGCTCTTTAACAGATACCAGTGTGAGCATAGACAGCAGGCCTGGTGATGGTGACATCATTTGTTATGTTTATTCTCAGTGTAGGTAGCTTTGGTTTAGCTTTCCGATGGAATTGCAAGATGGGGAAAATAAAAAAAAAGAAACCCAAACTTATTTTTTCCCTAATTTTTAAAAATTCTTTTACTTTGCTATTTGATCCAGATTCACTTCTGGAATGGTGCCAGATCACTGAAGTTCAGCAAGCTGAGATTATGTCAAACCACATGATCATGCATGTGTTTAAGTGTTAGCTCTTCTATCTAGCAACAGTCCGTATTATCACAGCTCTTGTATCTAACAATAGTCTGAGTTATCACAGACCTCCTAGGTCCTCACGAAGCCAATCTGTTGAGGGCTAGGTAAGCCTCAGGACGCTGAAAAGCAGTTTCATGAATGTGAAAAAGCGAAAGCATGAAATTTTCCATTGCTATGAAATCCATACTTAAGGAGCTAGAATTCAAGATGTTCCTTTTTCTTAACTTTGTTCCTCCTTTTGGTAAATGAATCAGCAGAAAGAGCATCAGAAGGAGCAGCTGTCGCTTGGAGACCCCTTCAAGACTACTAATGAGATCTCTCACTACCTGAGACACTGGAAAAATCTTCTGAGTGATCACACCATTGAATTTGAAGAACTTACTGAAAAGCTTGACAATGAGGCCAGCGAAGAGCTGAAAGAGCTTCTTTTTAAAGTAACAGAGAAAGCCATTGAAGAGCTTAAACGTATTCAGGGTGGAGTGTTTGTGCAAGAACTGGTCAAGCTCAATGTGCCAAAGTTGTTCCTGCTAGAAGCTGTGGAGGAGCACAAAAAAGAGATGGTTGTTAAACATGGACAGCTTGAAAGGGAAGAACATGACAAGAGCATGGCTGCTGAAGAGCTGCTTCAGCTCACCAGGCAGAAGCTAAGCCAAGAGCTTGAAACAGGCATTTCAGAACAAAAAAAAACCAGGAGCTGGGAACAATCAGTATTCATGCAAGTATCTCCCTGCACTCTCTTCTTAGTTATTATTGCAAATAGAAGAGGACTAGGAGTTTTCACACCTACCCAGTTGTAATTCCTAATGATCAGTTCTCTGTTGGGCACTTAGAAATTGATTTTTTTTCCAAGCGCTCAACCCATGTGGCACTAGTGGGTGAGCACTGCAGTGGCAATCCCAGGAAACACAGTCTTGAGGCTAAAAATCTGGAATGCAAGTTTTATACTTACATTCAGTCCATGGGAGGTGTCACATACATGTCTTTCATTGTTACTCTTAGCCTGTTCTTCGAGGTTCCACACTTTGGAAATGCCAGTTAGTCAGTCAGACCTAATTGGCCCCAAGTCCAAGTTCAGTATATTCCTCCTAGCCACAAGTCAAGCCTTACTCATCGGGTTTGTTTTAAGCTTTGCCACAGTATTTCCACATAGTCCCTAAGTACACAGTGCAGTATCCTGCCTGTCCAGCTCATGTCTCCATGCATCAGACTTGGCTGCTCTGGCCTGCTGACAGAGTGCCCCTGGCACAGAGCCCTGAGCCTGACAGGCATCATGGCACAGTGCTGCAGAGAGGAGTTCTGGCCGCTGGAAGTGTTATGGCCATTGCTGCTTGCTACAGTGTGACCCTGGGGAGGTGGGAAAGCAGGTGGTCGCCTTGCCACAGTTGGGAGACCTTGCACAGGGAGAGCCCATGGCTGTGGCCAGGAGTGATTGTGCCTCTCAGAGTGGGCAGCAAGGTCCCTGAGAGATCAGGGAATGTTCATTAACATTTGTTTTTAGCTTTCAAGTACATTTATGTCTGGTTGTTAGAGTGCCTGAATATTTGCAGTACTACATTTCCTATACAATGTCTGTTTAATAAGAGACATTGTTAGAGACATGGGAACATGAAAAAATAAAATTGCAGCTTTAGGGGAAGCAACGGGAACAGGCAAACCTATAATAAGCTGTGTGGCTCTGAAGAAAATGTACCAGGCATAAGAGATTGAACAGGGAGGGGGGAAAAAAGAGAAAAAAAAAGACACTGGTAAAAGTTTCTCCTTCATACATCTTTTTTAAAGCAAAATAGATTTGTATGGGCAGTTTTATCCGGACAGAATCTTTGTAACTTTTCCTGCCACATGTTGTAAAACCATAGAAGAGTAATATAAAAAGAAACTTTACCCATTACATTGGCTTTGTTAAAAAAAAATTAAATTTTTTCCCATTGTTTTGGTTCTAATTTCAAGGGCTTTGTATTCTATTCAGCATTTTAAATGCTTTCCTGTAAGCAATTTATATGTATTTTGTAGTGTGTCTTACTATCTCTTGTTTACATTGCTGAGAGCAGACCTGCAGGAGTATGGAAGTAGATTGTATGACCCAGCAGGTCTTTCTGGTTTCTAACTTAGAATTCCATAATAATTGTGTTCCAACCTGCAGTGTGCCTGTCGCATTTGTTAGATGCTATCTTTATTCGAAGCAACAGTAAGCTGTTTGCATTTTTTTTCAGGAAAATGCGGGAAAATACATACAAAAAAAGGCAGCAACAACTGTCCTTCAAAAGCCCCTTAAAATCTGTCACTGTCTTCTTTCAGTCCATTGTCAATTAGGGTATTTTGATGACAGATGCCAGTTCTCATGTTTCTGTTCTCATCTGCTATCTAGTTTTCACAAAGAATTATTTTGAATCATAACTTTTCATCTTTGTTGCTTATCAAAGAGATCATGGTTAGTCCGAAATATTTATGAAGATTGTTAATGCCTAAAGTCCTTTTTAAATATAGGCATGGCAAAACTCTATTTGCTGTATTTTATTTCGTATCTCTGTCTATATATCTATTTACATGGATTTATACCATGGATTTTCTTCCACGAGTCTAAGACAAGATGACACATGGTTAAGTATACTATAAATGATCATTTCGAGTAATCTTGTCTTAAAATAAGTAATTCTTTGAAGGAAAAAGCCTCATGCATTAAAAATGTATTAATTAAGGATCTAACTGTTCTTTGCTGAATCAGTAGAAAGAAAAAAGGATTTCTAAACTCAAATATTTGATGACATAGCATAGGCCTGTTACATATTGAATAAAAGTATCAGTATGAATGAAACATGCAGTATAATATATTTTTCAATGAAAACTACTCTTTAAAAAACATGCTGTTCATGTTTTAAATACAAACAATTTTTTGTGGAATAAAGGATATTTCCAACAAATGAAAGCATGCTCTTTTTCATGAAATATTCTTAAGGAAATATTCTTAAGGAAATAGTCTTAAGGAAATAAGATAAACAAGGTAAGAAGATAAATGTAGTCTAAGGTTAATCAGAATTGAGCATGCTTTATTTTTAAGTCAACTTCAGCTTGACCTGATGATGAGTTCATTAGAGATCTGTGTTGAGAACTTTACTTCTATATACTTCTATAAAATGGGAACTTTGAGTAATTCAGATTACTCATAAAATATATTGTGTTGTTCAGACTGCAAAGAGCCTTTTTACAAATAACAGCTGGAACCCTTGTGACTTTTTGATGGAAGGGATGACGTGTGTGTTCATAATAGAGAGAGACTTTTATTTCATTTTTTTCTTCTCAGTAGCTGTGACTGCTGAGTGCTGAGAAACAGCAGAGGGAGGCTTTATGGGAAGCTTTTATCTTGATTTCAGCTGAAGTTCAGGGATTGTATTGTCTGAAGAGGTGGAACGATTCTATGCATAGGAAATGTGCTAAAAATACTAAAGTATTTTTAAAATACTCAAACGCTGTTTTCCTTTGAAAATGAAGTTTTATAGTCCAGGAAGTTCTGTATGCAGAATTTAAGGTATCCTCAAGGATATTTTGTACATGCTAAGCAGTTCATTGCTGTGTGTGGAATCACTGACTGATATATGACATAGACCAAAAAAGCATGATCCCTACTAAGTAAAGTATATGTGTGCATGTCTCTTACATTTTATGCACTATTGCCTAAATCATTGAACAGCAAATGGCTCTTGTTTTTTTTAACAGGCAACTTCTAAGTTTACCCCTCTCACTCTCAGAAGAGGAGTTGCTTAGAATGAGGCAAGAGTTGCACTGCTGCTTCTCCCAGGTGGACAGCAGCTTGGCTTGGCCCAAGATAAGAGCAAGAACCTTGCTTCAGGCTTTGGAGGTGGAACAGAGGGACACCGAGGTGCTGAAGGTTGAGCAGAATTTAGCAATGACCAGCAAACAGGTGGGAACAGTGTGGGATCAGTGTGGGGATGTGGAAGGGGTTCCTGGGTGTACCTGCGGCTGCTGGCGTTGGCTGCAGATCTGGTCCATAGCTTCTGCATAGGTGTGACAGCAGTGTACACTTTTCCTGTCTGCATAGACCAGTGGACTTAAAGATAATTGTTTGGGCAGCAGTTGGATAAATAGGGGGTTTTTTTGCATACACCTGTGTATTTCTGCTGCTTTTGTGAAAGTTTTGGGAGTTTCTGAAAAACAATCTTCTACATTGTTTTGTCTGTTTAGGAAAGTAAAGCTCCTGAATTAGATGGCCTTTCTTGGCAAGAAATTGGGCATGATTTCTGTTTCTTATTTCCAGAAGATTTAAGTGTATGCAGACAGTTTAGGGTTTTTTCCCCACATCTAAATATGTAGAAGATGAGGCATACTCAAACTTAGAGAAATATTTCCAATGAGCAGTCTATCTGCTTATCAAATCTAGCACTTTTTAAAAAACTGTGTGAGAGGTGTTTAATTCCTTCAGTAAAGTGTAAAAGCTATGAGATCATAAATGGTTTTCAGTTCTTATAAAGTAGGGGGGCAAAAAGCGTTTCCTGTATTAATTGTATCTGATGCCTTCTTAAAAAGAAGGACTTGCCCTTGCTTTGGTTTGGTTTGGTTGTATTTTCTAAACATGTGAACTACCTTGGGTTAATTGTGCTAGGAATTAGCCTAGTTCAAAGCCTTAATAGTTTCTAAAATGCTAAAGGAGGGAAATGACTTTGCAAAACCTTACGGTTGAACAGATGTTATCATTTCCCCAAGAGTACATATACTTAGTTGGTATTCTTGTAAAGAAATAGAAAGGTCAAGAATAATTTGATTACATGGAATGGCGCCTCTTAATATTATCATGGTTCATTTGTGATTCATAGACCGTGTGTTGAAAACAATGTAGATCTTAAATTAATATTCTTTCTTCATTTTCATCTGTGCTGAGGAGACAACATATCAGTTAAAATCTTCTCTTATTATCACTGCTAAAACTAAATTTATATGCTACCAGTTTTCATGGAAAGGATGAATATATAATTCTACTTGAAAGAATTTTTAAAAAAATTTTTACTTTGTCTGAATGTCTGAAAGGAATCTTCTGAATGAATAGGCAGCACCTTCATTTCAGAAATACTTTCTCAGTGAAAGTCATATTTGCCAAGTGTTTCATTATTTCGTGGATGGGCCAAAAATAGCAAGTAATAATCTTAATACTAGCATCCTCATATACCTCTTACAAATAAAGCATGTTTGCTCATCTTGTTACAGCAGCATTCTAAAATGGGAAAAACAGGATCCAGGAATAGAAATAAGTTAGATGTTCTGAAGAAATCGATACAGGACAAAATTTTAGTTTATGAAGACCCAGTGAAAGGTGAAAATTTGAATAGGGTAAGTACAAATTTTTCTGGACTGAGGTCAAAACCTAGATTTTCAGTAATTAAAGAATGACAGTATTCTGTCAGTGTGAATAAGAACAGATAAAAAAGGTGTAAGGTATAGTGGCATGATGCATCTCCCTACTCTGGCCTGAATTTATAAAGATGTATTTTAAGTTGAAGAGTTTTTGCTTTGTTTTAATTTTTGCATCATAGTTACATGACTGATTTCGTGTCTCACCCCTTCTTCTTCCAATGGTTCTGGAGCTTGGTGTGTGCAAGATTGCAAGACTCCCCTAGATCCTGTGGTTTTCTAGAAAGACTTTCAAAACATGGAAGTTTCTTCAATGCATGCTTCAGCTGAGCAACATTTACTTCTTGGACATCTGCTAATGGTGCTGAAAACCCAAAAATGAATTCTTAGATCCAAAAGCTTTTTGGGTAGGGTCTGAGTTTATTTGTACAGACCTAATTGAAAGGAAGTCTTGATTCTGGTGGGTACCTTTTAAAGACACGCAGCCTCAGTCTAGTTAATTCTCGAGAAATGAGTGGGGCCGATCTTAATACGGGATTTTGAAGACTTTTTACTTCTCTGCTAGCAGATGTTCCAGGAGATCTTTCACATGTGTGCAATATGGGTAATATAAGTTTTGTATGTCAGAGGGACATTGCGATGATAAGTTTGTTAGACATAGGTGCTGCATTGCTGTAAGAACTACACAGAACAAGCAGGTGTCATTGGTAATTAAAATTGGTAGACGTAAAAGTAGTTTCAAAAGTAATTATAAGATCAATTTTAGTACCAGTTTGGACAAAAAGCTATTTTTATAACTCTTTCTTATGCTTTTGATACCTGTATCCTGAAAAATGAAAAATACTGGGTCGATGTTTTAATTCAGAAATAATTTCACTTTTATATGAGAGAGACACATTGTTTGTATTGGTTGCAGATGATAAAAGCAAATGTGTACCTAGTCTAGCACCCAGTCTTTGAAAGTGAGAGCAGGTGCTTGGGCAAGATTGCAACAAAAAGGCAAGTGTGTTCTAGCACTCTTCACTAGTTCAATAACTGTGGTCCAAGAATGCTCTAATCATCTAACTGGAGGCATTTAAATTTTGACTCAATACCTGATGCCCTGATCTTCCAAATTTAGGGGGCTTTGGTATTGTTACTTGAAAGTACATCAGATTATGGGCTAAACTCTAGAGTTTAAAAAGTACCGAATACTTGTTTGTTGTAAATACTGGCTTACATTTTTATTAGACTCTTGTTTTAACATTGGAAAGTTAGCTTCTCTAAGCTTCATTGTTCCAGTTTTATATGCACCACCAAGTATAGGTGTTGTTCCAATTGTGTGGCTGGTTTCAGAGCTGGCAAGTGTCAGAAAGAAACGCATGTGGCTAGGGGTAGACAGTAATACCAGTTGAGTAATGCAGCATTTTGTTTGTTTAAGGGGAGTTAATTTACTTTATAATGTTGAAGGTGTTTCACCACCCTTATTGTAAAAAATTGTGAAATATTTCTTCCTATTTTAAAATACTTGATATCAAATTAATATTAATTTAAAATACATAATAATAAATATTTTTAAAAAGGCTAAATGTTTCCAACAGTTGTAAAATATTGCTTCCTTATATTTAGTCTAAGTCTACCCTCTAATAATTTAAAACAATTGCAGCAGGCCCTGCTGAGTGGTTTATTCCCATCTTTCCCCCTTAAGTATTGAAAGGCTGCAGTAAAGTGTCCTCTGACCCTATTCTTCTCCAGGCTGAACAACCCCAATTCTGTCAGCCTTTCTTCAGGAGAGGTGTTCTATCCCTTGTTTTTTGGGCATGTTTAATGTAAGGCTTCATTCCTAGTAATATGCAAATAGTATCTATTTTTGTAGTTTGGACCATAAATGTTAGGATTCATGGAATATACTGAACATATTGTATAAATCCCATGCTATTTGACAAAAGTATAAGTGTTTCTGTCATCAGTGGCATCTCTTTTGCCTTTTAATTCAGGCACAATTAAAATATACATTCTTGAGCCTCCTTATAAGTGAACTTGAGTTCTCAAACTGCATTGCCATTCTTCTTCATTATGCATTTTAATGGGTTCAGACTTACACTAAAGGTGATAATTCATTTACTCATTCATCTATTCATTATTTGTTCATCCATCCCCAGATTTCCTATATCTGTAATTAATTCAAAGTTCTTGTGTCTGAAACTGAGACTCCTGTGAAGAAGCAGACTGTACATTCAGTTGTGTGCACACACCTGTCAAAACATTCCTATGTAATTTTTTGAAATCTATATTTTTAAAGTTTTATAGTACATCCTGATTCTAAACCACAAAGGCAGACTTCAGGTATTACTTAATAATTTTGTGGCATATAAAGCTAGTCATACCTTAATCATTTATTTTCTCCTGTCTTGAGATATTGTTGAAAATGTGTATTCTGGCAGGCAGTGTCTTAGACATGTAAATAAAAGCTGGAAGAAAAGGATGATTCTTCGGTGTGTGCATGTTGTCATAACTCATTCATTCTAGCAGTGTTGCAATAATTTCTGTTAGTTAAGAAGCTGCTGTCATGCACTGAATAGGGAGCAACCCATATACTCTGAAGCATTAGTCCTTTTGAAAATGGACCTGTTTATTCCTAGTCAGGTAAATCTGCTTGATTATTTTTTCACATTCCTTGGATAGGTACTATTGTAATGAAAATCATAAATTACTTAATCTCTGGCAGCCAAAACTTTGTCTGTTATCATCCATCATTTTGCAGCTTTTAAGTAAACTCAAAACTCAGTGTAGCCCAAGTTTTGAAAAATGACTTGTGGTGTTAGTTGTCCAGCCTGGTTCATTTCTGACATGTATTGCCCTGTACAGTGATGCTGTAGCAGTGAGTCTCCCTTAACACCTTGCTAGACAGCAGCTGTTGGCAGCAAAGTATTGCTGGCTGAATTGGATAGCTTGCTTTTCTTTAGAAGCTGTTTTTTCTGGTATTTGGTAACATGTCTGTTTAACTGTTAAGGACTCACTTCCATTCCATCCTCTCTTTAAGAATCATCTAGTAGTGCAGCAACTATCACCACTGAAAAGAGGGGCGAGGGCAAGTCAGTGGAAGTTTCACAACTGAGACCTTAAAATTGGACAGTATAGCTCTGAAACATTGTCTTGTGTCACACTGATCAGTCATATAACATTTAATTCAGTGTGCCTTTCAGAGCCAAAAATTTGAGTCTTACTTGACAAATTAGTCCTGTGGACAGGCTTTTGAAGAAAGATTATTATTTTTTAAGTTTTAAATCTGTGCCTCACCAAAAAAAACCTGAGGGTGGGATTTTGTGTCTTGTGCAATCTGTACCAAAGTTGTGACTTGTAGGATGTTCTGTGGGATTTTTTGTCTTTGATTTCAAATACCTGTGAACTGCTGGGCTGTGAGCTTAAATGGGAGATGCTAAAGCTACTTGCTTTTCAGTATGAAGCACTTTATAGAAATCAAAAGGCTTCAAATTCACTTTAATAGATTTCTTGCAAAGAACATAGAAGATACATATATTAAACTATTATTATTATTGACTTTTTTCCTACAAAAAACTGAAACATAGAAACAAGCAATAGATACTTCTGGATCTATCCTAGAATAAATGTCATCTTCTTTATTTTGAGCAAGTACTGCAAGACAGCTCAGCTCTTGTTCAGTAAACTCCCAATTCTGACTATCTTTCTTGCTTCACTATAAATATCTGCCTCCTGTGTTCCAAAATAAGAGCTTAGTTTTTATCATTATGGTTACCATAACGTCAGTACAATCTCTGAGTTAATTCTCCTTATAACCCAAATACGCCATATGTTTATTTGTAACCCATATGCTTAACTTATTATTGTGTCACACACCTGCATTATTCCAGATTCATTTGTTAGATTACAGTAATGCTGAGAGACAGTGTGTGTCTTTTAAGATGGAGATTTGTTACAAGTATCAAGAAAATAAATCTGCCTCCAGTTTGTGTCTGTAGGATGATTCCTTATTCTTGACTTGTTATGGGCTTAATTCAAATTAGTAGAAAAGATTTCCTGCAGGTAATCTATCTCTTGCATTCAAAGACATTCCAGATGATTTGGTGAAGGCTTTGGAGAATATCACATGAGCAAGAGAATATCACAAGCGTATTTGCTTCCAAATCGCATTTTACATTTACCACTCTCTACTGGATAATAGAATTTGTATGATACACAGCCACTTCTGGCAAGCAAGTCTCTTATCAATAATATTTCCAGAGAAAATTTCTGGGCATCATATTACATATTTATCATCTTAGGTATCTAAAAACTTGGTGGAAGTATCCGTAAATTCTCCTTTAAAACTAATCATAAATAGAGTCAATTATGTATAATTGTGATTAACGTGAATAGGAAGCTAACAAGGTTTTTAATGTCTTTAGTACATATAATTTTGATTTGTGCAAAGATATTCTGATGGCCAAAATCAGGTTTTGTGCCAGTGGGAAGTCATACAGTGTCTAAGGACTACAGTTGATCTTTTTGGTTTTTAGTTCACACCAACAGGGCAATCACTATTGGTCTTTGTTATTTTTAGACTGGTTAAATGGGGGAGATTGCATGTACAAAGGGGTACCACAGAATGCCTAGTGTGCTAAGGTATAGCCATGTACATATCTGAGTTAAATAGCCAAGCTCATCTCCGCCTGCTCTTTAAGAGAGAGGCCAAACTTGATGAGATAAATGCTTTTCCTTAGAATGCAAATGTGAGTATCTGCTCTCAGAGGCCATGGTGGTAGTAAACTTGACCGAAACTTTGAAAGGTTTTGACATTGCTCCTTTGATGACTGTGGTTCTTCCATTCTGTCACAGGCAGTAGTTATTTGAGCATTGCTGTTAAAATACATAGTACTGGAAATTTCTGAAAATGCTGATTTCTGAAAATGGTTGTGGTTGCTTTGGGTTTTTTTGGTGTGCTGTGAAACCTATCAGATTTGTCAGGATGAAGGAAGAATTTAGAGATGGAGTGAGGAAAAACCTTGGGCTCTGATACCCAGCAGTGTATGGATGGGCATGTGGGGCAGCAGGTCATACAAACACCAAGTAGTGGAGTGGGAGCTCTCAGGGCTTTATGTGCTTTCTCTATCTGAGTCCTCTCTCTTGCAATCTTTTGGGCCTGTGTGAATAGTACAGGGAAAGAGAATAAAAACAAACTGGTAATTGTTTACTGTCTTTTAAAGATTCAGGTACCTAAATGTTAGATATGCAGTGTAGCCATTGGTGTCTAACCTAGACATCCACCTTCCATGTCAGTGGAAACCCATTTTTTAGGATACAAAACCTACGGAGAAGTACCTTTTCCTTTTCTTTAAGAGTATGAAGGGAGCTTAGAGTGACAAGCTCAGATGGAAGCATCTAAAGAAGGTAATTGCAGCTGGCTACTACACATGTTGTCCCACAGAAAAATAGTCACAGCGCAGTGTTCTTGGCTGTCAGCGGTACAGCATGGAGAGCTCATCAGTCACACTGCACTGGATCGTGTGCCTGCACATGCTGCACTTGCCTTTCACCCTTGAATAGTTTCTGTGGATGTTCCATCAAAAGTGTGGCAGCAACAGTTACTGAGTTAAATCACGTTGATTTTATGCTGTTTGATGTTGATCCAGTCCAGTTTTAATCTTATTTGAAATCTATTGCCAAGAGACTTTTGATTTACAGTTTAACTTTGCTTTATATAAGAAGATTTTTGGTAATTTGCTCAAAGAATTGTAGGTTGAATGTCACCAGTCAGCGTTAACTGACACTTGCCAGTTTGAAACTAAATACGGTCTTTTTATAAGTTTCATGTTTTTTCTAAACAGAAGGGTGTATTTATCTTACCATGTAACCATAGTTAACCATAGATGTATTTGTATTTCTAGCTTTTAATTTTATTATAATAAAAAATTCTATAGGCCCTCTGTTTTGGGTTAGCATTTAATATTAAAGTTTTGATTACCCTAAAAGAAAACCTGATCTCTTTACAGTATTTGACTGTACTGTAATTTTTTTTAATTACAGTAAATGCTTGGAATTGAAGGTTAAAAGCACTTCTTAAAACAGTGTATTACATTATAAGATAACAGCATTGATTTCTTTGCTGTTATAATCCTGCTTGTTAATTACAGACTGCCAAAATCATAAGTGTGCATGTAAGAGTTTCTGTTAATCTTTCTATCATTTGTGTTTTGGTATTTTTTTTTTAGATTAAGTACGAGTTGCAGCTTGAAAAAGAGTGTCACCTGCACAATCTGGAAAATAAACTTGGAGAGTATATTGCTTCTTTAGCCTTTCAAAAGACTGTTAAAAAATCCAAAATGCTGGAGCTGTATACTGCTATCATAAATGTGCAAGCTTTGCTCTTTGAACAACTGAACACATCAAAAACCCTGTCGAAATTGGAATGTATTCAGATTTTAGAAGCACATAATCCTGTAAGTAATGTAGTTGTTAAAAGAAAAACTTCCTGTTAGGAAACAGCAACTATTAGAGTATCTTTGATTTAGCTGCTGGTTTGCAGATTCTGGTGGCCCAGACTTTAATTTCTGTGAGTATGTGCGCTTTAATACATTCAGTGAAAGACATAAAGAGAAGGAAAGTCTTAGAGCCAAGGAAGATTGTGTATTATTATTTTTTATTTTTGTTGTAGTTGCATGCAGTCAGAAAGAGTAGTGTTTCAGTGGCGACTTAATATTTTATTGATTGAAAGAAAGTTAAGAAGTGGTTGAGAGTCATGACTGGAATAGTAAATTGTGACTGTCTTACAGAATTGCTCATGTTATAATGCTGTCTCTATGCAAAATCCATAACCACATGATATGCTTCAATTGTCAAGTTTTTAGAGATTATCTATACAGCCTTCTACCTATCTCCCTCCAAGCACACTCATGCAGTTAAAATAGTAGAAAATCTGGGAAAAAACCTCTTCCCTTCACCATATTTATTACATACTTGATATGTGCCAATTCTCTAATCCTTTTTTAATACTTCAGTGCTCCATATTCACAAGGACTTTTTTTTCTACATCTGCTATTTGAAACCATCCAAGTGAGGCTTGGGGAGAGCATTGGAGTAGAACAAACAAAATGGGTTTTTGAGAAAAACCTCTTTGCTAGAGGGCATCATTAGACAGCTATTGCTGTGAAAATTCCTTGTTAAATTTTAATGTGGTCATCTCTACAGAGTTTCTCATAGAGTGGCAGTTAGAATGCTTATATGCCTCCAGTTTTGCTTAAATTTGTATTAGATCTGTAGGAAATTGTGAAAGTTGTTTGTAGACAGAGTATTTTTGCCTATTATGCAGTAAGTGTGAGGGGGCTTTTCAGAGAAGTGACTTTTACCTTCTCTGTGCTTGAACAGGTGAAGAAAAAGGATTGAAGAAGGGGCAGAAGTGAGACCTAGAATAGCTAAAACTGAGTTAAATACAGCTGATGAGGCAGAGGAATAGATTAAAATCCAGCATTTCCTCCAAGGTACCAGTTAGGAAGTGGGGCTTTGAGATAGTAAGCAATGTAAAGGTTGAGGTGAGACAACAGTGACATTGGAAATGGGAATATGAAGCCTTCCTTCTGGTGTCTAATTTGACTTTTTGACCAAAGAGAGATCTTTAGCAGAGGGGATCCAGTCCCTGGAAGACTTCGGGTTTTAACCTTTTGATTTTCAAAGCATTGTATTTTAACCCTAACTTTATCAGACTAATTGTGAATTACTACTGCCTTTTAACTTAAATCCCTTTGATATTAGCTGTTAATTTGGTATAACTAAAACTAGTTAGTCTGAGTTTCTCAAGCTGTTTTAGTGGGTTTATGCAGCTTACAAATGAATTTGAATGGTGGTGTTCCTTAATTTTGATCTCAGCCATGCTGGCAGTGTACTTGCTGGATGTCCTCTACAGTGGAAGGTTTCAGAGAGCATTCACTTTTAGCACAATGAAAATTGAGTCGTAGCTTTCCTCATTGTTCTGATATTCATAACATGCCAGTCATGTTTACTGAAGCTGTGCAATGAATTGAAAAGTGTAATGACTGCAAATGGCTGGGTAGGGTAAGAAATGAATAAAGTAATATCAGAAAATTTGATACCATCATCTTTTTTCTTCTCTCCAAATGAAATTTGTTCTTTCAAGTTAAATTATAACTTTTTATCATCATGCATTTTCAACCTCTAGGAGATTGAAGAACTTGACAGGAAGCTGAAGTATGAGATGTCGCATAAGGAGTCAGCGCAGCAGCATCTAATGAGTAGGCAGAGATGGATTCTGGATGGTTTGGGAACCTCAAATGAAGCTGTGGACACGAATGCAGAAAGACATGTGACAGTTCTGTTAAGACAGGCCATGAATAAATGTAGACAATTTATAAACCTGTACCAGCAAAGGTAAGTTCTCTGGTCTCAGGTATAACTGTGTTACCACAGTTCTTAAGGACCATAAGATATCCTGGAGAAACAGCAGGCAGAATGTTCTCTGTTGGGGAGGGACTATACATCTGTGTTTGAACACTGCCTTCTTGTGCTGTGGCCCAGAGCATAACTGAGGAGTCTTGGGAATATTGAAATAAGAAACATGAAATAATAATAACTTAGTAGCATATAAATTGTGCTGTGTTGCCTGGCAGTCACCATTTTTTTGACAGAGATAATGGAAAAATAATGATACTCCTAAGCAGTAAGGAGGAAAAGAATTTTAATCCTATTACTTTGTCTCTCAGGAAGATAGGTAGGGACTTCAGAGATATATGATCTGCTGGGGTCAGAGGAAGTAGCTGAGACAATTTAAATTGAATTTCCATCTCCATTGTTGTAATGTAGACTGAATTCCCTGGCACACAATTATTTTTGATGAGATGTATAAACTCCTCTTCAATTTCAGTTTTCCCTGGACAGTTTTTAAGTAAAGATATTAGTGACAAATAAAATGCTTCTTGGGAGGTATATAGAAATATCTGTCTTGTCATAAAGGCTGACTAGCAAAGATGGGTGATAATTTGCAAAATTGCAGCCTATTGTACAGGAGGCTACAGGAGGTAGAAATGACATTTCCATGAGTATTGCACCATATTAAAAGCCTAGTACATTTCAAGCTTCACGTAACATGCTCAAAGTGTGCTTTCCATTAGAAAGAGTGTTTTCCATTAAACCACTGATGTATTAAAAATGGCTGTAGTAGTGGTGAGCCTGGTTTAATTCTGAAAAGGCTGGAGCTCTACTCAGTTTAGATGAACAGTTTTCCTGTTGCAGAAGTAAAGAGTCAGTAGAAGATCAGATAAATCTCTGCAGGAGTATCCACAAGCCGGAAGTATCCAAGGGAAGTCTTCAAAGAAACTGCATCTAGTCTTTACCAGAAAACTTACTGGAAGAAACAAATTTTGTACTTTTGTACATTACAGGTTTTGCACATGATGTCACCATGTTTTGATCTAGAAAAAAAAATCACCAGCAGTGAGGAAGTTAACTGTTCAATACCATATTTCAGCTACAAAAAGATCCACAACTTGCCTTTAAGTGTGGTGATGAAATTTAAAGAAGAGGATGGGGACAGGTTGAATCACATTGCTTTGGAATGATTCCAGATTTGAACTGTGTCCAAGAGCATAGCCTTAGATTCTGCTCCGATGTTTGCTTGGGGGTTCAAGGAAGAAGGGAAGAGAATTTGGCGTATTTTAGAAGTTAGGCTGCTCTCAACAGCTTTGCTGACATACGCAGATACGCTTCCCGAACGGGTGACCTTCAGATTTTGTTTCCTATAACACAGTCATTGTACCTGGGAAGATTTCAATGTTAATTCTGTCTTTCATTTCAGCTTGAGAGATGAGCAATGGAATTGCGTGGTGCTTGAAGATCTCCTGGAAAATATAGAAATGGATGCATTTTTGGCAATTTATAGTCAGGTAAGCATGAAATTGAACAAAGCTTCCAAGTTTAAATTACAGCTGTGTCTGAATATCAGCTTTACTTCTTTTTTGGGAACCATTACAGATATATTCAGAGTTACTCTCTGCTAGTAGTTGCTACCAGTTTTCAGCCTGTACTGTCAGTCACTTCAGTTAATTCTGACCTACTTTCAGCCTTTTGAATTTTACTCAGTTATACCTCTGTTTCTTCTTTTACAAGTCCTTTCAGGGTTTGTCCTGTTGTATTTCATTCTGTGGAGAACTAAAGTGCCAGGTTTTCTGGTGTAGAGACATATTTACAGTTTGATTTTAATGTAATGAAACAAGGGTTTTGTTTAGATTTTGATGAGTGTTAAGAATGATTTGCATTGACTGTGTTTCAAAATTAAATGATAGCAGGACGGCTAGTTAAATTTTCTAATATCGTTACTCATGCTGGTTTTCAAAAAGAGTGTCTTGTCTTCAGGTATCTGCGGTGTGTTGGCTGCTTGGCAGTCCTACAAAGGCCTTAACAATGAATTGCTGGATCGACCCCAGCTTTTATCTGCAGGCCTTGGGTGAGATATGTAGCTAGCATCAAAAAAGACCTGGTAGGGCAGCTTTCTGCATCCAAGTATTTCGCTTCCCAGGGACAAGTGTGGTCACAGACCCCTGTATCATGGATTGGGAGCTTCAGAGACTGTCGTACTCAGACACGAAAGGACCACGCAGACACCGTTCTGTCAGGATAAGGCCTGGGCCAAAAGAGAGAGAGCAAGAAGGGCCAAGGTAGGGCAAGTAGAAGGAAGAAGACCGGCCCGGCCCTTTATTTTGTCAGTTATATATCTTNCAGAGACCACCATGTCAAGGAAGGACCGCTTTAGTCTAAGGGTCTCTCCGCTTTTCCTGTGTCTTAGTTTGTTTCTGCTGAGTCACTCCAGAGGACCTATTCCATAACCTTACCAAGCACTGAAGTCAGGCTGACAGGCATCTAGCTCCCCAGATTCTCCTTCCAGCCCTTCTGGGCTGATTGGGATCCCACTTGATAACCTCCAGTCAAGTGGCACCCCTCCAGTTAACCAGGACTGCTGGTAAATGATAGAAAATGCCCCAGAGAACACTTGGCCAATTTGCTCAGTCCACATGGGTGGATCCCATCCAGCCCCGTAGACTGTTGTGTGTCTTGAGTGGGGTAGCAGGTCACTGACCATTTCCCCTTGGATTATAGCAATTTGTCTTTCAATGATGCTTGTTAAGTTTCTCTGATGCAGATACATTGTGAAAGGGCTTCTCAACAGCATGGCATGTATTTTGCAAGTTTAGAGGTTAAAATCATTGTTTTGGAGATTATATATGCATGCAAACAGACTATGTTTTTATTTTCACAGTACCCTGTCCTCTGCACCGTAGTAGGTGAACAATGGCCTTTAATAATTGTAAATCTTGACATGTTGAAGACAGAGATTTAAAAGCATTGCTGTCACCTCACTGCACTTGAAAAACTGGGTACGCTGTTCACCATATACTTAGGCTACTTGTTTCGTTGATAAGAATCCCTGAAGAAATCATTTATTTGTGTAAATATGCATCAAATATACCATTGGGGTTTTTGTGGTTTTATTATTTCATAAAAAGCATGGCTCAGAGTTACCCTGCAGCATACTTTATTGAAATGCCATAAAACATATACCTATTTACCCTGCAGATATTTACAGCAAAATTTCTGTTTTCAACAAGTATAATAGTATAATAACTCCCAACTATAATTCCAAACCTGACTACTCTTAATTCATCTGTTAAGAAGTATGTCCTTAGTAGAATATTAACTTAATAATTTATTAAGGCTCACAATGTTGCACAGTCCTAGTTTTGGATGTACTTAGAACACATTACATTGACAAATGTTAGGAAACTATAGCTATCTTATTCTCATTCTTTTCTTTAAAGAGGATTTTCCCCTTTAGACTAGTTTTCAGAGATATAGATGGCATCCTCTCTGAAAAAAAAACAGGTAAAGTTTACTTTCCTGCAATTCATATTTCAGCTTACATCCTTATCAAGGCAGATCTAGGTCAATAAGAGATCTGCTTGAATGATAGTGAGTTCAGGATCATAAGCCTCTGGCTGAGTTGTTACTTTTGAATAAACTCATGGCTGTAGCCCCAGGTACATTAATTGCATTTTAGATACAGCAGATGATGCAGGCAGGCTGGCATGTGGAAACAGCACAGGATGCTTGAAACGCAGCATGGTTTGAATTCATTGCTTCTTGCCTCAGTTGTTTAAATACACATTTCTCAGTCCAAATACTTAAAAACAGGTCTGCTGTTTATAATCTACCTTTCATTCCTGGTTTTCTTTTGTCAAGATTCTGGGAATACAGGTGGGACTGTTGGTGGCACAAGTAGCACTTGTATCCATTTGTTATTATAGAAAAACGAATTCCTGACATTTGTGGTATTTTACCAATAATATACCGGAAGGATCAAACTCATCCTATGCTGGAGGCTTTTGATCTGACCATTCCTGTGTTTGCACACACATTCACTTCTTTCCACTTTCTGCAAGCAGCTTCTGCTGCTCTGGGTAGCTGTGAGCACCTGAAAATGGTGCTCAGTGCTGGTGCATGTTCACACACCAGCACTCCCTTTGCTGTAAGTCTGCCAGGTGCAGCTGGGCAGATGATGGGCACCTGTGCCACTTCTGGGATTGTTGACAGCTTTTTGGCATCCAACAGAATTGCTAACTTGTCAGTTCTGCTGTGCTAGAAAAGTATTAAGGGTTGCCTCTCAGTCCAAGGCATACTTGGTGCAGAAAGGTAAGGGTCAGAGAAAAAACATTTTAAAGAGGAAACTGCTACAGAAGAAAGCAGTACTAAAGTCATGATTTATATCCATATATAAATAACTGGTTTAAAGGTCCTGAGACCATTAGCCAAAAAGAGCAGAATAGGTCTCAGAGATCTGTCATGTTTATTCTCATTTAATGTTGCATTTTGTAAGTTTCTCGAACAGTTTTTAAAGACCAGAAGTGCAACAAAGTCCTACAGAAGTTAGACTTAAGTGTCTGTATTAAGATTTAAGCTCTTGTTTGCATTCCTATCCAGAGAAGAATCAAACCATTTCTTCCACTAAGTAGCCTGAGCAAACATCTCTTTGGTGTTCAACCCTGGTGCTTCTTCAAGCTGAAAATATTTTAAGAACTGCATCAATTTACCAATCTCTCATCAGTCTTGGGACTTCATCTTGTTTATTCTGTGTGATCTCAGTGGTTTCCCTGGAACATCTGTAACAACATTGAAGAGGCCGGGAAACTTTGGAAAGTGGCTAATTTTTCTACATTTTGGAGAGGAGTTCTCTGCTTGAAGAACAATTATGGGAAAAGGAGGTTGATTGATTTCTTTTATCCTTTCTCTGCAGCTGTCTAAATTTGGTTTAATACTGCCTTGCTGGTGATGCTTTGTTTCTTTCAAAGAAGACGATTCAGTTAATCCAGGGATCTCCTAGGTGCATTCACTCCTCTGAAAAGTTGTCATACAGATAAAGAGGCAGGGCTCAAACATTTGCTGTGTCTTTTTGAAACCACGGTGGGCAAAGGACATGGCTGTCTTCGTAGATGGTTGGGACCTTGTGGAGTTCTATGTGACATGGGCTTTGTAGTCATCTTCTCCATCAACACTTACAGGAGGGTCTGCAGAGTGCTGATAACTCAGCTGTTTTGAGTCATCTTGAGTGTTTGGCGTGTCTTGCCTAGCTTCATCTACCTGAGTTACATGTATGGTCTGAATAGACAACGACAGCTTTTTTTCTGGCATTCTTTGAAATGTTTACCTTGCTTTCATTTGCCTTACTCTTCTTTCCATGTAGTTCTCAATATTTTGTAGACTTTTCATGTTTGATACGCATGAGGGACCTGCAGAAACAGAGCAGAAAATAGCAATGGAATTTGGTGTTTGGAGCAGGGCAGGAAATGGGGCTGGCTGAGTGTCTATGGAACAACTAAATTGGAACTCAGTCTATTGGAACACTATATGAATATGCTTTACTACTGACCTTTGGGCCAAAATGGATGGGACATTTTGAATTTAAAAAGTACCACCAGAACAAAAGTAGGTGTTTTCCTTCACCTCTTAACAAATGTTACAAGCTGTTCTCTGAGCTTATCACAGAATCTGGTGTTAAGAGAAGCTGAACAATGAAGTAGTCAACCATGACAACACGTAAAGTTTTTCAAGGCTATTTTTCCCTCTGTAATTTTACAGACCAAGAAGTGCCATATTGCTTCCTTGCTATCATGAAAGGATTTCCTTAGAGTAGTAGAATACATAAATTAGCTAAGCCTTACATGTTAGAATATAGTTGCCTTGTGACTTTTCAGACCAAAGGGCATGAAGTACATGCCCTAAGCAAATATGCCAAGATCAACTGGTTATTTAGTGTTCACATTGCCTGAATCCCAGATGAAATGGACAGCCATTATATACATGGGCCAGTGTAGATAGAAACAGTGAACATCGAAGTGTGACCACTTGACATCAAAACTGTCACTACTAAAATGACCTTCAGTAATATTTTTTGTTTCCATAATGACTATTTATTCAATAACAATAACTAAAATTCGCTAAAATTTATTTTCAATGCTAAATTTATCTGTCTTCTACTCATTTAATTCTCTAGGAGCTCCGTCTGGCAGGTTATTTAGCTAAACTGACGAGGGTGCCAATCGGGATGTTGCACAGGGTCCTGAACTTGTTGCTGCCCTCCAGCTCACAAAGTGAGGTTCTTTCTGTCCTCGATTCCATCAGTAAATATTCAGATGGTGTTGTTGAAAGTGACAGTAATACAGATGAATCTGGCAGCTGTAAGAAAAGGTAGGTGTGATGTTTTCTGGTAGACCACTGCAAGAAAAGACTGTTGCTTTTCGTGTATATGTATTTGCTGGACAATGAGATTGACAGCTATAGACAAAAAATCACAGGTGTGTAAGTTTCCTTTTGAAATGTTTTTCTGGGGTAAAAATACTTTGAAACTGCTACCTTGTTTTGTGTACTAGTTTGAAAGCAAACTAGTGAGAGATTCCAAGTCAGAACTACAATTTAATAGGAAAAAATAAAATAAATGCAATAGTACAAAAAACCCCAACCCACTGACAGAGTCAGAGTACAAACCTGACCCTCTGACAGTCAGGGGGTTGGTAGCCGTCCAATTAAATGGTGGCTGCAGTCCTCCTGGAGTGATGGTTCTGTTGAAGCAGTGGTCCTGTAGAAGGGTCTGGTCTTCCTCTGGGAATCCAGTGGAAAGGCTGCCTGTGCTGTTCCAAACTCCAGATTATGTCCCAGTGGGAATGCTTGGCTCCTTCCCCCTGAGCATCTCACAATGGGATGGTGAGTCATGAGGTGAGGCACTGATGGGCCCATTAACAGGAGATAGTCCAGAGGGAGGAGGCAGGGAACATTGCTACACCTGGTTTGAACAGCTGATGAAGATGGTAATAGAATACACTGCAACCCAGGACATTTTGTGAAATATTTTAACTGTAATAAACTGATTGATAAAAGTTTTAAAAAAATTTAAGTTCATTAATTAAACAGCTATTTCATAGATTTATAAATTTTGTTTTGATCATCTTCTTTCTGTTGCCTGAATTGGAGTTTGTTAAAATATTTTCCTTCCGCTTTTTTTATTTATAGTGTTCATAACACACTGTGTTTTAGGTGCCTGTAGTTCTTAAAGATGTAAAGGAAATCCTCCTTCCTAGTAATGGAAGTTGCAGCCTTGCAGATGACTGTACCGTTGTAGTTAATTACTGAAGTTCCAAGTGGCCACTGTGTTTCCCTTTTCTCACAGACTGGTAGACTCTCAGGGCCTTTATCACTCCCCATTAACATGAGCTGAAGTCTGTGCAGTAACACCAAGGGATGCTCCTTGACCTGCTCTCCCAACTCCCTGCCATGACTTGGAAAGGAGACAAAAGCAGATGCTGTGGCACTGAGCCCTTTAGTTGGCAGATGTGGGTTGTCAAGGAACAGATAATGTCCTTGGGATCATGCCCTGAGGTGTGATCTTAGCTGATCTAAATGATTTGTGGCAGGGCAGCAGAACTGGTTGAACACTCTTACTGACTGTATTTGTGGTATTGCTGTCATGGGTTTGGTAGTTTAAGTCAGGGAGGGGAGAAGTATGTGTATATTTGGGGATTTGCTGCTGGGAATTTTTCTTCTTTCCTGCCCTTTCAGGAAGAACCAAGAGTTGTGGCAAACACTGGAGAACAAAGTAAGGCAAGATCTGATAAACAGAAGTTTAGAAAAGATCCCTTCTCTAAACAAGAGAAAAGACAGGTAAGGAGTAAATCAGAACAAACATATCTGGGGTTTTTTTTGTTTATAGTTTATTTAATGTCCAAAAATTCTTCTTACAACTGTTAGAAATCAGAAAATTAGTTCATAAGTATGCATTTTCTAACACTGTTCTATTTGGTGCTTGTTTCCTACAACATATTTACACATAATAAGCAGTATAGTAAATACCTGAAAAGATTTTTCTGTACATATCCACGAAATTCTCACATTTTTCATATACACTGCTCATCTTCCCTATGTTTATTTATTATAAGGTTACCTTTCCTTCTGCAGTTTTCTGTCTCATAAAATGATACCTGGATTATTGGGGATTAGAATAAAAATTACCGTTCTCTCTGCTGAAATATTATTTTCTTTAGCTTTCAAAGTCACCACTTCTATGTCAAGATATGATATAGGAAGTTATGCATATTGTGCCCCAGTTTCCATCTTTCAACTCAATTTTTTTCATTAATGTAGCTTGATAAAGAAGAAGCAACTTGCTGTCTTGGAAAAAGCAGCATTCATTCATCTTGGATGGTCACCTGTACATCCTCCTGTGGAACAGCCTGATCCATCTGTTTCTCTGAACTCTGCAATTCCTGAAGCCATAGAGCTGTTAGACACAGGGGAGAAGATACTCTTGTTCCGTGAGCCAAGTGATCCATTACTTGCTTTGCATAATTTTCCAAGGAAAAAGAAAAAGAACTTTCTTAATTCTAAAAAGGCTGCTCGTGCAAACATGGACTCATAAGAGCAACTTCCATTTAAACTATCAATTAGGGAAAAGGAAGTTACTTAAAATTTGGTAAAATGGTGAGAAAGAATGAAGTGTACGGTTCAAATAATGTGTGTTGTTTTAATCTGATTTGTCTGATACTGGAAATAGATGTAATTTTAGAATGGCACAGTTAGTGATGTGCATCTTGCATTTTTTAATTCTTGTCAGTGTTTTGTTGCACTAGGTGAAATATGGATGTTCTATGATGCACATTCTGGCAGGTAGGTCTCTGTTCCGTCAGTACATTTCAGTCATTTTTGCACTGATTTTACTGTAGCTGTATTTTCATAATTTATATAGAAAGGTTATTTATTATATATAGTAGGTACTGATTTACTATTCTTGTATTTATATTTTTGTGGTAAGCTGCAGTATAGCAGATGACATGAAGAGATGAAGTGGATGAACCACTTGTCCTCTGTTCTCTGATTTTGTGTTATTCTAGTTAATTTGCTGTTTAACGTTGTGTTCCTAATAGGCTTTGCATGTTCCTTCTGCAGTGTGTGTTCTTACAGTGACAGCTGGTGGTCCAGATCTTCAGCATGTATTTGTGTACTTAGCCTTACATCCTGGAGCAACTTCAGCTTTCCGCTGTTGTTTCTAAACTTACTTCAGTTGAACTGTGAGTGTGGCTACAGTTTGAAACTTAAATATTTATCACCTGTTGCAGTCTTTTTCTTGGTGAAGCACTGGCACCACATTTGCTCAGTAGAAAAGCAAAAAATGTAAATGGGCATGTAATGCCTTCAGAAGCTCTTTTGATTGCAGTGCTGCAAATTTTCACAGTTTTAGGTATTTTTGAAGTTCTTATTCCTGAATTTCTCTAAATTGATGAGAATATCATTTCACATTTCAAAAAGAGTTAATTTTTAAACTGTCTAGTTGGCCCGAGGAATCCTATAAATATGAACCCTAAAAAAAAGGACAGAGAAAAGCTAATTTCAATAAACACAAGTATTTGTTAATATTTTATATTATTCAAGCCAGTTTGGAGGGGGGTTTAACTGTATTTGAATGCTATGCTCTGAGGCTACTGTGGTCATATATTTTTTATTTTTTCATGTACAGATCTTCTGTGTCTTTTTATTAATAGGGTGCCATATTATTTTAAAAATTAAAATGTTAAAATGTATGTGTGTCTGCAGTTGGCAGTTTTTTTCCCCACTTCTCTGACAAGTTTAAATATTCATCCCACAGCAAACAACAATTAGTGTTTCCTATCACTATTAGCATTAGAAAATGTATGCAGTGATTAGACTGACAATCTTAATTATTATTTGATTGCATTCTTCAGTCTTTTCGTGGAAGTATTTGCTGTCACAGAAAGAGGAGTCTGTCAGGGTTGTGGGAGTTCAGAGTTGCTGTTCTAATGTGTCTGGTATTTCATCCCCAAGACGGGGGTGGGTAAAGAGTAGGGTCTGTCCTGCCTTGGGATGGGTCAGAGCTGTATAGGAGGAGCCTCAGGTGTTTCAGAAAGAGGTTTGGCCCTAGGCAGGAAAGCAACAGGAAAACCTGGCTGCAAGGAGCACTTGAAAGCTGAAGTACCTTCTTGAATGTCTGTCTCTTCCAAGATTTCTTTGCAAGCCCAGACTCTTCACTGTTACAATATAAGAGGCAAATGACAGTAACTCATCACAGATATGACATGGAGGCCAATAGCTCTAACAGGTTACATTAATAAAATGCGGCATCTGAATATGATATCAATTTATTATCCTTAATATCTATGTCTAGCAATAGAAAACTGATTTGTAACTCTCTCAAACCACATCACAAATTTGAAGTGGTTCAGTGATTGTAACTATTCCGGCAGGGAAAGTCATTCCCTGCTATGAGTCACTCTCATATGATGCAATACATATTCAAAGAAACGTCCAGATCTTAACATCTCTTGTGGCTTATGAAAGAAGTACTAACTAGGAAATAGCCCTCTTCAGTAGAGCTGACTTATATTCAGCTTTGAGTCATTCAGAGGACAGGGGAGGGCCAGCTGTTGATTGTGCAGTTTTGTGTCTGTGATATAGGTATTACCATCCTTATTTTACAGCTAAAGTCTCCCAAAGAATGTCTGTGCTGGACAAGCCATTCAAATTCGTCCCATTTGGCTTCACAGTCATCAGTAAAAGAAGTAATACAAGGCCAAATTCTTCAGTATTTGAAACATTCCCAAAACAGTTGTGTTCCCCTGGAAGTTCATTGCTTCTCCTTTTGCCCTTGACAACTTCTGTGTACTCCCATCTCCACTGCGCAGTTGTCTCCCCTCAACATGAAGCCATTGGACAAGGAGCCAAAACGTACAGAGAACAGGCAAAAGTAACTGTCCTTGGGCACCGATGCTTTAATCCACACAGGAACAAACAACTTACTGGCAATGGTAAATTTTATTGAAGAAATTATTCTCCATGCTAGACTAATTAACTGTAGCTTTGTTATGATTTTTTTCAGCACGCACTTCAGTAATGTTAGCTTGCAGCTAACAGCCCTTGTGCCCAGGGTTCAGGATTTTCAGGAAGCTTAGTTATGCACAGGCTCCTCAGCATTATCAACAACCCACCTTTCTGCTTACCTTGCTGTATTTCTGGCTTGGGATATCTGCATTCTGGATTAGCATGCAATACATATGCCTCACTCTGTCAAGCTGTAATTTAAAAGATTACATTTTAAAGGTTGGTGCTTTTTTAATAAAAAGGATCCCACATGGTGAAAAACATTTTAGGGAAGATGTACAAAAAATGTCCTGCAGTGATTGAGGTGAAAATGCTTCTGTGAAACAAGTGGGTTGAGATTTCCTATCATAAATTTATATTTAATTTCTTTAACCTTGGTATTATGTAATAATTTATTATGAAGTAGAATACACATGCTAAGCCTAATGAAGAATAATTCATACCATGAGTGAATAACTGGATGTTCTGGGAGAGACTATCTGTGTCAAAGTCAATCTATTGTAAACAAAAGTGAGAATGCCTATATGGACCTGGCACTTCACTACAGAAAAATGTAAAAACGGAAGTAAAAGGGTTGACACTTTGGTGGAAATAATTATGTTTAATAGGTAACTTTTATCTTCACTGATTGCTGTAACTGTTTTGGGTTTAGGTGAATTTTTAAAGTGATAATGTCTCTCTAATAAGGTCAGTTCTGCAAAATACTTGTCTGCCTTATTTGAACCTGGGGAACTCATTCTGCTTTCTTTCATTATCTGGTATTTACCCAGCTGCTATTTTAACACTTTCATTTCTTCTGGGGAATGTTAAGTTTTTATGCTGTTACCTTTGTACAACCCAGTGCCAATAATTTCACTGCCTTTCGCCAACAGCTCCAGCTTCCCGAGAGACTGACGGTGGGATTTTCAAAGCCTCAAATGCCAAGTCCACTCATCTGTTGGCCCGTGCTCTGCTTACGAAGCTGGTGCAGCCATAGGTGTAGCAGCATAAAGCTTATTTTCCTTGCTGAGTTATAAAAGCTATATTGTCACAGGCTGTTGAGGGTTGTGTGTGAGGGCTGTGTGTTGCAGTGTGTGAGTTCATATGAATAGCAATATAGTGCAAGTGATGAACACTGTCCTCCTAGCTGAGTGCTCCAGGTAGGATCTAGCCTTTTCCACCTTCTGTTTTTCCACTCAAGATCTCATCTGAAAATGACTGTCAAAGGCCACCAGCTCAGGTCTTCAGTGCTGTCTTTCCACTTGTTTTCTTGTTATTCACAGGGAGCAAGGCAGGGAAAGTCGGTCAGACTCCACACTTGTGAAAGACTATACAGTGTGCTCACTGTTTGCCTTTGTGTTGTAGACAAACTGTGACATAACTTTAATTTTAATCTCATTAATATATTTAATGAGAACTGGTAATGCCCACCTCTGTGTTCGAGCAATCTGTGCTTGTTGGTAAATAAAACCACTAGTTATTTTTCTCACCTCAGCTGTATCCAGAAGCTTGAGAGTCACATTGACTGAAAGCAGTTTCTTTCCTCCAGGGTTCAGAGATTCCTCTGGAGAGCAGAAGACAGACATTTAGTTATATATGCAGGGAAGTGAATGTTGAAAACTTCTTTGGAGCATTTTCTTCAATTATGGCATTGAGAGAAGCTATCTCAGAAAAAAAGCTGTGTATTTTCAACCACATTTGTTTGAAAAAAGATAAGTGAATAAGAAGATAAATTAAAACGGGGAAGTGGCAGGAATCATTCCAAGCCAAAATAGCACTCAGAATATGAGGGCAAAACTTGGTAAATTTGAGCATTGCTGATAGAATTTAGTCATCCTTGATACTGTGTAGTTGAGAATGAGAGCTGGTTACAATATGTGAATGGTTTTATAGTTACTCAACTGAGCAAAAATATGCCTATGCAGTGTTTCAGAGGAAGTAAAATATTTCTTTCAGGAGTATCAATTGAAAGGCCATTATAAAATACCTTGAGTGGACAGATGTGCAGTGTCTGAACTAATTGGGATAAATGTGTAATTGTTTGTCATAATTTTCCAATATATTGTTGTTCTGCTTATGGCTTGACCATCACTAGTAACTAAATCTTGTCATGTCTGCCAGCAGATTTTTATTCATTTGCTGTTGATTGCTGGTAACTCAGCACTCTAAAATTACCATCTTGGTCCTTGATTTATCCTTTCCTAAACCACCTTTTTTTTCCAGGAGAATAAATATGTTAGAGATCCTGATGTTCCCTGGTGGTTCAAACCCATGTGAAACCCCCCTTTTTTTAAAAAAAAGTGTTTTTTCTTTAGTTTTGTGGTTAGGTGATGGTTTAATGAACACTGGGTAGCTTTGTGGCTACCTGAAATGCTGGTGGCCAAATCTGTCTTGGTGGGGTACTGCACATTGATTTTCTGCACACAACTTTCAAAAAAAATGTAGTATGCCATGTTTAAAAAAAATCTAATGAAACCCAAACAAACCAGGATTACTACAGAATCCATCAGTATAACTTAGTGGCTTATAAAGAGATGTAAGTCATTGAACAAGTTCTAGAACCATGCAACACTTTTTTTTTATAGGAGAGAAGATGAAAAGCCATGTCTAACCAATTTGATTGATGTGTTAAGATTCACAATTGTTTACTAACTTTTCACCTTATTTGTGTAACAAACCAGCATGCTCTTAACATGATTGTCATTTTGAAGGGATATAGTACTTTTTGAAGAATATGTTCTTGGTTGCACTCATAGTGGGACAAAAAGTGCTGGGTTCCATGGACTGGTTTCAGTCCCATGTGTGGGTTTCAGACACAGAGCTGGAATTGTGTGGTTCTGCTTGTATGAGGAGAATGGGTCTGTGCAGCAGCTAGGGAAGTCTGTAGTGCTCTAGAAACTCAGTGTGTTCCCAGTTGAAGCAGATAATCCTTGTGGAGGTGTTTGGTTTTGTTTTCTGGGTTTTTTTAATGAGGTCTAGTAGGCAAATATATAAATGTAGGTTTACTTTGCAATCTCATTCTAACTTCTGAACATGGTCCCAGTTGTGTCAGTGCTAAGAAGCTGCTTGTAGCATTGGGTCTTTATCTTGGGTGTCTGCAAGCCCAGACAGTCATTCTGTGTCATCTCTGCTCAACACCCACAGAAAGCACCTGGCATAAATTGATTCCCTGCAGATCAGCTCCTACCTTATCCTCCAGAGTCTCTGTCTTTTTGAATGGAGATGTGACAATTTGTCACACGTACTGGGATCCAAAAACCTAAGAAAAGCTCTGGGCTTTTTTGTCAACTCCTTTCATCCAGCTTTAGTTTTCTGTCATGAGAGAGTTAAACTGGAAGCCTGTGTGAATCCCGGTGGTGGATGAATAAAGATCTGGGAACCGAGGCCTTGATGCACTTCATTTCACTTGTAAATAGAACAACCAGTGAAAAATCATACCAGCAGTGGAATAAGGCAGTTTGCAGCCAGCTGTTGAATATGCAACAAGGTCCTTCATGGAAATTCACTCCCAAATAGCAGTGCAGTGGTGGAAAGGGGATTTGTGAGCTGTCTCTCCCAAAGCAGGCACAGAAAAGCTGTGGGTTCAGCAGATTTCTTGTGGGTTTTTGATGCAGAGCAGGAAACTCTAACACTAATGGTGCATGTGCTGACAAAGATCTTTAAATGCATTTCGTATGTTGCTGTTAAGAGTAAAGTTAATTTCTTACAGCAAGCCCAGAGTGTGGAAGGAATACAATGAGGTTATGAAATTACTTTATTCTGAGAGTAACTGTATTGCTGCCTTTGTGTCTGTGTTTGAGAGGTCTTCTTCCTAATTGAAGTCTGTAGGGAGAGCTCTTCATTTGGAAATAATATTTGCCAAGGACATGTGATAAGAAAATTGTGATATGAAAAACTCTATACATTTTGGGGGAAAAAAAACCCTGCAAAAATGACTGGGCATCTTCCTGGGTCCTCAAATTTTTATGCATATGAATAGTTCCTTAAATGTGATACTATTTACATAAATAAAGATATCAGGGTTTGGTTAATACAACCTCTGCACACAGTGATTCAGTGTCACATCACTCTAGAGAGTAATTCAGTGTGGCACAAAATCCTGCTGGCATGTTCTGGCTGTCAAAGCACGCTCTGGGCACAGGGTACGTGCTGCAATTTGTTTTGCTTTATTTTGGCCATCTAAATGTCATGGTGTCTAATCGAAGCTAAATGTCATGGCTTTCCTCATAACTGAGAGACAGGTACAGGCACTAGCCTAGGATGGTTTCTCCTTCTCTTGGACTTTTTTGCCGTGTATGGCTTCTGCAAGGCAGAGGTGAATTCTCATTGTGCATCTCAGAATCTCTTTGCAGAAAAGATACGAAGTTCCAGACATCATGGTTAGGAGAGAGAACAGCTGTTTTATTAGGCTAACAAATATATTTGGGCAAAGTGGAGCAGCTTTACTGCTATTAAGTCATTTTTCAAACAAAATCAGAACTTTACAGCTCTTGGCTGCAATTGCTGTGGGAACAAGTAAAAAAAATATGGTATTAGAACTGGTCAATGTTTATAATGAAGCAATGTCTTTCATTAAAAAATAAAACTTGTTTAGCATGTATTAAACAAAACAAAATAAAAACATTTAGGCTGGTTTCTTTCCATTTTCTTTTTTCCTCTTTTGCTCAGTTCTTTTAAATAACTGAAAACCTTTTTCCCTTTTCCTTGAATTTATTTAAATAGGCCTTTTTTCTTTTTTTTTACTAGAGGAAAAATGTATTACAAAATGGTTGGATAAAAGAGTTGTTCATTTTAAACCAGTTCTTCATGGCTAAATCCACAATCATGTGACCTTGTATTAGTGCTAATAATAGGATATGTATTTAGGGATCCAGCATCTAAAACAGGATCTTCAATGAGATCTTCTTCAGACACCTACATTTCAGAAGCCTTAAACTGTTATTTTCCACAGTTATCTAAATTTTAATTATTAATTATGTGCCAAAGTAGTCCAGTCTCAGTGGGACTACATAGCTTGGTGTCTAAACCTGAAACATGTTTGCCATCTAGAAATTAGGTGTGGGTGGCTCAGTGGAGGCTCTCCAGCTGGGTGCCTCTCCCAGAGCAGGATATTGTGTGTGGTCACTTGAGGGGCTGGGCTGGCAAGGGGGCAGCTGACTGGCTGACACGGATCACACTTGCTAGAGGAATCATAGATGTACATGTACTTTCTTATTTAAGAGTTGGGTTTTTTTTCTTTCTTATGCCTTCCTAATGAGTCATCAGGGCTTTACAAGATGAGTGATTTTTAAACAAGATGTTTTAGTATTTCATCCTCCAGAAACAGTCAAATGTATATAAAACAGTCCTAGAAATAATGTGAAGATGTGACTTGATAGCCTTCTACTGCCTGAAAGAATGGGGGCACTGTAAGCTTGGAAGCAGAGGTATTCCCCCTGCAACAGGCTGAGTTACGATACTGCCAGAGAGGTAGCCTTTACACTGTCTAAATCCTCCAAAATCCTTAATGTGGTTGTCTGAAGCCTCAAATTCGAATAATTCAAATGTCTTAGTTTCAGTGAGTGGAGAAAGTGAGGAAACACAGTCATCTGGGCTTGGCATTGGACTTGTCCTGGACCCTTGGAGCAGTCAGTCTGCAGGGAAGCTGAGCAACCCCTGTGCTCTTTACCTGCTGGCGTTTAACAACACTTTAGCCTATCACTTTATAACCATCATTACAAGATTTTTGAAGGAATGAAAGATTTCTGGCAAACACTTGAATTTTGGCACTGTCACACTGAGAAATATGTCTTTGATGAAAGCATTTAACTTACTGCTGCCAGTTCTCATGCCCAACAGCTCTTGCTCCTTCTCCAGCTTCTGTGAGTGAGGACTGGGGCTGAGCCCTGGGCGGGTCAGGTGCAGACACTTTACAGGGGACTGAAGGATATTATGAGGCCAATATGCTCAGGCTGTTGCCATGCTCGGCTGTAACTCACTGTGCTGTGAGAGAGTCTTGTTTTTCTTGCTTAGAAATTGTGTTAATCAAAATGAACACCAACAAATCTTTAGACTTGTGACAGTTAATATCTACAGAGCCTACAAGGCTGTCTTGGAGACAGATTTGCCTGGGAGTGAGTGCATGGCTCTATTGCTAACACAAGAAATCTGCTCCTTCTGGTTGAGGATGATGCTATTGTGTGCAGGAACTGCTGCTCCAGTGGTCTGAAATGCAAATAGTTACTCATATGCCATGCAATTGTACTACAGAAATTAAGCATTGATCATATCTTTCCATCAGTTCCAATAGGAAATTTTATGGTCTGGTTTTTTTTTTCAGTTCTTCCTGATGCTTGAATTAAAAACCAGCAAGCTAAGAATGTGGATATGCTTTGTGAAACACTGGTGTTATATTACACATCTGTGAAAATTTCACTTGGAGCCAGATCTTGAGCTCAGATCCTCTGATACTAACAGATGTCTCCTAATTGGTACCCCTTGAAGCTCTTTTGTTGATTCGTGTTTCTGCTACGTTGTTGGTTTTGTAAAAATTTCTCTGCTTTAGCATAAACATATAAACACAAGAAATAAATACATCCATGCATACTTTCTGCATTTCAGCTGGAAACAAATCCATAGACCTGAAATCCATGTCTGCTCTATTGATCCTTGTGTGCCCTCCCAGTAACCAGGAAATTTTCATTCCATTTGACTCCCACCAGAGCTAAAATGTGTAATTCTAACTACTTTGCATTCAGCCTGTCTGGTAACACTGAGCAGCCTTGTGGGGCGTAAAGAATTGCAGGTGGAACGACAACTACCAGTCTCGTGCTGCACATTGTGGAGCCATTTTCTCCATTTCTCATTTTCAGTGATTCTTACTCTTTTATAAAATGATTTTTTTGTGTTTTAGCAATGTGGACTTCTCAATAATTCCATTCCTCCAGCATTTGTTTTGAATAAACATGGTAAATAAATATCACTACTGTCACTTCACAGAGGGGAAATGAAGCACAGAATAAATAGATTTAGGGAGAGTGGTCTTTCCAGCAGATGCTACCACGTGGCACTTATCCCATGAACACTGGTTAGGAGGAGATGAAGCCATCCCTTCCCAGTGAGGGGTGAAGAAGAGCTGATGCTATTTCACAAGTGCCCTGAACACGAAGGACTGTGAGAACACTTGAGGGGGAAAAGCAGCAGTATGTACTTCTTGAGCTTGCAACAATTTGAATGAGGGACTGAAAGTCTTTCACTTCAGGTAATGCAGAGTTGTCATTAAAAAGAGTATCTTTATTACTGAGACTTTCAGTTGTTTCTTAAGAATAATTTTCATTTGAAAGGTGCTTTATTTTCAATTCTATTGTGAAAGTAATCACTTAAAAAAAGAATATGATTACAAAGTAGCTACTGTGGAATTAAGGGCTATCCAGCCAATTCTACCACTACTATTTCAGTGAACTGTGTGTGGAGAGAGATGAGATGCCAGTTTCTTTTCAGTGAATAGAAACCTGTTCACATTGCCGTGAGGTTAAATGAATATAATGTCAGATCTAAAATTCAGGAGCATGGATAGACTCATCAGGAAGGGTTTCAATCAGCATGCAGAGAGTATAACAGCTTTAAAAATATGTGTGTGGATACAGCCCTCCTGAAGCTCGGTTTCATGCAGCAGCTCCTGAATACCAATGAATGTCCTGGTCTAGCAGAAGTAATCACTGAGGCAGGAGTAGGGGCTGGGTTCAGAGTTCCTGCTTACGTTGCCTGGGATTAGTCACTTCTTGTTTTGTCTGAACATAATTGTTGATTGTAGTTGATAGCAGGAAAATAGCTATTCTGGTTGAATTTTCTTGAATCAAATTTTGATTAGTTTCCAGAAAGATCTCGAAAGTAGCATTTGCTCAAACTTCAAGTGTTTTTATTAAAAATAGGTCTGCTTGCAACCCTGGGACTGTTGCTCAGGGCTGTGTTCGTTGTCCTGTGCTCTGTGCAGGGCTCACTGACTTGGCAACAGGGGAAAGCACATCCTTTAGCATTTGCACTGCATTTCACTGCTGGGCTGTGCATATCACTAAAGGGGGACAAAAGGGGTTTCTGGGAAAACTTAAGCTTAAAACCCAACCTGGCCATATTGCAAGTCCTTATTCTATAAATATTTCTGCAAGCAGTATAAATGTCTGAACTTGTCAGACAAAACCAAAAGGCTACTGCTCCAACCAAGATCAAAAGTTACCTGGAAGACAACATGAAAAAAAAAAAAAAAAGCTTTGATTCAGGCTTAACTGACAGAAAAATTGAGAAAACATGTTGTTCCCTGTCTCGGTTCCTTCCTTTGGTCCATAATCTTTCCGATGGTATGAAGAAGACAGGTGGACTGACAAGAGTAAGCCCATCTCTGGGGAGTATTTGGTGATCCCCACTGTGCTACATCTCCACACCATCATTTTGCTCCTCAGTGGTGACTGAAACAGGCAGGGTGTATTTGAGGCTGTGTGTGCCATCATCTGCACCCTGGCTCCAGCCCTGCAACTCTACTTACCTGGATCATCCCTCTTTCATGTCCTGTCCCTTCCCTGCACTGTTCCCTGCATGCAGCATCCATCTCCTTTTGATTTCTTTTGGGAAAGAGAGTGGGAAAAAAAGAGAGCAGGAAAGAGAAATAAAGAAGTCAAGATAGAAAGATAAAAGGAAAGAGGAAAAGAGGGAGGGAGGGAGGAAGGAAGGAAGGAAGGAAGGAAGGAAGGAAGGAAGGAAGGAAGGAAGGAAGGAAG
>VZRQ01004237.1:556511-736199 GCA_013397975.1 Machaerirhynchus nigripectus | reverse complement strand
AAAGAAAGAAAGAAAGAAAGAAAGAAAGAAAGAAAGAAAGAAAGAAAGAAAGAAAGAAAGAAAAGGAGAAAAAGAAAAAGCCTCGGTGTCTTCAGCAGCTGCACAGCCAGAGAGGCAGCAAAAGTAGTTCTCTATGCAGTGCTCCCCTAATCTGGGTTTTACCAGGTCTGCACAAGAACTGAGCATCTCTTTTAGTTTTTTGTCTGCTCCCATTTTGTCCTGTGGGAAGCAAAAACAGCCTCAAAGAGCAGTGACAATTCTAGTTCCTCTTTTTCCAGAAGAAACAGCTAAATGCTTTAATGCCCTTAAAAAGACTGACAAATAAATGTATTTTTCATTCAGTATAGTTCCTCTGTACAGGCAAAGGGAAAGAGGTAAATGGCATTGTTAAATTTAATTTCACTTTGGCTTTCACTTTTCAAATGCTTTAAGAGTTTTCTTCTTTATATCTTCAAGAGAGGGTTAAAAAGATTTACTGGAGGCTGTTGCTATGGTGCTCATATCAAGGTGTCTGCATTCATGCCTCTGAACCTTGGTTAGTACTTGTACATGCTTACAGCTTTGTCTGTCTGGCTCTATTTGCGCTATCAAAATTAACACAGTGCACCCCAGCTGGTAGAGAACGTGTGCTTGGTTTTGCCTTGAGAAGATGCAGAATAAATGCAATGTGAAGGAAAGGTCTGCAGGCCTTTTTATAACACTTCTCAAGTGTTTTCTGTAAACTAAGAATGTGCATGTACATAGCGACATGAGAGATGCTGTGCTTGGCAATGTATGCAAATCAGGGGACAAATTAGTTAGGTTATTTTAATAATTAATGAATTTTAATAGCATTTTGAAACACTACAACTGAAGTCATAGCATAACATGGATACCTTTTCCAAACACACCATCGGGCCAGGACTCAAATTAGCATTACTGAACTGCAGTGGAATTAAAAGGTGCTGTTTTTTTCTATAGGATGTGTTGAACTACACTGACACCTGAATGAACATCACTGTACAGCTGATAGCTGTACATCTTTTTCTTTGTAGTCCTCTACTATTCCTCCATTTGTGAACTGATGGCACTAGTTATTTCCATCAGTGGATTTAGGTTGTATATTTATTATCCTCTCTCCTGAGGTAAATCTGATACTTGAAGAAATACAACCAAACAGGGGGTTGTATGATACATGCATTTGTTCTAGTGTGACCTGACAGCATTTTTGTTTGTGACATGGATATTTTCATCACTAGATAATCATACTTATTCTAAAATGCAGGCTGTTTCCTATTGATTAATTTTAAAAATGTGTCCTTATTTCAAAGGAGAGGATGGCTTCATAAATGGGGGCTTAGAGGTGATGTGTTAGAGGAGAAAGAGCAGAACATCAGTCAGTGGGAATGAAGGTCTCTCAGCCTTGGTGGTACAGCCTAAGCAGATCACCATGAATGCTCTCTTTGGAGTCAGGGGGGATTTAGGTCTTGGCAACAAGAAAGTGTGTGTGTGTCCTGGAAAGTTTATTCTGAAATGCCTTAAGAAAGGCTTTAACTGGTCCATCTGAAAGCCTTTTGAAGTTATTGTGTCCCCAGTGATGCCACGTGTTGGTGCTAAGGCAAAACCGAGAACTGGGCAAGCAGGTCTCATCCTTTCCCAGTCTGCAGCTAGTTTAACTCTGACAGTGTGATGTGTTTTCTGTGCTTTCAGTGGGTTTCTCTTTCATCTCTTTCTCCACCCTTGTACCCATGTAATAACAGCACCCTTTGGCAATGAGATCCACAGGTGTATTTCCTAAGTAGAACAAAATTTTGTTTGTTTTATATAAACAGGGGTTTACATAGGACATAAATAAGTGTGCCAAGTTGCTTCAAAGTGAGTCTTTTCTGCAGTCTGTCCATCTTTGTCTCCTGCTCTGGCCAGAGCTGCCCTCTTGGAGCCTCATTCCTCCTCAGCACACGTGGGTGCCAAAGGAAAGGTCTGAGTGTGAATCTGAGCACAGTGTGACATCAGTCAGAGTTTACATGTTTACTCTTGCCTGTCTGCTTTCTAAGCCATCTGTGTTTACTATGCTTACTAAACAACAGTTGTACAGTCGAAGAGAAAAGTAAAAATTTCCTATTTTTAGAGTAAATAATATGAAAATGTCACTTTGAAAAATACCTCCTCACAGTTTGGTGACTGACAGTACAAGTTTTATCTCGCTATAGTTTGTTTTTCTACGGTGCTTATCACCACAGTGTCTAAACCTCTCACAATGCATCATCACAGCTGCTTTCTAGGGAAGGATAATTTTTCTTGTATGGAGGAAGAGCTGAGACATTCGAGGTCTGGTTTAGCACCCGAGAAAGCTGATGACAAACCTGTTTGCTAAAGGTCAAACCGGGAATCTGTGGCAGAGCCAAGAACAGAATAACAACTCGGTACTTTAACCTCTGGACCATTTTTTTCCCTCTTTTTCAATATCTTTGGAGTTTTTTTGAGTGTTCTCACTTGTCAGAATTCACTCATACACCTACATCTCTAAGGTCATGCATTATTAAAATATTTTGGCACTTGGTATATATGTTCTGCTTAATATTTGCAATCAGTTAGAAAGTGCAGTTTCCAAAATGAGAGATCAGTGGGTGAAGGAGCAGTGATTCATTTTCTGTGGGAATATAAAGCATTGGTAATATCACACTGTTATTTTCTTTCCTTGGTTCTGCAAACAACAGAGAAAGATATATTCTCAAAGTTCTTATTGTGGCTTATTGTCTCTGCAGGGTAATCAATTTATTTTTTCTAGGATACTGAATGAGACGTCATTTTTAAAGTGTCATGATATTCCCCCCAAATAGCCCACAAGACAACTGTGAATTTATTTTTTTTATCCTTTTTTTTTTCCGATTCAATTGAATAATCAATTACTGTATTTATATTCAGTGATAAAAATTTTGGCAGCATAGACATATTTCTGAATTCCTTTTAAAAACTGGATGCAGTTTCAGAGAAGCACAAACAATGCAGGATATGAGCAAGAATGGTGGATTCCTGGATGGATTTTGCTGAAACACTGATAAGAAATACTCAGAACTTGATAGGAATACGAGCAATCACGGACAGAGAGATCATAACTCTCAAAAAGCAGTTATTGCTGCTAAATGGCACTGTGGGTTTAGATGATACAGCCCATGTATTTTTAAATGAGTGCAAGAGTAGGACAGAACTAATTTAACCCAAACTACATTTGGGGCAGTTTGTTGTGCCAAAATCTAGGCAGAGTGAATCCTGAACAAAAACGGTCCTAATGAAACAAAATCAGTGCTTACCAAGAATTACTGCCTCCTGAAATGTAATAGTGAAACAAAGACCCTGATTCCAGATTTCCTAATGACACTGGGAGGTTTTTCATTCAATTCAGAGAATTTGGGCTCTGGAGTTTTCGAAGCACATTTTGTCAGCCAGTCTGAGGTGCCTGGCACAGATGAGTGTTCTAACTGCTACCACAGTTCCTGGAGAGATGCTGGCCCCTGTGTTTATATAACTCAGCCATAGCAACTGCCAACAACTGAAATACAGTGTTTTTCTGTCTTTCTTGGTCTCATAGTAAATTAGCTGAATTCTTTGGCCATTAAATCATGAAAGCCACTACAGATATTTACTGTTAAACTGAAAAATTGTTCACTAATCAATCAATTGCATAAAAACCTCAAACAGAGCAAATAAATTGTTCAACTGAAGCTATTACAAAATCTATTACGGCAGGAAATTAATTTCAGTCTTCAATTAATTTAATTAAGTGACTAATTCAATTAGTTTAGGCTGATTTTAAAACCCTGATCTGAAGACTGAATCTCCAGGTCCATGTATGTTATTTCTGTCATTCTTTACTTCTTCCAGGTCCCCAAATTCCAAACTTGTCTTAGTGGTAATTTCATTTAGCTTTGACACAGACTGCTCTGTGTAAGTCTTGCATCTATCATTTTTCTGTTTATCCCATATGGGCTTAAGTTCCTGGGCTAAACAATCAAGATTCTTTTCTGATTTGCTCTGAAACTAAAAGCAAATTTTTTCTTTCTTTTGTTCTAAGGTCCCCATAAAATAAGTCATGGCTGAAACAGTGTCATTTAACAGCAACTGGAGGATCAAACAGGAACAGTGACAAACTCCCAGATGAATATGCCCCTAAAGAAAAATGCTGGCATTCTAAATTTTCACCTTTTAGCACTTAATATTTTGACAACAGGAACCGTGCTCTCTGTCAGGCCAGCTTGGGCTGAGGCTGCATTCACCTTGGAAAGGTCAGCAGTGCAGCAGATTTGGGGGGCAACTCTAGGGGAGACTACATGATATAGAACACAATACAAAAACTAGGTTTTGGAGATAAGAAATTTCTAACCTTCCTTTTATTACATTCTAGGAGGGGTTTTTTTGCTGTTTAAAAAGTGCATCTTAAACACCTGAAGGACTGTTGAGCTGCTCCCATGCACACTCTGTATAAAGTGTTTAGCTGATGACTCAGTCTAATACCAGACCTTTTCCCCATGTTTGTTGTAGGGTTTTGTGTAACACGGCCCCTGAAATTGTGTTACAGTACCAGCTATTACTGTCACCAGCTAGCTGAGAAGGAGCCTGAAGGAGTGAAATGCAGAAAATGAGCCTATTTTTTCAGAAGTGTAGGTGCTTACGGAACCTGTGGACCATTGTTAAGCAACCAAGCAGTTAAATCTCAGAGAAATACATAAAGTGATTATAAAAGAGTTGGAGTTTTGTAACTATTGACAGAATACAGTGAAATAAGTTAAGAAAAACTTAGTCTAACCATAATTTGCATCCTATGGGATATTCTTCTAGTTCAATAACTTTTTGTTTTCAATTTTGAAACCCTCTGCAAAAAAAAGTTTAACATTGCCTAGGTTTGATTTTCCTTGCTCCCAAAAGACAAAACCCAAGGTTTTTACTTTGCCAAAAAAGAATTAGGAATTACGAAAATTACTTTTTAAAAAGTATAAATGAAATTTTTTCTGAGAAATTTTGATTTCTAAATCTGCCAGTACTCTTCTATGAATTTTCTGAGCAATAACATACTTGGAATTTCCACTAAAATGCAGAGATTTAATTCAGAACCATTGTATCTGCCATAGGCTGCTGCATATTCTGTAGCTGGTTTTCACTCCCACCTTTTCATCTCTATTTATAGTGAAAAAAAAAAGTGAATTTTATTGATAGGAAATAAAATATTAATAAAGAATTAATTCCAGCAACGCCTAAGGATGAATATTGTTAGAATATGGCACATTTTTTTAAAATTAAAGAACAATTTTAATAATTAGACATCTCCTGTTCCAAGAAGTCTTTATAGAAGATGCGGTAAAAAATAATGACATTCTCTGACAGAATCCAATCCCAGAACAAACTAGCCCAGTGATGACACTGACTCTTGGTTCTGCTTGGGTTTCATGCTCTGAATAACCTGACTCATCAGAATTCTTGCCATCTCTTATGGCAAGAATATCTTATCTCTTATACATAACTCTTATGGAGCATAAATAAGATGTGCTATCTGGATACAAGATTCCTTAGGAGACGTGTTATAATTGATAAAATTAAAAAGTCTCTATCACATAGGAAATGGGCAAGTTCAAATTACCTGCAACTAAATTTCAAAAGTGCTGTTTAAACCAGGTTTTCACAGTGTGAAATTGAGACACTGCTATAGACTCTCTGTGTAGGTGGCCTGTTTCTCTTTGACAACCAGTAGCTGGACCTGAAGAAACAAAGGGCTTTGTAATCCTGAGTTCTGAAAGGGCTCTGGCATCTTATGTGTCAGATCTCCAGGTGAGCCTTCTGTCCTTACCTGCTCCCAATTTCCAGTAGGCACTGTAGGTCACTCTCTCCTAGGGAATACCGTGACTATCCCATGGCTCTTAAACTTCAGGGAGGAGGTTACTAGGACAGAACACAATTTCTACAGTAGGGACAGTGAAATCCTGGTTCCATGGGAATCAGTGGTAAAACTTTTATGGATATCAAAAGGATTACAATTTTCTCTTGTGTGTTTATGTTTTATAACAACAGCTTTATGTTACCTTCTTTTGATGTAAATACCAAAAGATCTTCAATGACAGCTGAATTTTAATTCCATCTAAAGATAGCAGTTCCAGCAGAATGTATTAGGTTCCTCTTGACCCTAATAAGCTAGGAGAAAAAGTCAACAGCAACACAGCTGTATTGTTTGGAAGGAAGACACATAACAAAAATGATAACATGGAAAAGATAGGATTTTAAAAGGAAGAATCAAAAATAGTAAACACAATGTCTTGACATTAACAGTGCAGGAGGATAAAATATTTTTTGTCATTGCTTTCAGCTTCCATTTATACACGTTAGATGAAAGCCAAAGACTAGGAATACTATCTGATCTAGGCAAGTCTGAAAGACTTTAGAGTACGTGGAAGGACTTGAGAGTTGTGTCCATGTGCACTAAAAACCTATTCATCTGAGAGTTCAATACTCCATCTGTTTCTTTACTGAGATTAACAGGCATGTGTAATTCAGACAAAACATTCCATGCGATCTTAAACTATGACCCCAGTAAAATATTAAAAATAAAAAGCGACTTCTCAATCATTAACCTTTTCCAAGAAGCTTAAAAATTCTTTTGCAGCTGAATTTCCAAGCGACACTAACTGTAGCTGAACACAGGGCAAGAATGAATTCATGAAAACTTAGGAAATTAGAACAATTAATTATCAGGCACACAGGTAAGAAAGTGTTATTAATACTGGCTTGCAGTGACAGCATAATGTCAGAATAAAACATTAGTGATCAGATCCAAGATGCCTGGCTTTGCAGAGTCAGTCCCTCCTACTCCCCACTGTGCAGGGAAGCAGGGACTGGTGAATGACTCTTCCCCCACACAAGCAGCATGTGGGCTGGTGGGGACCAGCATCAGCCCACCTGGGACAGGAGGAGCTCAGAAGCCCTGGATCTCTTCTGGGCTTTGGTTCCCTTGCCCTCCTGGACTGCAGTCCCTATTGTTTTTTGGGGTTATTTATAGCTGTACCCTGAAGAGAAGACACATCTTACTTTTGTTAAGTACCGTTCACTTGGTAAGTCCAGCATGTCCCAGCTCAGGCACACACATTCTCTGCTCACCTGACACAGCCCTGCTCGCCGGGCACACACCAGGCCCCTCGAACAGGTGAAGTGGGAGTTCAGCCCACACCTCATTTCTCACGGCTGTTGTGTGTAAAAGGAATAGATGATTTCTGAAGGTGAAGGGCTTGCCTTTATTCGCACCCTCAGCTTTTCCTTATTGTTTGCCTCTAAGCATTTATGTGCAGGATCTGCACACCACTCGATGTGTTTGTGTGCTTGCTGGTGGGCTCCTGTTACAAGTGACCATATTGTCTTCAGGAACAAGGATCTTCCACGCTTGCTCCTGAATCCCAAATGACACATTAAAATTATCTGGTCACACAATTGAACCCTCAGTGCCCGCTGGGACTGTCAGTGCCCAGGAGTGTTTCCTCTTTATGGGTTACTTTCCATGTGAATGTTTCACCTTTGATAAAACTGTATAATAAAGCAAGATGAAAAGTTGAAATATCTTTTCAGAAATGGAATAAAAATTAGAGGAAGACAGGTGCTGAATACTTGTATAAAATACAGGACAGTAAGAAGTTAACATGGATATGCTTTAAAGACTATCAATACTTACACATTAAACCTTATGAAATCACCTTGAAGGAAGATTAGAAAATTGGGATTTCTTCCACTTCCTTTCCTGCTGAATCCAGACATTGATTAGAAGAGTATGAGAATGAAAAATTTCATGCTCCTGCTTTACTTAGGGTCTGATGGCATCAGCCAGCACAGTGCTCATTTCCTGTTACATCAAAGCTGGGTTCCTGATCCCTTTTCTGAGCTCCTGCACAGCCACTTCTCCCTGAGCAGAGGCACAGCAACAGCCTATCCCTGTGTTGAAGTGGCTGCTGATTACTCAGGGGAAAATTGCTCCAAATCACTGTCTATCAACTACTCATTTTCACAAGACACAGGACCCTCACACCATATTGCACAGTAGGTCTGTGGGATTCTGCAAGAGTAGTTTTGTTGTTACATCTGCTGCCTTGGGAGGGACACAGGGCTCTGCTTTTGCTTGCAGTTTCCCTTTCCCATCAGTGTATGTTAATGAAGTGGAATCTTGTTCTGTTGCAGAGTACCAAAGTCCCATGGCATTTGCAGTCTGGGAACTGCTGGTTTTTACAAATGGTTTCTGTAGGGTTTTTTGGGACCAGATGCTAGCTATTGAAATTGTACATGATCCTAAACAAATAAAGGAAAATCTAGGAACATCCAGTCTTGGCAGAAAATGGAATAAAAAAATGAGCAAGCCTCATTTCTTTTTTGCTTTTCATATTCAAAACTAATGAGTACTCATGACATTTCTGAAGTATCTGAGTACTTCAGAGAACTTCACCTGAGCAGCGAGTACCTTCAACAGGCTCTGATTGCCTCTGGACCCCATGAATTTGTGTTTCTCATTCAGGGTATGTAGCATGGGGATGAAAGTAGGCAAGAGCAAGTATTTCTGCCATGCACATGAGACCTTTCCTTTTAAAACCTTTCTTCCAAAGTCGAGATAGTTCTTCCCTTTCAACAACTCCATGATCAGGGACCTCACATAAAGTGGGGAGTTTTTTTGGTGCTCTCCTCTGCCTGAGGACTGTCTAATCCAGTCTCTGGGAAAGGCCATTAGGCATGGGCAGAGGGAATATTTTGCTGTGGATCCATTTGACAGGACCCTTGCTGAAGCCCCAGCTGTGATAAGCAAATGAGAAGAGAGGATGTTGACACTGAAAAGGGACTTTACCACATCCTGCTTCTATCTAAATCCTACTGAGGTTCCAAAAATGTTTGTTGCTATAAATCTGCGATGCTGCTTTTCTCATTACTTGGGTAATAGAAACGCTAGCCATAATTGCTGACCATTAAACAATCCCCTGTAGAAGAGATAAAACCTTTCTGGAAAATATTGCTGGTCTTAAAAGGAAAGAAAATCAGAAGTTTTCCGCTAAGTCTGCTAAAGTGCCTCTGGACTTTTAACCTGGTTTTGTGGGCTCTTGTGCTGATCCTCCTTTTCCTGGCTCTATCTTTTCCCTGTTTTTCCATAACCATATCATAATAATATTTTTGTGTGTAAATAACTAAATCTGTCAAGAAACCAGAAGAAACAGGATTCCTTTTTTGCTTTGAGCTAGTAGAATTTTTTCAAGAGAACATATTCTTTCAGATAATGAAGATTTGCAGAAATCTGCACTTTCCGAGGAAATATCTTGTTTTCTACAAAATGCTGAGAGGAGCCTTTCCTACCAGCCTGTTCCCCACCTCCCTGAGTCCTGGCAGTTCATTTATGTCAGCTTTCCTGCCCCGCAGTTTTGGAACCACCAAAAGCCCCTGCTGTGAGAGTGCTTTGATTGTTTCAAGGCCTTCTGGTCCTGAAATAATGCTTTTGGAAAATATTTTCATGGGAGCTGGTGAGCTGTAATCATACAGTACTTCATTTGCACTCACGTTTCCTCAGGAAGCCCGAAAGAGCTGGCTCTTTTGCACAGACCTCTCTTCTGAGTGGTTGTGTTTTCCCTATTTCCCTCTGTTTCTCCATGGGGAACCGCAGAAGGGTGAGATGTGCTTTGCTGGAAAGTTCACATCATTTTGTAACACCATGGACAGTAGAAAATTAAGTCTCTGCAGGGGAATGTGATCCACTGGGCAGCAATTCTTCCACACATTGCACAAGAATTTGTTCTGGCCTGACAGATCCACTTTCACCCCAAACCTCTTCTGGCTGTTGCTTGTTGTGCTTTTCCTCCCCTTACTTAGTCATCCCTGGACTCCTTCATCTGTGCTGCCTCTTCCTGGCCAATCTCTGCCAGCTGTCCCAGGCTCCACATCTCTTGGTGTGTCTCAGCCTTAACCTCCAGCCCAACCTCCTTGTGTAACCTCAGACTGTAGCCTCTTTCCTTGCTTTTCTCTTCCTCTTTTCCCAGACTCATCTTTTCAGCCCAGGTGTTTTCTGTTCTGCTTCCCCACCACCACCAGCTTTGCTCCTCCTCCAGGTACTGCTCCATCTCTCTCAGCGCACAAACACATCACAGCAGCACTGGGTGAACCACATACCAAAGAAGGTTTTGATACCATTTTGGGTTTAGCTTTCTTAGGGTTTTACTGAATTTGATGCAAAATACCAGTGGGAGAGGATCAAGCAGGAACTGTGACCTGGGTCCTTCTGCCCAGGTAGCTTGTGGTAGCTTGTTTTTAACTGGGTACAAAATATACCACAGGAATAGGATAAACTGGGATCCTGAGAGCTGCTTGTGGATGAGGCTGTAGAGCACTTGGCCTGGATTTTACCCAAATCTTTAGACAGTGTAAACTTGGGGTTGTTCTCAGGTGCCATGTGGGTTGGACTGTGCCTTTGCAAAAAAACCCAAACTGTGCTGTGATGATTTCTTTCCATCAGTTTGCAGTGCTGGGGATAGCAGGTGAGAAAGGTGTTAGAGTGAAGGCAGATTCCTTAAAGGGAAGTATAGCAAAATACAGTTCTCTGTCTTCTTTCTCAGTAAGGGGTGAGTGGAGAAAGCTGAATCGCTTGAAAAGAAATCAACTCGAGCCATGTAACAGACTTGGATAGAATATCAATCACTGAGTGGTTAAAATATGAAGTGGTAGGCAAAGGACCAAATCTATTTCCAGTATAAGTGATGGTTTTCTATGTCTCACGTCATGTTTAGTTTGTACATAGTTAGTATGTACATCTGTTCATGTTTGGTAGAAAGTGAAAGACTTGAATCTTTCATTACCAGCCATCTTTCCTTCAGATGGACTGTGGGAAGGGACTCCACTTTTCTAGCAGACACTAATGGTTATTTAACAAGGTTGATATCAGCCAGGATAATGACCATTAGCATGTCAGAAGAAAACATTTTGATAGATTTCCATTCAGCAGCTTTTACCTTTTTCCTTAAAAGTAGAAGAAAATGCTTCAGCTGACACTTGTTTTTATGTTGCTGCTTTGATCTTCCAGTGGAAATGGATCTATAATAGCACTAGTGACTTCCCTTGCTTCCTTTACATTGGAGAGACCTTTTCAGTAACATGATTTCTTGATAAAAGAAGAAGGACATAGTGCTCCTTATTTCAGGTCACTGCACATTCCTCTCTTTCCTCTAAATTTTGTGGATGGACTACCTCACAGGCTGGCTGAATGGGGTGCACTTGCCAATTTGTTTTTGCAGCAAATGGAATGAGTTTTCTTAGCCTTATGCACCCCATCTTCCCTCTGATACACACTTCTGTTATTTTGGCAAAACAAAATTCTGCATGAGTGTTAATGAAGGCTCTTGCCAGTTGCATTTTGTGTATAAAAGTCTATTTTCAAACTCACTCCATCCACTATGCTATATTCTTCATCCAACAAAAAGGATCATTCAATGTAGTTGTGTTTTGAATAATGTAAATTCAAACCCAAGCCTCATTTCAGATTATAGACGTTTTAAATGTGCTTTCATAAAATGGTTGGACTTACATAAAAAAAAAATGTTTGTCATCTGAGGAAATGTTTGTCATCTGGTGAAAGACAAAACCAAAAACATACAGACATTAAGATTTGTTTAAGCAAATAATTTTCTTCTAACTGATGTGGAAAAAAAAGCCTGAAATACATCAAAGCTACCACTGAAATAGAATTCATTCTCATTTTAAAAAGATGGAACTGAGAAGCGTTCCAGTCTCTCAGGATTCTGAGTTACAGTTTGAACACTTTCATATGAATACTGATTAGAGAGCAGTAACTTTTTGTCCTGTAGTTGATCTTGAGAGCAGGTAATATAGATGTGATACTTGAACAGAATGTATTTAGAGATTTTTTTTTTAATTTTATGTCGAGAGTACAGCATTCATTGTGCTCTTCTTTAAGTCCTCTGTATAAGGACACATGTTTTCTTTCATAGCATTTTCCCCCCTGAATTGAAGATCCTTAAAATAATCTGGGATTCCTCAGAGACTGGAAAAAGAAAAGAAAAAAAAAAAAGACATTTCTTTCTACTGTGTGGCTATTCCCCTGGAAGAACATATTTTAAGTTCCCTGGGCTTTGGAGAGTTTCAAACGAAACTTTTTAATTTTCTGGATTAAATTTCTCAGTGTTAAGCTGTCATGGCAATTGCTGGTCTGGGAGTATGCTATCACTAGGACAGCTGTAGAGCTGAGCTAGATGGAGACCTCATTAGCTCAAGAAAGGTAGGGCTTTTAGACATATCCCAGTGCCTAGGACTTATGTTACTGGTGAGCTCTGTATGTCTGACACAGCTGCTTGGGCCCTTCAGGGCTGCGAGGTCTCCCTGCCAAGTAAAAGAAAAGGGCAGGCTCTAAGAACGTGGTCCTGTGTTTCTCTGGGCTCCGTGGTTCAGGCATCTAAATTTATGGCACTTGAATATTTTAGCCACTCAGTTCCCTCGTTAGAGCTATCCCATGATTCTGCATCCAGAAGATCCAGAAGGACCCAGCTAAGCCTGTTTCTAGGAAGGACTGCCAAGATGATCTCGCATCCCCACAGCAGAAATGGCATCCAGGATGGTTAAGGAAGACCTTTCTTTGAAGTACCAAGAATTACTGTCATTAAATCTAATAAGTAGCTATTTTACTTGAAGATAAGACATGGTGGGTAGCAGAGGTGCTCAGTTCAGAGTTTAGTGGAAATTCTGGAGAGGAAGAAGGTCTTTAACACTTGGGCATTGAAAGTGGGAAAAATGGAGAGGTGCAGAAGGGAAGTTTAAAAAACTTCAGTAAATTCTTATGTAAACAGACAGAAATTTATATGATAGCATGGGAGAAAGCTCATCATGTGCAAGCTTGTTGCAAAAAACCCTTTTGCTATTAATACAGTACATCCAGGTAACAATAAGCTCTTGCTGGAGCAACACAAATATGTTTAAATCCTTGTTCTATGTCTAGTCTTGCTGGTTTATGTGAAGCAAAACACCCTTATTTGGAAAGACAAAATTTAACAACAAAACATTATCAAATTCTAAATATTTGGCCTGGGTGTTTTTTCTGTCTCCTAGAAGCAATCCCTTCTCTCCAGCCCACTCTAAACACATTTCTATCTTTTCTGGCAGGAAATCTGTAGCTCTCAAATCCCTGGAGAGAAAGCAAGACTTTATTTTTGAACACACTTGTAGATGGGGCTGCATTATGTCTCATTATACTTAAGCACATTATTTAGCTTGGAAGATTGAGGCTTCTACCATCCACTGACTGGAAAAATCTGTTTTCTATGTTATAACTGTTGTCCTGTGGATGTTTTCGTGTATGTTCGACTTGTCACTTGTAAAGGGGTGTACATTCCAAAGCTGTTGGTGAGCATGGGGCAGATGAACTAAGTATCTCTCACAGCCACCCCTTTTAATTGTAGATTAATGTGTATATGCCACACAATGAGCATATCACAGTGTAAAAGATCACAAGGATGGCTGCATTACTTTAATGGAAAAAGTTGGGGAATAAATATCTTCAAGAAAAATACAAGCATATTTTCAGCAGGTAACACCTTTTAAATCTCATAACATTCATTTGTGAACTGATTTAAACAGGTAATAGGAAGTGAGAAAAGTTTTTATTCTAATTGTACTAAATAGAAAAGATTCAATTTGGTCTTCTCAGCTTGTACAAATAAACACTCCTTTTTCAAGGAGAAAAATGCACTCAAGTAATTGGTTCATACATATGTATGCTGTTCAAGAACAGCAGGGCTATGTCCCTGCTATAGATACTGGCTCAGTAAACCAATAATCTTGGTCCTACCAAGAAGAGTGGCAGCACAAGAGTGGAAGGTGGAAATCAGTATTGACACAGTCAAGGTGGGAAGGAGCAAGCTCAGGAAGTTAAACACATTGCTGTAGTACAAATATGCTAAAGCCATGCAATCAAATAGCCCAGAGCTTTGCTCTGCATTTAGCTGTTCAGTGCATACCCACACTCGAAAAACCCGAAAAAGCTTTAACTCCCTTTCCCCAAGATCATACAGTATTACAAAATATGATAGTGTGAAGTACTAGCAAGTTCATACATCTTAAATATGATAAGGCAGGCTCATATCAATAACTTACAGTCCTGATAGGGCAATTGTAAACTGTCAGCACAATTCACACAGAAGATTTTCCCAGAGAGAGACAGCACAGTGTCTTAGAGACACAGAAATCTTCATTCGTGTGGGAAAACTGAAAATACTGTGAGGGGAAAACACAGAAATGTGTTTGTGGTGTGTGTTGTCAGGGGAATATTTGTGTATTTAAAGAGGAGACAAATTACAGTGAGGGTAATATGAAGTAATGGAGGATCCAGGAAAGGCTAATTGTCTGGACCTATTAGTCTTCAAAATAAAAAGAAAGTGGAATAAAAGACTGTTAATATGAAATGGTATTGTTTTTAAAATACAGTTGCCTCAGTTTGACCTGTGGGATTCAATATTGCTACTACAAATTTTAGCAGATACTTTATCTTGGAGAAAATAATGAGAAGAAGGTACTGAAAGTTAGTGCTATAATCTGAGAGCACACTGTCAGTTACATACATTTTCTCTGATTTCTTTGCCCAGACGGTGTGGTTATGCCTTTCAGTTGCAATGCTACTTACTCAAGCTATGCCACTTACTCAAATAGCTGTGCCTACAAGATGGGGAAAACACTTCAGAAATCTCTTTAAATATAAGTTAAAATACAAGACAAGCAGCCTTACTTTATTTTACTGGTTGTTCAGTATTAATGTGTGCCTCTGAAAAATGTAGCTTGAAGGTCACTACTGAAGTAGGAGGAATGCTGCCTACAGGAAACACTTTGAAACGCTGGTGGACTTGGTGGGGCTTTAGCAGTCTCTAAGCATTTCCAAGACTTTCAATTCCTGGAGTTTGTGACTCAACAGTAACAGAGTAGGTGGAAGACCAGGTCTTTTGGATGACAGGTCATTGGTGAGATGGGGATGTGTCTGGGGGTGGTGTTTGGCTGGACTTTGGGAAGGCAGTAATTGTTCTGTGTCAGTCGGGATAATGTTGAGCAGGGATGGATTTCTGTGCTGCAGTGTTCACATGCAGATGTTTGCACCCCACACCTGGAGCTGTGGCAGGCTGTGGGGAAGGCAGGATTTATGGACAACCATGCAGGGCTTGCCAAGGGGGTGCAGGGTCTTGCCAAGGGGGTGCAGAAGCAGCAAGCCAGCTCTGTTGACAGCTCTCATCCTGTTTCCATACTTCACTTTCGCTCTCCACAGGTCTGCCTTCGGCTGGATTCTGCAGTGATCTGCTCAGCACAAGTAGCCTCGTGTGCTCCTGCTGGCCTGAGCTGGCCCAAGGACGAGGCACAGGGTACAGCTGCTGGTGTCACTGCAGTAGGCTCTGCCAGCCCCTTCTGCACTCTCCAAGATTGTAATGCCTGAGCATTAGGATATAAATGGGAAATTTATGGCCTTAAAGGAGATGTTGCACATAACTGAATGTAGAAAAATAATCCATAAATCTGCATTATATGGGTGTTCATTCAATTTGTTATGCTGATTTCACTGTTGTCTGCTGCCCTGAACATTTTTTCCAGTTATCTCTGGCTTCAAGGTATATCTTATAAAGCTAGTTCAGATTTTAAATTCATTGCAGTAGTGTCTGACTTACCTTAATGTGTGGATATAGCATTTATCATAATAGGACTCAAGACTTAGAGCAGACTTAGAGCATTTTCTCCTTACTGATTAACAACAACAAAATTGCCTCCATACCTTTTCACAGAGGCTGGAGAATATTATACACACTACAAAATTGTGTAGACAAGTACTCATTAAATTGTATAGCACTCTTCCAAGAGGAATTTTTCAAGTACAAAATTATCACCGTGGGAAAATTCCAGGGCTGGATTATAGCACACAACAAAACAACGGATAGTAAGAAACAAAAAATTCTCAAGAGCATTAGTTCTGACATGGTTTTGCCCATGAAAATGTCTGTGACTAAATCTAACTCCATTTAAAGGGCACTGATTTTACATAACTCTGTATTCCTTGGCATACATTCTAGAAGGACATGAATTTTATGATTTTTCTCATTTGTGTTTCTTTTAATGGATATTGAAAGTTACAGTAGTTTTTATATACCTGCTTTATTGTTTATAATGGACTTAAAGAAATGCACAAACATCGAACAGCAAAGCTTTCTGCCCTATATTGAATTTTGATTCTCTGGGATGACTCATGAGGACAGTTGGGCAATTTTGTAAAAAAATGGTTTAATTGATTAGATACCTTCCTCCTTTCCAATTAACAAGGACTGAAAAAAAGGGAGTGTGTGACTCTGAGCCAATTTCATTGATGTATCGAGCATAGCTAATATCAGTCATTACTGAGGTTCTGATTGTACGGTGTGTTTTCTCACAAACATGATTATAGGAAGCTCATTTGCATTGCTAAATGAAGGCTAAAAATACCAAAACATTTTTCCCTGCCGGCCAGAGCATAGCTGATTCAATCACTAAAATACAGATAAACAGAAGTATCTACTCTGATGAAAGCTGAGATGATGAAGCACAATGTGCATAAGAAATTAGTCATTTAGCTACTAGTATGCTCTCCAGAAGAGAAACCATAAAGCTCCTGTTTACACACCAATCTATCATGGAAGTTTTTGTGTGGCATTTCTAAAAGCATTACATTATCCCTCATTCAAAATTTATCACAGGACGTGTTGGTAGCACGTGCTAAGGGACTGAACCGCAACTGATGTGTAGGGGAAAGTGATTCCTGCTTTCCCCAGCAGAACTGCTGACTTTGGCTGCAGTAGGTGCTGTCAGGTGCTGTCCCTTTTGCTGCACCAGAAGGCAGAGTCTGAGCAGCCCAGCACTGCTGACAGGGGGGTCTTGCCTTCCTTTGCTTCTTAGAGTCTGCGTAGATAGACTCACTTTGTCATGGACAAAATCTGCGTCAAATATAGAAATAATGGAGATTACTTGCAGGACAGTGGTTTGTTCCAGGTCTGCTCTTGGGGCAGGTGCTAGAGCACTGAGGCTCCAAGAGGCAGCCTGTGAAACTTTTAGGTTTTCTAATTAATACTCTTTGAATATCTCCTTGCTTTCCAGCTCTCAGCAAAAGTGTAAATGTACCTGTCCAAAACCTCTAAGCTTCTCCTGTACTGGCAGCCACGTTTCTCACAGCAGAAGTGTTGTAAGTTTCCATACCTACCCATGTGGAAAACAGGAAAATGTTTTGGTTCTGATTCAGCCAACTTCAGCTCCTCAGTACACCACATTACACTAATATTTAGGTTTACTTTAAACTGTCAGAAATCAGTTTGAAATTGTGATCACATGTTCCTGCAAGCAGAAAACATCTAAATGAATGGAATGGATGGATCTGTGTCTATTATTTCCTCTATAATCTACTTCACTGTCATTTTGAATAATGTGCCGAGACCTATAACCAACCCTCCAATTCCCCCAAACCTACGGGAAAATCTTCTGGAAATATTACATTAATCATTTTTGTCAAGACTACAGATGAAAGGAGCCATTTGTACTTTATGACAGTTGGTAATTAAATATTTACAGTACTGTGCCAATATTTAATACACAGTGTAGAAGGAGCGAACTGAACAGAAGGTAAATCTGGCAGAATTTAACATGGAGTGATGCTCTGGGATTGTGCAAGTGTGATCAGAACTGCAACACCACAGAGCAAGAGGCACTGCAATGAACTGTGGTAGCAGCAAACTGCTTTTCCAGCTGTGTTAGACTTCTTTCTCTCTTCTCTGGAACAGAAATGAGAAAAAATATTTTTATCCTTTAAATGACTTGGAGAAACCAGATGAGACTTTGGGAGTCCAGATCACTGTCTGCTTTTGCAAGACAATAAAGCTGTATAGAATAAAGGAGTCCCAAGGAGTTTCTTCTGGTTTTTTGACTGCCCTGCTTTCTTTTTGTCCTCCATCTCACTGAGTATATTGTAAAAAGCTTCTACATCTTATTTAGGACTTCCTTGATTTCATTTCTGCTGGAATGCAAAACAAGAGTATGTTTGTGTATTTTCTTGTCCCTCTAATACCACTTCTGCACTTAAGGATGAAAACTGTTTAAACCTCTCTTACTCCCACTGAACAGATCACAAATTCTCCCATTTTTTCATAAGGATTTGACTGCAACTTGACAAATCGTCTGTGCCATCAAAAACAAGATTCATCTGACTAAATGTCAGTGCACAATGTGCATGTCCACATCTGAGCTGTGTGCATTGATGTTGTACTCCATGGAGGCAGAGCTACAGGGAGAACCATCTGCTGAAACAGACAATCAAGACAGAGAAAGTGCACCACATCCTAAAAGTAACTTTTTTCCTTTTTCATCTCTATCTTTGAACCTGGATCTGGCTAATTCATTTTTCTTATGTCTAAAGTAGGAGAAACAAGTCTCAGTCAAGCATTTCTCAGGCGTGTTCCCATGCTCTGTGACATCTCTTGTCGTATGTATTCTGTCCCCACAAATCATATTCTGTTAAGAGTAACCTCTCTTCATGTTCTTCTGCATCATTATCAGAGCTTCCCATGGCAAGACAGATCCTTATAGCTATGTTGGTTGAAAGGAAAGATGAAATAAGAGTGTAGGTGTTCCAGAGAGGTGGTGGAAGCCCCATCCCCAGAAGCATTCAGGGCCATACTGGATGGGGCTCTGAGCAACCTGAGCTAGTTGAAGGTGTCTCTGCTGACTGCAGGACAGTTGAACTTGACAACCTTTAAATGTCCCTTCCAACCCAAACCATTCTATGATTCTTTGATTCAATATTGGGTCTCCATGGTATAGCTGAGGGCATTCACTGATCTGTGTAGTAAGTTGACATAGATAATTATATGCAGCATAAGGTACAGCTTGCAGTCAGTGGAAGTGCCATGGACTATGGATAAAGCTGATTGGTGCTGTGATTTCATTTTTTTGCAAGCTGTACAGTTGTTTGAGAAATGATGGTGTGGCAACAAGCGTGAAATTAAAGTGTCTGAGTGAGCTTGCATTCATGCACAATACTCTGTGCAAATATATTTAAGTAGATGCCATCTATTGAATAACCAGGCTCCTCTCAAAAAGAGCTTAGTGAAGCACTGGCAAAGACACCCAGCAACAGCCAGATCAGACTGCAAATATTTGGAATCCTGCTGCTAATTAAATCCTATCTGCAGTAAACTCCTCCAGGTTTTGATGCAGTCACTGATGATCTTCTTGCATATGTAGATCTTTCATTCTATAAATTCTCATTTTATAAACCCAGGCCTCTTGGGGGCTGTGTGTGTGTTAGCTGGCAGTGCAGCTGGACAGGAGGAGCTCTGCTGACCTGACATCCACATGAGCCACATTTGGGGAAGTTCCATCTCAGATTTTTCTCTCACCTGTTCCTGTGGTCTGCAGGCCCAAGGCTGGGCAGATGGCAATAAGTGCTCTCTTGGAACACATCTTCTGGTTTTGTATCATCAAAAAAGCATCTGATTTGGGTGCTGCAATAGGTGCCAAAATGCAGTCAGGCTATAAGGTTGAGACATTAACTTCAAAAATGCCATCCTAGCCTCAGTTAAGGTGCTAGCACAGTGGCATCCTATGTGGTTGATGTACAAAATCACCCAGAGTAACTAATCTTGCTCAAAATAACCGTAATCACAGAAAAAGAAACAAACATGCAATTGCCTTTTCCCCCTATGTTTTTCCAGCTGGAAAATTTTACATGGAAAATCTCAATAAATTACTGGTTCTCCTTATAAACACTCCATGTCTCTAGCCTATATCCTCTGATAAGTCATGGGTCTTGCAAAATTTTACTTATGATATTTACCTAGTAACATTAATTTATGTAGGATTACTCAAATAAAAGATTTTCTTTCAGATTCAGATCAAGGTCCAGGATCACAATGGATTTTGATTGGAACAGAGCAACAGGTGTTTCCAGAAATTATGTGAAACCTTATCCACTTTGTTCCTTCCCAAGGGAAACCAATATCAAGAAAAAGAAAAAGGTCATTATAAGAAAGGATGGAATGAAAGAGTTTATTCTGGGAAATAAAATCTGTCCTCTTATGACCAGAAAAATTCTGCTCCTTTGCTTGATCCTATGATAATTTCAGTCTATGACCAAATTAAGCAAGGAGATCAACATCATGCTCATGACAGACATAAAATCTTTACCTTTGTACATTTGTAAATGCTTGTTGTTTATAGGAACACCATATCATTTCATGGAGTGATAAAAATCTGTATTTATGAAAAAATTGTGACCAAAATATAACATGAAACAAAATTTTTAAATAGATTCAATTACAAAGAACTTTGTTTTGTAAAAGATAGAATGGGAACAATGCAGTAAAAATAGATTATTTCAAATGTTTTTCACTTCCAAAAACCTAACGTATTTGTTTTAAAAGGCTGAAATGAAATTTGCTTACAGGTGGTAACCCTTCAAAATAAAAGCACAAAAGGAGAGAATAAACATGCATTTATTATCAAAATATGGATGTACAAGTTGTAAAATACCATAAATGTTAGGAATTTTGGGTGCTGCTTAAAAGAAAAGGATTTCATGTCAACAATATTTTGACTAAAGTATGTTTCTTTCTATTCAAGATAGTTTCATCCAGAATAGATCCATGAACACAGAGACACATTTAACTTCTTCACATTTTATAACACCTAGCTATGGATCTGAGCAAATTCTTAATGTTTTTAGCTCTCCTTACTAAGCTGCTTTTCAACTCTGGCTCAGTCAGCCTATTGTTACAAATAAAAAGGTCTTTCTTTGCCATGGTTACCATACATAACTAATGTGTCTGATCTTGCATCCACTAAAGTCACTAGCTAAACTTTGACTTGGCCAGGGTCACGTCTTTTACAACAAAGCAGAACACATGATGTTAAAGAACAATGTGAATACACTCACACTGCCACTTTTTCAAAATGAAATTATTCAGTGTTTGGCCTATTTGACACTACATTCATGTATTTACATCATGTACATCTGTTATAAACTCAACAGCAGGTGCTTAGAAACAGCTGTGTCCAGCAGTTTCACAAAATTCCAAACTGGACCATTTTAATGAATGGAGGGATTGAGGGTAACGTAAAGCCTTCAAGTAAAGCTGGCTCTAACATAATGTTGTCTCTCGCAAATATCCAGGAACGTGGCAATCTTTGAGAGGCTGCCTAATGAATTGTTTCAAGTTTTCTTCCAGGATTTTGAAAACAAAAGTCACACTTACTTAAAAAACTTTATTTTGTTGCTGATGGTCATTTTTCCAGTGGCAGAGTCAAGAGGAGAGCAGAGCTGTACGTGGAAAATCTTAGCCGGTGTGCTGTGTGGGCTCGTCCCTTGTCGGAGATCCTGCTTTTGGAGGGGTCAGACGTCCCGGGAGCCGAGGGGCGCAGAAGAAGGGGTGTGCAGAGAGGACCTCCCCTCCCCCTGCCGGCGTGGAAGCCTGTGGGGCCGGGGCTCACTAGCTGCTGCAGCCTCTGGTGCAGCCGTGTCCCAGCAAATTGTTGTTCCGCCCGTCTTGGAGTTTCTCGTGGCTCTGAAGGGATGCTCTGCTGTCAATGCTGGAAGTCTGTCCACTTTGATCCTGCTGTCTTCTTAATCTGCCAGAGGTTAAAAACATTGATAGAGCTGTCATGTGCAGGCAGCTGTATCGGAAGGACAGCTGCTGCCTGCCCTGTGGATAGCCGCATGCACTTGGGCATAAAACAGATTCCTGCACCATTTCACCTGTATTATCTGCCTAGGCTTTATAGCTGCCATTTCCTCTAAACACTGATGATTGCTTCCTCCTAAATATGTGCAATTAGGTCTTGGACCAACCCTGCTCCCCTTAAAGCCTACCATAAACAGCCAGCAGAGGAGAGTGCTTTCTCTGGCTTTAGCACCTCTGCTCAGACTGTAACTTGGTAAAACCTCCAGGTAGCTGGAGGCTGATGAAAGCTGTTGACTGGGCACACAACAGCTGCTCCCCTCTGTTGTCCTACAAAGTTACTGGTGACCTTCATCAGTAAAAGTGAAAAAAAACCCGTGAGATGAAAGTATGTTCAGTATTCCTCTTGTTATTACTTCATATGGTATCAAAGCCTCGTAAATGGTTTCAAGGAACAATGGCAACAAAATCCTATGTTTAAAGACTGTGAAGTTATCTTCTTTTGACATCATTTTCTAGAGAACAGCAACAGACCTAGAAGCACCTGCATTCCCCACCGTATTATCATAGAGCTTCTCAGCATTTCTGCTCACCAATCTCTGTGATTTTATTGTGATTCATGTCATATTCAGTGTTTTCCTCCAACCACTGTGTAAATACTTTCAGGAAAGATGTAAAGATTCACAGGGGAACTATGTGGTGGGGACCATTTTTTTAAAAAATATGAACAGCTTCTATTTTGAAGGAATTTTTCTCTGTTTTTTTTCTCAAAATTGGAAATGGTGTTCCTGAAAAAGGCATCAAGACTTGGCACCAGAGACACTGAGGAAGAGCTCTTTGGTGAAGTGATTATAAAAGGTATATATGCTATACTCAAAAAACCCCCCAACTTTGCAAGTAATATAGAATACCTAGAAAACAAACATTAATGGAAAAGCATGCAAAAATCAAATGTAAAGGATCAATTTCAAAGCCTTAAATACTTCCAGGTGGCATAAAGAATATGGAGACATCATACTGAACACTCAGAAGAGAATGTGAACAGACATGAAAATACTCAAATTAAACAGAGGAATTAGAGGAGACTATTAAAGCAAAAAAATATAGGAACACTGTACAAAACCATAAGTTTGAAAGGGCAGATACATTAAATGAAAAGCTGTAAGACAGAATGAAAACAACAAATTAGAGGAACAAATTGCTAAAAGCATTTACCCTAATGGTGAATTTTTTCAAGTGCATCAGAAATCCAATGGTTACCATTGAGCATTCAGGTCAATGTATGATTTATTAGAGGATAGCACAGAAAATATGAGTCCCCAGCTGAAAAGCCAATGAATTATCTTCACTAACGTTCACAACAAATGAGCTTAGGAAGATTCCTTTCCTTATGAGAAATTTGTCCATCATCTCCAGTTAAACCATTAGTGAAACAGCTTTAGAACATGTTTAAATTAATGTTGGCAAAGCATGAAGACAATGGATTTTCACCCAAGGACTCTAACAAAATTATAATTTTTACACAGCTGAATGGGGAGAGGAACTTACTCTTCAAACTGTCTTGGCACCATGGTAGGCAGCAAATTTGATGACTTAGTTTTTTTGTTGGTTTGGGGTGGTTTTTGTTTGCTTGTTGGTTTGGGTTTTTTTAACAAGATCTTCAAAAAAGATCCAAGAGAATACCAGGAGAGCAATAGAGCTCGACTTGAGACTGAAAACATCTCAGGATCTGAGCTACTGGTACAAAACCAATGTATTTGTAGTATGCAAAGTGTGGGTGGCAAAGCTTGCAAACTGCTAAATAGTGGAGTGAGACAAATTTTGGCTCTACAGAGATCTGAGGAATCATTTCCTTGGTCTAAGACACGCAAGTGCTTTCTCCCTGAAATTGTATATTTCCTTTGTTTGCAGAATGATGAAAAAGAAGGCATTTACTGCAAGCTCAGTTTAAAAGGAAAATAAGAATTTTCTCAATAATAACATGAAGCAAGAAAATACCACTTTTTTTTTTTCTGAGAACCACTCAAACTGGCACAAACGCAGCATGCACGTAAGGAGGACAGTGGAAAAAGGATAGAAATAAAGCCCATGCTGAGTTCAAAAATACCTCTGGCCAGTCTCAATTTTTTCACTCACTACAGAGGTGGTTAATAATGCTGATTTATTTCCATTATTTTCTGTTATCTTGTTCCTTCTTCCCAGGTCTACTATAGAAACAGAATAGGGGGATTTGGAAGTGCTAAAGAAATACATTATTTTAGCAGTGCTTCACTGAATTCCCTTTTCAGACATTTTCTGTTTCTGTATCTAGATTCACTACCCATATTTCAAACTATCAAAGTAGCAATAGGTCATTAACCTGATGATAAGGTAAAAAATTAACTGGTATTTATTTAATAATGTATCATTCACTTTATTCAGTTATTAAAATTACATCAAGTATTTCACTCTAGGGGTTTAGTTATTGTGGGTGTACAAAAACCTGCTTACCAGTGTACTCTTGGGGCTGGGGAATTTGACTAAGAACCAGGAGATTCTGATTCTGTTTCCACCTCTATCACCCTCTGGACAAATTGCAGCACTTTTATGTGTCTCAGCTTCTCTCATCAGATGTCAAGGCAGCTGCTGTCTGAAATGATGGAAGCTGAGAACTTTGTGTCTCTAAGTACTGCTCTGCGTCTCACAGGCCTGAATGAAACAGGGAATTATGGTCTGGTGTCTGTGATGATCAGAAAAGAAGGTAGTGTGTATAACCAAGCAAAATGCAATTATACTGCACATGTAATTATGCATGTATGCATTATTGAGTATATAAAAATACAAAAATAAAGAGAACACATTGGCCAAAAGCTAGCATGGAAAATAAAATATTGAACTGAAAAAGACTGTGACAACTATGGCAGTCCAGAATGAAAATCACAGACATTTAATGAAAGCCGGTAGCAAACTTGGGAGCACCAGGGAATTGCTTACAGCTCAGCTTTGTTCTCTAGATGAAGAAGAATATTGAAGTTTGTCTTTAGGCTGCTTAGTAGGATAAGTTCAATGACAAAGAATGAAAAGTTGCAGATTCAACGTAACTGTCAAAATTGCAGATTTGCTAAGAATAATTTGCCTCCTCCCAAACCACTGCAGTTTCAGAAAAAAATAAAATAACGCAGTTGGTTTGTATTTCTCTCTAGCTTAAAACTGAAGAGTCAGGTCAAGACACAAAGAAACGTGTGTGCACAAGCTCTTCAGTTAAAATATTGGACAGTTACAGATGTGAAATTTCTCTCTTTTTGGTGCATTCTTGATTCTTATGTGTCAAACCCAGAGCACTTTTCTGTCAGATGTTCTGAGCTTTTAAAAAATGTGAGTACCTTGACATATTTCCTGTAATCATGGCAAAATAAATGCAGTCTGGGCCATTCTGTTCAAAAACAGCACTAGTGCAATAAATCACTTGTAGGAAGCTGCTTTCCAGTGCATGACTTATCTTGCCTTTAAGCTGATGGAGCTACAGGCTGTGATAACTTGATAAAGGCCCAGGGAGAATGAACGGCCTGATGGAGACTTTGTGGTGGAGCTGAAGCAGGTACCTGTTACTGGCTAGGAATAAATAATAAAATGGCCAGCTATGAATGAAAAAGTGAACAAGTGGTTCCAGTGGATAGTCATATGGAACAAAAAAACCTGCAGGGAAAAGAGGATGAAAATGAGTTTGAACGGTGTCTGTTACATTTATTCCATGGCAGTTCTGTGCAAATACATAAGTAGTCTCAGAGGCAATTATGCTGAGTGGCTCTGCTGAACCAACAAAGAGTTTTCTTTCCCTTCACCGTTGATCCATGCAATATTGATAGTGTGTGACACTGAGCATTGCACAGGCTCCTCTCCAGCAGCGAGGAAGAGAGGCTGTACCAGCCACTACAGGAATGCATCAAGAACAGTAACTGAACCTCCAGTCAAATCTTGGCTTTGTCAGTACTTCCGGGAAAGAGGAAGAGCCTGTGTGAGCCATGAATTGGTTTTAAGATTCTCATTTTCTCAGTACTCAGATATTATAGCAGCACCCCTGCAGCATTGATTTCTGATGCTGGATCTTGAATCTGATATAGGTCAGTGAAAGGGAATTCAGAGGAGAGGGAAAAATTCTACATCCAAAACTGCTGTATCAGTACAGAGCAATGGCATCAGGCTTTGCAAAATGTCGTTGCTGTCGTTTGAGAGCCATGTGGAGGCTCTTACACTGCCTGTCACTCTTGTCTGTTTGCTCAGTGCGTGGTGACACCTTTGTGCACCTGATGCACTCCTCCGTGTGTCTTGCCAGGCTGTCAGGGTGAAACGGAAGCCTCGGAAATACAAGGAATTGTTTCAAAGAGTGGGCCTGCTCTCAGCAGCCATAGAGAGGACAAAAGAGACATTTTACTGACAAGAGAGACCTCAAGACAGGCAGAGCTGCCCCTCTGAGACTCCCACACTTACCACATCCTAAAGGAAACTCTTTTGATTATGAAAAATCTGCAGATGTGTTTGTCAGTGTTGCAAATCAAGTGTCCTGGGTGTGGAGGAAACAGAACAGTCTGAGTGGGCAGTGGATTTGCTTTGCCATTTCTAGATTTAGCATTTTACCTTGGTGTCTTGATAGTTGAAACACTTTGCTGGAGAAAACAGATGCTTTTGTTTTTGGTTTGGGGAAAAGAAGAGCGTAATAAAATGAACTTAAGAAACGGTAGTTTTATTGTAGGAAAAAAGCCTATTAATGACATCTTTTACATCCTTTGGGATAAGTCCTGAGGAGTACATAAATCTGTGGAATATTTATCCCAGTTATTTTTCACAAGGGAGGGGGTCTGAGATCAGAAGAGATGAGGCATGTCTATGCTGGTTTTTTGAAATTCATGAATCCTGGAGGACAGTTAGCTAAATAGTCAGAAACCCATCGCAGTTGTGTGATTTAGCAGGTACACAGAAGTAATTCTGATGGCTTGTGCAGATGACCTTCCTCTAAGGCTAATTCTAAACACATCTGAATCAGAGACTGATCCGTCATGAGGAATGACTGCGCTCAGGAAGGAACTGTTTCATCCCCATGTCTCTGAGCATGTCATGTGTTTTGTCTACTGGACCACAGATGCAGAAGTCACGAGGGGATTCTAAAAAAGCAATAAATGTCCTAGTGTCCAAATCCCATATTTTTAGAATTAGTTGGCAAATAACACAGCACTAGAAACTTTTTATTCTCCATAGAAAAGATCTAGCAATGACATTTTGTGAAGGACTTAAAAGAAGCCAGAAAGGGACAGAGACAGGCACTATCCTGTTGTATCCTGGTCAGAGAAAATAGAAACATGAAAGTTTATAACTTATATATGTAACTAAAATTTCTGGATATTATCATGTTGAAAAACTTTCATCCAGATAATTTTTACAGGGTGGTATAATTCTGTAGAGGGACTCTATAAAGTAAGAAGATCCCAACAGCAGCAATGTCTCACAGGGATCCTGCCAGAGCTGGGGACACCCAGCATGTCCAGCCAAGATGGGAGCAAGTTGCCAAGGTAGCCAAGGATGGAGTAAGATATCTTGGCACTGAGGCAGGCAAGGTGTCAGTTTTGTACCACTGCTCCACTGCTCTTGCCCACTGTTTGTTTCTAATTTTAATTTTTATTCAGTGTGGTAATGATGCATCCAAATTTGTATACAAACATAATCAAAAAAGGCCCAGAAGAATAAATCACAAGTGGTCAACATTATTTCTTCCTCAAGGTGATGACTCTTTAACTATTACTGCACCACCACTGCCTGTTCCTGAACACAACTAATTCATTTGGGTGACAAATAAGCACTGTTTTACCAAATGGTCCAGAAATTGCTTCCTAAGGAAATGGACGTAGTTAGCAGCTGGTTATCGAAACTGGCTTCAAGGCTTGGGTCCACACAAAAGAAAGATGAAATACTCAGCCAAAGAGTTTGGAAAATTTGTGGCAGTCTGGAGCTTCGCGAACTAGATCCCCATCCATCTCCTTTATTTCCAGTCAAAAGGTGTAAAAAGGAAAACTTAATGTGACTTTGGAGACTAACTGTGGCAATAAGATTTGCTTATGGTGGAATAAGTACAGACTATATCCCTGTGTTGATCACATTTTTAAGTGGTTTTATGCAGAGAAAGATGTTCTAGAAAGAACAGAAGGATTTGGACAGTGAGGATTCAGAAGGACCCACACTGAGTGTGATAAAAAGTATAACTAGAAAGCTGCTGGGTAGCTTGAACTTTACACATTGGTATAACCCTCATGAAAAGGAATCTGTTTTGGTTCACATCTCTGTCCTAAATAAAAAGTGTTCAGTGGTAAGTAGGTGGTTGACAGGTGGAAATTAACAATGTTGGTCATACCAGCTCATTTTCTACAGCAGCCCCAAAAGGGCTCTCTTCCCTCGGCTTGGCACTGAGGAAAATGTTCACAGCACCCCCAATCTCTCATGCTTTACCCAGAAAAAGAGTCACTTCCCCAAAGCCATGCAAAACCTCATCATTTATAAAACCCCTGTCTAAGCTTTGCAGCAGCTCATGCACATTAGTAAAGTGGACATACGACAAAAACAGGGCAAGTTTTTGGCAGTAGTATGAAGGTCCTGCAGTGCGCACACGTCTTTTCAAAAATAGTGGGCTGTATGCACGTGAATCTCATACTCCACTTGGAAAACTTCAGCCATTCTTTTTCTGCCATCATTTTAACATCAACTGCAGGCAATGGTTGCAGAAATACTGGTAACAGACCACGATTTCTGGGACAATAAGCAGCTTGGCTTGTGGTCTTGTTTCCTCTGTCGGGAATAAGAATGGACTTTGATACACAGTCACTTAATAATTTTCTGTCTGCATGTTTTAAGGTTTCTCGTATAAATTGGTCCTTGCTGTGTTCTATTTTTGTAAAAATGGAAGAAGCTGGCAGTACTTTACAATTGTAAATGAGTGTCACGCTTTCTCTTATATCTCTTTTATTCTGCTTACTAGTTCCCTTCTGCCAAGTTATCATTCAACCATATTTTTTAGTGAAAGGTGAAATAAAGAAGGAAGAAGTGAGCAAAGGATCCTGATCAAGTAATTTTTTAACTGAATAAGCATATTGGGAAGAGTATTTTTACTTATCAAGACAAAATAGCCAGAAAAGTTATCATAAAGGACTGAAAATACCTAGATTTGCTTTCTTTTCTAAAAAGTTAACTAAAATGAGCCTATGAGTTAATCAGAAATTCAGTCAATTGCTTAATTTACACTTCCATCCATAAAGAAGAAAATAGTAGCTTTGGTCAGTGTAAATCTTAAGGAACAGTCAAGTCTGCCCAAATCCTATGAAATTCCTCAATTTGAAAAGACGTGCTCTAATTTCATAGCAACATATAGCAGAAATAATTGTTAATCCTCCTTAAGGTTAAGTTACCCGGTAATCTGAACATCTGAGAAATTATTCATCCACTTGCTATTCCCCAGTGGTGCCTGGGAGGGCTCTCATGACTGGCAGCAAACAGAGCACAGCATGGGAATGTAACTCCTGTATTTCAGACGTCAGTTCCATGTGCTCCCGAAGGTAGGGACCAGTGCCTGGGAGCTGGGTGAGTGGCACGGGCTGCCTCACGTCCTTATGGCTAATATCGGGTCTGCAAACCAGAGCTGCTGGATTCCAGCTGCCTGCTGGGCAGCCTTTGGTCTATGATAACCCCTGAAACATGAAGGGAATTGCTTCAAAGAGTGATTTTGGCCTGGGAAAAATTATGCCAGGGACCACACTAACAGTGGAGCAGTATGGAAGACTGCCTGTATACTGCCTTTGAAAAATAGGCAGGAAACAGCAGTGANAAAAAAAAAGTGGAAATTGAAGAAGAAGAGTTAAACATTTTAAAAATGAGGAAGGATTCAAAAGAATCCCAACTGTGGACATCTGATTAATTAAACTAAGTAATTATATAGCCAATTAAAACTATCTCAAAAGACAGCTGTATATAGCTAATGTCCTTTTTGGTTTGTTTATTAACAATTCTTTTTTACATGCAGCAGAGGAGCAGAAAGCATAAGAGAGTTAATAGTGGGCTTTTCTTTTATTTAGGCCCTGCACACAGTGATATCAGAAGTCTTTTCAGGAAAACAGAAATCACTGAAAAGTGTATGAGTTTTCTAAGCATTTCTGAGTAAACAAGGAAGGCACAATCTTGCTCTGTGCCAGAGGAAGCTTGGGGCAGACCAGGGCAGACTCAAGGAGCTGCTGAACCAGAGACAACACTCATCACTCAGCCACGTCAGAGCTGAGTCACACGACTCCAAAGTGAAAATTAGTCTGTAAACTCAGATTATTTCCCCTTGATCTGGAGTTTGTGTAGAGAACTAGTGTGTGCAGAGCAGCCTTAAATGAGACACAATCCTCCCCGCTGTCTGTGTTACAGCAGGTGTGTGTTTTGGGAGACCTGGGACCAAGAAGTTACTCCACCTAACCTCTAGCCAAGAGTGGATGTCGAGTCTTTGACACTTCCTTGATAATGTTTACGGCTATGGCTTGCTTGTTCTTGGCCTCCTGCCCCCATGGCTATGGACATACACTCAAATGCAGCTGCCCCACAAGTGATGTTTGGTGCTGCATGAGATGCCCTTGATTACCTGACACAGAGAGTGGTCAGACCACAGAGCACCTGTGCCTGTGGAACTGACGTTTAGAAATTATCTGAGCCTGCAAATGTGGGATGGATTTTACGCCAGCTAACTGTAGACAACTGAAAGATTATTTCAGGTTCTCTCTACAGGGTAAATAGAGTCACTAACAGATTAATTTTTCTGGTCTAAGTTATGTAATTTACGTGTCACAGATCAATCTTGGGAGATATAAGTCTCTCCTCGCTGAGTACTGAAGGAGCATAAACTAAATAAATTATTAAAAAATATATTAATTTAAAGGGATACAGGCTTGTTGCACCTCTAGAAAAACATATATGCCTTCCCTCTCTGAGAAACAGATTGAAGGTCCTTCCTGTCTAGCAGCTTTACAAGCTCACCACACACTGCACTGCTTAGCAGAGCCAATTTACTTCTGGATTAGAGCTAATTTGCACCCACACTGTTCAGGCGTGCAGAAATTGAATGGTCCCATCAGCCTGTGACACAGCACTTGCAGATAAACTCTGCCAAGAGCTGGGTAATGAAATCATCAGTGAGAACAGGGGTGCAATTGCCTGTTCATCCGTGCAGACGTGCCTGTAGCGCACCCAGGCTCTGGCTCTGCCAGCTGTGGCTTTTCTGCATGACTTGGGCTATATCTTGAAAAATACTTTGTCATCTAATTCCCATTTATTTCAGATATCTCTGAAAAACCTTGTGTACAGCCTGTGGGGTAGGAGTTGTTCTGTGTCTAACCACTATTTAACTCAGTCTGTCTTTGACCCCAAACATGTTCTCTTGGAACTGCTTTGATGGAAAGAGTCATAATCTCAGGTCTGTTTTCCTAATACACCATGACGTATGTGCTTTGATAGATCAGTAGGCTACCAAGTAATTATTCAAATAACTGTATTTTAACTCCATTTAAATTTAAATGAATGATTTTCAGACTAAAATTTATGCTTTATTACAGCTGAATGGGAAAAATAAAAATTTGGGGGAAATAACCCCATGTAGCACATATGTCTTCTTTCACCACTGATACTCATGGCATTTACTCTCATCTTTTCCAAACATCCTCAGGGAAATATTCTTAGATTTTGGATAATTGATTCAGGTTGATGGTTCCTGCTGAGTAATTACACTCAGTAAATGGCTGTGAATATAATTTTCTATCAGCCAGCAATTTATAATCAAACCTAATGGGTTCAGGTGCACATGCAGCGTGAGTGACATGTGAAATACTGGTATGTGGAAGGCAAGTGAAATGTTCTACTGGGTGCTATAGTATGTTGTCCTGCATTGTCTTGAGATCTCAGGTTTATCCTGGGATTTGATAAAGCAAAATAAGTGAAGACATGAGGTAAATAAATGAAGATTTCAAATGATGTGCAGTCATTTAAGAAAATGCAACTAAACCAACCGATTAACACTAACATTAAAGCCAGGTTCAGACAAGTAAAATAGGTGTCTCTTAGAAGTGGGCTATTTTCTGTTCAAGACCAGGTGCATCCTAAACAACGTCTTTCTTGTTCAGCCACATTTTAAAATGTGAACAAGTTTTTCTAGTTTAAATATCTTTGCATATCCACATCTACAAGGAACAGGAAAGCAGTTATGAAATTTCCCAACAATATACTGTGTTTTAGACCTTTTGGGATGACACGGAAAAGATTTTCTTTCTAGTTAGGTAAAATCCAGTTTTAAGACTATAGGCACTTGTCCACAAATAGGATCTTTCTCAGTGTGGGCCAAAACTCATTTTCAAGAAAGACATTAATTTCCCAGCCTGCCTTTGGTGTGTATCCTGCAGTATGTAAGCTCACCCTTTTGTTCAGCTACCAGCAGATGGATAGACCACATGGAGGTCAAGGGTCATAAACTGGCACTCTGTAGCAGTTTATGAAGAAATGCAGTCTGTGTGAGGAAACTCACATTGGAGCAAGGGAACAGTGTGAGGAGGAAGCAGCAGCAGAGACAACATGTAATGAACTGACTGCATTCCCCATCCCCATGTGCCCCTGTCATGGAGGAGGTAGAGGATTTGGGAGCGAAGTTGAGCACAGGAGGAAGGGAGGGGTGGAGGGAAGGTGTTTTTAAGATTTGGGGTTTATTTCTTACTATCCTGTTCTTTTATTTATTGGCAATAAATTAAATTAATCTTCCCCAAGCTGAGCAAGTTTTGCCCATGAGAGTCACTGGTGTGATCTCTCTCTTCCTGTTCTTTTCTCAACCCATTAACCTTTTGTTGTATTTTCTTTCCCCTGCCCAGCTGAAGAGGGTCATGATACAGTGACTTTGGTGGGCACCTGGCAGCCAGACAGGGTCAAGCACCACTGAAGTCAGTCTGGCTATGCTTAATTATTTGGACCTGACAGTAAACATTCTCATGCTGGCATATGCATCTGGGAGTAGGGAGGTTCAGCCCTACCCTTCTCACAGCACCAGACTTCCAGGAATTAAAGGCTGTGAGTTGCCAGGAAACAGCCATAGCCTGCACTCACCTCTCTGCAGGCTCATCTCTCTGCACCTATTCCTTATGCAGGATTTCTCTGCCCCAGTGCAAAACTTAGCTTCACAAGAAGTCTGATTACCTGTGCAGTTCTTTCATGCCCTGAAGCTGGACCCCACAAAAGGAGGCTGAGCCAGGGGTTCACTTGTGATTGCACAGCATAACTTGCAGTCTTCAGTTAATCATCAAACCTCCCTGCACAACATGTGGGAAAGGTGGTGCCTAACACGGGGATCCCCAGAAGCCACTCTTCTGAACATCATGTCATTGAGCTTAGTCACTAAGGTGCACCCACAACAGGAGCAGGTATTGTGCCCCAGGTGGGACACCGGAGAATTCTCCACATGGGAGGTCTTCCCAGGGAATGGGGGATGTGTCCCGGAACACAGCAATGGACAGTCTGAATCTTGCCTAAATCTCTTACTGACCTAAGTCTGCATTTCTTTTCCTGTTTCCAAAAGGAGATATACATATAGATAGACAGATATAGATAGATATAGATCTATATATACACACACACATACTTGCATACATGCATCATATACAGATACATATGTGTACATTTTACTGTGCAACCCTCATGCTATTATGAAGGGCATATGAAAATGGAGACCTTGTAAGTTGTGAGAAGCCATAAATGCAGCCATTCTACATAACAGAGATTCCCCTCTCTCACAGTGGCCCGTTTCAGACAGTAGTGCACGTTGCCAAAAAATGAGCTGAATGGAGACAAATGTCTGCTGTGGCATATCCCCCTCACTTCTGAAATTTCCAGATTTCCTGAACCAATGACTGCATCACAGGCCTCACATCTCAAGGACCTTGATAGATTTTTTCCCATGAATTTTGCTAATCCTTCTTTTAATCTTTTTGTATGTTTAACATCCAAAGCACCACTCAGCAACATGCTGCAATTCACAAAAAAAGCATGGTTTGTTTCCTTTTAAACTTGCAGACGGATAACATTGTGACCTTGGGTTACCACAAAGAGAGACTAATCATTGCTTAGTCATCTTCTCAATAAGTTTCAGAACATGTTATTATTTATCCAGTTTCTATCTTTTCAGTTGCCTCTTCTCTGAGTTTAAATTAGTTCAAGTCTATTAAATCCTTCAACATGACCCATGTCACCCCCCTGGCCAATCCTGTTTTTCTTGAAACCTTTCTATGTACTTTGTAACTTTTTTGAGATAAGGAAGCAGAACTGTACACAGAATGGAAGGTGCAGGTGTATGTATTTGAACATATATTTATCTGTAGCTGTTTTTTCAGGTTTTAACATATTGACGCCTTTTTGTCTTCCACATAGCCTTGTGCTATCCACAGTTTTTTCAAACTCTCTCTCTTTCATAACCAAAGCTAATTTTGAGTCTGTTATCCTAAAGGTAAAGTTTAGATTTCCTTCTTCCTAATGTACTTGCCTTTATCAGCACTGAATTTTAGCTGCTATTTTCTTACCCTGCAACTCAGAACCATGGCTATCATTATCTATTGCAGCTCTTTGCAGTCAGATTTAGTTGTGACTACTCTGGTATCATAAGTGAACTTTGTGACCTCACCATTCACCTCCATTTCTAACCATTCACCTCCCTTTCCAACTCATTTATAGATATATTCAACAGATACATGGACATCAGAGGGACTGGCAGTAATAATGTTATCTCATTGCTGGCTTGTTTCTGCATTGCTTCAGCAACTGGATCCCAATTGCTTTCTTAAAACAGGACAAAGATTTCAGTCTTCGCGACTCATTCTTAGTTTATGGCAACTCCTAACAAGAGAAAATTTATGTTAGTGTGGGACACAAAGAGAGATGAAGAGAAGTAATGGAGGTAATCCCCTACGGCAATGGAACAGTCATGACCTGTTATGCAGGCTTTATTTATTATAGCTATGATTTGTCCTATGTAAACTGTTTTAAAAAGTAAAATACCTGGTACTCAGAATTATACAGTTGTGCTTCCCCTCCAAAGTCTGAGATGTACAAATGAAGATTCCTCTTTCCTCTGCCTGTGAATCGACTTCCAATTAGTTTTTACGGGGTGTATTTGTGTTCAGTTTTCTGTGAGTAGAAACTAATTTCTGGCCTCCGGTGCTGAGGATCTGAATGTTATCCTGATCCTTCTGGGACCACATATCACCATGGAGAATGCCCTGACATATGCACCCCCATGCAAACTTTCATTCCCAAAGCTGGATGGCAAAGTGTAACCATTATAATGGTATCATTACTTGCTTGGGAAAACTTTGACCATTTTTCCTGGAAGACTTTTAAAATGAGGTTCCAGATACTCATTAGCCTTTCTGGGTTTTTCTCCCTCCATGAAACTGTGAGGCAAACACATTACTGAAACAATGGCGTTTGTCTGACCACTCCTTTCTCAAAAAAAAAAAGTGTATTTGAAGGTATATCTATAGAAAAATTGCCAGTTTGGACCTGCTGTGCTCAAACTTTCAGGCAGCTGGGCTCACTAAGAAGAGGGTGACATTTGGATTGGAAATTCTAAACCAGTAACAATGAGCATGAATCAAAGGCAGAAGTGAAAGGGCTTGTGTGAGCAAGCAACAGTTATTACTGCCCAAACTCAAACCAGGTTCAATCACATTCAGAAAAGCATCTTTCTAATTGCGAGAGCAATCTCCAAAAGCAGACATATCCATTTCAAAAGGGAGAAGAAAGGTTCACTAAAGAGCTGTGCAACCACTTGAAATGCTCAGAAAGAAATGGATTTAAACTGAATTAAGGTCAGCAGAAGGGGCAAGAAAAGAACTGCAGCCTCATCCAAAAAGCATTCAGCTATTAGAAGGATTATGATAATATAAATATCTCCAGAGACACCAAAGTGACATAAAATACATATTAAGACAAGTACATTCAATGAAGTATACTGCAAATCATTATGAATATTCAATTTCAATCAAAATAAAATGAAGGAGAGTACTCAGGGACTCTGGATTTGAATCTGAAAAGACAATTAAAAGGAAAGAAAAAGAACTAAAAAGAGAGAGATAATAAATTTGATCTTATAAAAAAATGCAGAGAATATTAAGTAAGCTTTTCACCTATAATATGAAGAAAATCAGACAACATGATTTTAAGCATCTTAATATGCTTAAAATATGCTCCCTCAAGTTTTGCTGTTTATTCTGGGAACAGAGAGATATCTGTTCACCTCGAGTAGTTCAGTGTCATTTGTAAGAGAACTAGATATGCTCAAATGGTAAGAATGATAGCAGGAAAAGACAGAACAATGTGCTTCAATTTATGGCAGATTTTTGAGTGTGGTAGCACTGAACAAATACTGAGAAGAGGAGTAAGGTGTATCAGCATCTTAGGACAGAGACAATCTTTCAGGGTGAAGAAGAGGCTCAGGAACCATAAGGGGTAAGAAATATGATTTCACTACAAGCAACTATTGGGTCTATTTCTTAATTTCTGGTAATTTCAGCTTTTAGATACTCATTAAGAGATGTAGTTGTATGTGAAGATCTGTTTAGTGATAACAGCACAAAAATAACAAAATAATCTGTACTTGGCTTTTTCATAAAGCTACAAGAAAACAGTGTGGCTTTATCTGTACAGTCTCCCCCACCACAGACACACACAAAATTAAAAAAAGAAAATTTGAAAATGTAGCCTACAGCTTCTAAATGAGATCAAATTCTTGAAAATTTGCTGACAAGTCTATGGGAATACACATTAATACTGCAGAATGTTTGGTGCTGCATTTCTGGATATGATGAAATATCTATATACAGAAAAGGAATTAAAACCAAAAATTAATTATTTTGCCACCAAAAGGAGCCAATCAGATCCCTGAAACTATCTTCAGGTCATATCTTCCAGCTAATCAATGTGTGGACCATTTGTGTATCAGGGTTTATTTCGTTTATGTGTTCAAAACTAAGAGACTACACTGACACTTCTAAGAATAGAAAACAAATCCTGCAAAAGGATTTTCCTATGTTATTTTACTTTGGATCAGGGCAGTGCGTGCCCCTCTGTTGAAGATACAGGAAGATAATGTCACTATGGACAGATGCCATACCGCCATGTCATACCAAAAGACCCCCACACCCACACCCACCCACACATATTTTAATTTGTAGCTCACATCCACTGAAATATTCAACAGAAGATGCCATGTGATCAGGAGTGGGTAAGGGATGCATTTCTAACTTTTTTTACCCAGTCTTCATGTCTTTGTCAAGGAAGCCCTTCCTCAAAACATTTCTACAAATACCAGTTTTCCATTACATAAATACAGAAAACAATGGAATACAGAAAATGTGTGCATTCTGTCTTTGCCTTCATTAACTGAAACTATTAACTTATTTCAGTCTCTTCCAACTCAAGGAACTTCTTGATATATGACTCTAGAGTAGGTGTGAGACTAATATCTGGAAATTAATTACTTGTGTGAACAGCTTCTAGGAAACTTATTAAATTGATTAATCAGTGTAATATTTTTTCTAATCTTGTTATTATGATCTTAATACTTTTATTTTTGTGGGTTAAACTACAAAGTTTAAGCATTCACTAGTTCAACTGATTCAGAGAATCCACCAAGATGCGTCTGAAAACCTTCTATGGGCTGACTTGGTCTGGCTTCTCTTCTTTACGGCTTTTACAGAAACAAGAGGCTTTCTTGACTAGAGATAACATGAAGAATCTGCTGGACCTTCCTTTTCTTTCTAAGACCTTGCAGTTTCTGTGAGCAGTCAGTATCAGTCATAGAAATGTCCCACAGACTGTAACAGGAAGAAGGGTATATCATGGCATAATTGCCTTTGCGCTATTGTGTGAACTGTGCAAAGCTGACAATTCCTTTCCCAGTTTTAATTACAGAGACAGTAATTACCTGCATTTTATGCATTAAGTAAAATAGTCACAACTTTTAAATTAATTTTTAACATCTCACAACTCTATTAGAAAGGCTTGCATACATAGGTCAAATAAAAACATGGAATATACTTGAGTGAAACGCAGTAATTTAACCAAAGACACAAACAACTCCACTGTTATGAGGTGTATCTACTAATACAAATGGGTTCATAATGACTGCAGCTCAAAGGCAGTAAATTATGAGAAATGCAGTTCATTAATTGAACCAGGAATATTATTAATATCCTTGGGAATCAGTCTTGTGCTTCTGTGAACCCTGACTGACCCTTAGATTACAAGTTCTTGCTTTATGTTTGGTATAGGTTTAATACTTAACTTTGTTGAAATAGTTAATATTGAAATACATTTTTCTTTCTTTCTTTCTTTTTTTTTTCATAGCGGAGAAGTATGAACAGTGTTTCCAAGTCAGAACAGTGCAGCTCGTATCGTTAAAATTTCATGAGTTATGACTTCCCTTGGTTTTGTTTGAGTTGTGAAAAAGCAGTACCTTGTTTTGTATTCCTCTGCTTAATTACTGGCATCTTCTCTGGGGAGTTTCAGTAGCATTTACCTTATATATCTAACACACTTTCATCACAAGGTCTTCTGCTTGCTTGCAGAGATGCAAGAACTACAAAACCATCACACCAGAGACTATAAGAGGAAGAAATCAATGGAAATCCAGTCTTTTAGGCTCTGCTGCTGTGATCATTAGTCACTTTCCCTTACATCGTGAGAAAAAAAATAGTTCTCAATTTAATTTTAGTACAGAATACTAAAGAGGCACTAAGAAATGCACTTACTTCTCTCTGTTGAATATGATGAATTCTTTCCTAACGGTTTCCAAGCACTGCTGCAGGTGTACGTTCTTAAAAAAACCAGCATGAATAGGTTGATTAAAAAAGATGAGAAATCGTAGACAAAAATCACAACAACACAAACAACACTGAACAAAAAGACTTATGAATGAATACTATCAAGAGGCATTTTGAAGACTCATTAAATCGGGCTGTGATAGCACAATCAATCTCATTCTTTTGGAAGAAGTTCCCCACAAAGAATTCCTGAGGATTTTTACATCTGATAGCTCTAGGAAGAACAGCTTGCATAAACATTCAAAATCATTAGGAGTAGCAACCTAATTTATAAAACCTCACTAAAATCATAATTCAGGTCTGGAAATTATTATTAATCTTCTCAGTACTCTTGAATGTTCATACAATGCATCTTTCTACATGGCACACATTAGTCAAGAGTGGAAGAGACAACTTTAACATATTTATAAATAACAAGCCTTTTCACTGCATACTTTTCATTTTTGGTAGTAGTAGTGAATAAATACTCTTTGTAACTGTTTGTCCATGTGTGGGAAGTGTTTTTGGCAACCAGCAACACTTTTTCATACTTTAAATGAGCATCTGTGAAAACCTTAAAAATTATTATCACTTAAACATGTTGTTACTATTTGACCAAAATAAACGGTTGCTTTTCATCTTGCTTTGGAGATGATTTATGCAATGTATAAAATGACAGACAGAGAGGCTGAGTCTATTTTCGGAGGTGATAGAACTGACCTTAATTGAGTTTGCCTATTAGAGTGTAAACAAAATGCCACTGACTGCAGTCACAGTCCTCCTCTTACCAGTGGGCAGGTTTCCTTGGCTCCATCTTTGGATTTGTTTTTGGCAAGTCGCTTTTTCTTTTTATGGAGGGGCTTGGACTCTAAAATCATTTCTTCAAGTTCAAATGTGGGATCACAGTTCAGTCTTCCTTTCTGGTACAAAAGGATTCAAAGTTACTCTTTGAAGCATCGTTGTGGCTTTTTAGTTTGCTTGGCAAATGTTAATAGCAGTAATAATGAACCAGCTCCTCAATCACATCTGTAAAATGAAAACTGTCTTTTTAGGTCTGGAGTGATGCTCGAAGTTTAAATAAGGGAGATAAGATAAAAATCATATTATGAAGCAATTATAAAGAGTCAGATCCACCTCCTAGTTATAAACAGATATACTTCTAGATTGACTGAAGTTATGTTACCCCAGTGAGAGAGATTAATCTTGCCCTGCTTCTTCATCAGAGTATCAGTTAGTGCTGCAGAGCATAAACGCACCTGTAGTAGCGCAAAAGAGATGGGGAGTACCTCTAAGGCCTTTTTGAAATCTGATTTTCTGAAGTGTTGCAGTGGATTCAGTTACCTAGATGCTGTCCATGAGTACAAAGGAAGGAGCAGGCCTGTTTTGGTTAGCAGCGTATATATAAAAAGTGGTTCACAGTATTATAGAATCCCGGGTTGGAAAGGATCTCAAGGATCATCTGGTCAAACTTTTCTGGGCAAAACCACAGTCCCCAGCCTTGACAAGGTGGCCCAGCAACCTGTCCAGCTGAATCTTAAAAGTGTTCAGTTTTGGGGAATCCACCATTTTCATGGGCAGATTATTGAAATGGCTGATTGTTAGGAAAAATTTTGCTCTTGTTCCAGCTGGAATCTTCCCGGGAGTAACTTGTACCCAATACCCCTTGTACTTTCCATGTGACTCCCTGTAAAAAGGGAGCCTCCATCTTTGTAGCTAACCTTTAAATAATGGGACATGGTGACAAGGTCCCCCCTAATCCTTCTTCTCCCAAGGCTCTACAAGCCCGGTTCTCTCAGCGTTTCCTCTTATGGCCTGTTTCCCACTCCTCTGATCATCTCTGTGGCCCTTCTCTGGACCATCTCCAGCCTCTCCACATCTTTTTTTGTGTAGTGGGGATGAAAACTGAATACAGTATTCCAGGTGTGGCCTGTCAAGTGCTGAGTAGAGTGGGGCAATGACTTCTTTAGCTCCGCTGGTGATGCCCTTGTTGATGCAACTCAACATCCTGTCAGCTTTCTTTGCCATGGAAGCACCCTGGTCACTCACATTTAGCTTGCTGCGCACCTGAACCTCCAGAGGTGCTGGAGCTGTTCCTCAGCTGGCTAGATCCCACCCTGGGCTACATCCCTGGACTATGTTTCCCAGGTTTAAGACCTTACACATTTTCTTGTTGAACTTCATAAGGTTCTTGTTAGCCCACTTCTCCACAGGTCTTCCTGCAGGGTGGTTCTCCCAAAGTGTCCACTTCCCCACTCAGTTTGGTATCATCAGGGAACTTCCTCAGGGCACACATGATCCCATCATCTACATCACTTGTTAAGGTATTAAACAGAGTTGGACCCAATATCGATCCCTGGGGGACCACACATGTGACAGGCTGCCAGTTTGAGAAGGAGCTGTTTTGCACCTCCCTCTGGGTGCAGCCCGTCAGCCAGTTCCCCACCCATCACATGGACCACTTGTCTGTACCATAACACATCAATTTCTCCGAAAGGAGGCTGCGGGAAACTGTATCACAAGCCTTGGAGGAATCCAGGTAAACAATGACCACCACTTGCCCCATATCAATGGAGCAGGTTCCTTCGTCATTGCATATGATCAGGTTTGGAAAGTACCATTTGTCCTTGGTGAATCCTTGGCTTTTCCCAATTATGTCCTTCATTCTAATATCTTATTCTTTTTCTATTCTATCCACTTTATTAAGATTTTCCTTACCCATTACACACATTACTTTAATATTTTGAATTCTCCATTAAAAAATATTATGTTAATTTGTGATGCATAAAGCAAATTCTAAGATTCTTTGAATCTTAAAATACCAGGAAGTCCTTTATGAAAAATTCGCAAAAAATTTGAATTGTGTTGTGGAAGATGTTAAAAGCAGCCTGTTTTCCTCTGGGACTTCTGAGAGTTCAATCACACCATTGTCACTGTCAAGGTGGAAGTACTAAAATAAGTCATATATGGATGACAGATATTTTTAGTAGCCAAAGACACTAAGCAGTAAAATCACATCAGAAACTACTTGTATAATTTGTGGTGTCCTACAATGAAACATTTGGTTTAGAGATGACTTCATGATTTTTATTCCCAGCAAATTCTGTGTAGTCGGAGCATAATATTTAGATATCTGATGCCTTTTCCTGCATATTATCCTGCCAACTTTAGTGAAATGTATTTGGTTTTTATTAATAGCAGTTTATAGTTTGTTTATATTTATTAATAAATAAATATTTCCTTAGGTTTCATCAATATCAGTTCCTTTCTTGACCATGCATAGTTTTGAGATTAGTGTGAGTACTTAAAAATATATCACTTTAATTCTGAAGCTTTAAAAATAAAAGTAAATTATGTTTTAAAAAACCCTACAATAATTTATGACTCCAAGCTGAATATAAAGAAACTAATTAAGCCATAAAGAAACATATGTGCTAGTTAAGTAAGAACTATGTTTATGGAATCAAACTATAACGGATAAATTAATCTATGGGATATTGCTCCTACCAGCCTCCCATGAGCCCTCTTAGCTGCAGAAGGCACACAAGCTCCTGACAGTCATGGCAAGCTGTCAAAATTTATAAAACTCTCTACTTTCAAAGCACTCCGCAGGTCACAGGGCCCCAATTCACCCTCGCACCAAAGGCTGAAAGACAAGAAGTATTTTTTTGTGTGGCCTCAATTAATCAGTGAAAGTTTTGCTGGTACAACAAAGAGAAAGTTCCTGGAAAATTTGTGCCCAAACTTGGTCTCATGAAACAACAAAGTTTCCATAAAATGAAATATTGTGCTAGAAAAGACACTTTGATTCTCACCTCACGGTTTTTCCTGACACACTTGATCGACCAGGTGAAACAAGCCCTTGTCGATATCAGACTCTTCACAGAAGAGTAATGGGACTTTCAGATTAATCTGGATAGATAGACGAAACATTTTACTCCTATTTCCTTTTAAATGTAGAATATTATTTTGCTTCAAATAATAAAGATTTTCCCTTCGGTTTTATAGATGCCTGCCAAAACACAAATAAGGTGAACCCGAATGTGAAAAGAAAAGCTGTCTCTGCAGAGTCCGAGTCTCTCTTGGATCCCCAAGCATGTTGTACCTTTGGATACGGGGAAATGGATCTCCCTTATAAAATACTGTGTTGTGAAGTTTTCCTCATGCTGGCAGTTATGGAATAAACTTTTAGCTGGGAGTAGGAGGTCTAAATAATCAGTTGAGTTTTGCCTAAGAAGTCAGTGCACACCTCTGATATCTCAAAGAGCAGCTCGAACTTGAAAAAAGGAAAAGAGGAAAGTCAGTCTCCACTCATCTTGTAGACCCACCCCACCAGCAGAATGGAGTTCACAGTCCACCAGGCCAAGAAGGAGCTTTGTTCTGCAATGTTTTGCTTAGGGCAGAAACTTGAGAGAGTGTAGGGGACGATCCTGGCATGGCATAGCAATTATTCCAGCTGCTTGGACATCAAGTAAGAGGGAAAGACTCCTGGCCTGGTAGATATGACATTCACCTCTCCAACTTTCATCTTGCACTAGCATTGAGCTACAAAGTGAAAGGGAGGAATTTCCCCACAGGTGAACATTGCCCTGGAGTGCCTGTAAGAGGGGCCTGCCTTTCCCTTCTCCTGTTGCGCTAGTTACCTGCCGTATTCCTGGTCTTTCCCCTAGTTCCCTGAGGGAGCCCTGCTTGACCACCTACAGCTTTCTTCTCCTGCAGATGTTGCTTCCAGGGAGCCTCTGGTCAGGTGCCAAGAAGCCCAGCAAGCACTGCCAGCAGTGTCTTGGCAACCCACCTGTCTACCTTTGCTCCATTAGGCAACGCTCTCTCACCTTCAGCTTCTGAAGCGTTGGATCCTGTCCCCATCACGTTTATCATGGACTCTAACATGCACCTGGATGAGGACAGGGTCTACCTATTCTACCTTCCTCATTTTTATTTACAGCTGCATTAAAAAAACCCCAAAAAACAAAAAAACAACAACAGCAACAACTAAAAAACCCAGAAACAAACCTTGGTATGCTACAAATATGTTGTTTGGAGAAGAATTATAGTGTGATATGACTGAAAAAAGTGAAGAAACATAATAACACCACAGTCATTGCTTTTTATTCGTGGCCCTCAAATACATTTAACTTGAAAATTATCAAAATGGAAATACCCAAAAAATACCAACAAAATGGGACCACAGTAAAAAAAACCCCACCAGATTCCCTCACACAGCTGAATGTTTTATTGTAAGAAACTGTCACAAAGGAAATAGGTCAGCCTTTTGGAACATTATTTTTTAAGTAAAAAAGTAACAGCATACTGGGATGTTAAAAAGTTTTCCAAATGTTATTCAAGTGCCTAACTTTCACAGTCACACAGTCTTGGTCTTCTTTGTCTCAGAGTTAACTCTGACAATCATTTTCTCTAACAGCTGAAATGAAAAGTCTAGAAAAAGTTTTCTTTTATTTGAAAGGAAAAAAAGTGAACCAAGGTTAATTAGTTTTGCTGTGATTATTGAAATGGGAGGAATTTTCCCATAGCTGTGACTGAGTAACTGAAAATAGAATCCAAAGTAAATCACTGAAGAGCAACAAACACAAGCAAAAACAAGTAATATGGCAGTGATAATTAAAGTCAGAATTTGCAAACACTATTCACCTGGAATATCGACTTACATTGGGAACAAAGCCTGGGGTCACAGCTTTCTCTAGAACAGCATCCCAGTTGACATCAGCTAGGTATGGAGAGCTTTGGATGTCTGCAAGGCTTGAAAGGCGACACTCTGGGTCCTTAGTGAGGAGCTGTGATCAAGCACAAGGCATTTTCTAAGGGACTGGATGCCATATATAACAGTAAATATATCACACACATAATTGTATGATTCATATTTTTAAGTAAGAAAATGGCTAGGGAATCTTCTAACAGATGCTAGAAGTCCCAATTTAAAAAAAAAGAAAAAAAGTAATAACTCATAGGATACGAGGATAATTTAATTGCCACCAGATGGCTGTTGCAGGCATGAAGTGTATAAATGCATTAGCAACAAAAGTCTGTTTACAAATACACAAGAGCCCAAGCGAAATGAAACATCACAGTTCGATGCCACCCAACAATTTGTATTTTATCTTTAATTTTTTGGATGATGCGGTTACACTGAGCATCCTGGCAGCAATTAAAATTATCCACCTCACTACTCTATCTATTCAACACTAGATTGCTAGTTGCTGCGAAAGACATATATTTTTTATTACTCTATTCAGACATTCACAAATATTTCCTGTTCAAGTATCAGTATTGATGATCTGAAATACCTAAAATAGACAGATTATCTTTGCAGTGTAGCCAGAAAATTAAAGCAAACAAAACCCTGGGATTTTAGGAAGAAAAGAATTTTTAGGGTCAGATGCATTCAGAAAGAGCCCTGTCTTGTAGCTTAGTGATGTTTACAGTAAAGTGGCTCGACTTTTGTTGTTGCCACTACAGAAACATGGGACAGGAAGAGATACAGCTATTTTAATTTCTAATCTCCCTTTCTGGAAAATGCAGCAGAAATTCAGAGAGCAGAGTGGTCCTTCCTTCCCTGTCCCACTTACCTATCCACAGGTGGGAGGAAATGGGGCCAAGGCACAGAGGAGGAATTACTGATTTGTGAACTTTTACTATCACTCGTGAATCAGTTTTAAAATAGAAGAAATATTAAATTTTTAATTCTTTGAAGCCACAAAAAGCCTGAATCTAAGCCTAAGGATAAAGCACCTTCTAAAGAGAATATTCTGCACCACTCACATCCAGAACAGCCTAGAAATAAGCCCTGCTCTCTTACCCTCGAGGTGCTGACTACCTAATGTGTGTGCTTGTCTAATGTCTTTTCCAGTATTGGAGGGGCTTCTGGAAGGGGAGAGAACAGAGGACAGAAGGTATTTGTACTTTCTTACCTTTTTCAGTAGTGCTATCATGCCCTTGCACCATGCAGATGAGTAGTGAACTCTTTCTATCTTGAACATGTTAAGTATCTCATCAATGGGGGTGGCTGAATGAATTTCATAAGGCCTCTGGGATAAAATTAAACCAATATCAAGTCAGCAAGAATGGATAAAAGAGTGCAGACTATTCACATTTTCCTGAGCTCAGTATTGTTTATGTTGGAAATATCAAACCCATGAAAACATCTTATAACAATTTTGAGTCTAATCCTTTGCGTGTGTGCTTTTCTTTGGTTGTAATGAATGTAGTTACTCATAGATGCATTTCCTCTGCACATTTTTCTCTCATGAAAGGAAGTATCAGTTCAAATGAGATGAAGAAATAATTTTGTTCCTGGGGCATTCTATGAGAAATGTGGATTATTTACTATTTTCTGCTTGTAGTACTAGTGATCAGTTCTTGTGACCTAAACTGACAAAATCAAAAAGAGGTGGCTGAAAGGAGCTTTGTCATCCTGACTTTACTGTGTAGTAGAGCAAGAAACTAAAAAATGCTTACAAAAGTCTGTGTGAGAATCACAGTAAAAAAGAAGACCCTCAATCCTTCTCCTTTGCCCTTGTTTGAATCCAAAATTAACTCATTACATGTGTCTACTGTCGTGTGCTTGCAGTGCCTAAATTCTTCCATAGATGAAGAAAAGCCCTGGGCTTTGCAGTGCTTTGTTCATGAAGTTTGCTCTGATTTATCTTTTATAAAGTGCAGAATTTGGAAAAAAAATACTACATATAAATTTATATTCTTGTTATTTTCTGTGCACATATTTGTATGTTTGAAGCAAGTTGTTATAATTATACTTCACGTATTTTTGTAAACAAGGACAGAGAGTGGATTGTTTGTGAATTAATTTGTATCCAGCAGGTGATAAATATGTGATGTGAGATCTGCAGCTAAATGCCATCCTAGCAGCAGTGTGCAAATTAATGCATCATAATTCATAAACAATACAGAGTTACCTATTAATCCAATATCCCGAACAGCAAAGGGCAGACACTCATTACCTTGACTAAGAACTGAATCATGCCTTGACTTTTGCTAGTATTTACTGGTAGAAGATTATAATTTAGGAATATTTCTAGGTGTTAGTTATCTCATCTGTTCAGGAATTGGAGTCACTCTTCATAAAGGACATATTCTTATTCTGGGAAGATTCATGCACATATTTAACTTTGAACATACATATGAAACCAAGTCCATTCCAAGGCACTGGTGTGTTCTAAAAAATAATTCAAGGAGGGCTTAAATCTTTTTGCTTTGATTCACATTAAGTTAGTCTGTTGTCATTTACCTATACCATGTCCGTATGAACTCAACAGGACCTAAATGTCTGCTCTAAATACAAAGTTTTCTTGAATCAGTTTCAAAATTGTCATTAGAAATAGTCTGTCATGTGCTTTTCCCTATCTGTGGCAATGTTGTCATAAAATAGTTATTAAAAATGAAGCCTCGACATGCTTTCTGTCACCTAGAAGTAACCTACTGCTGACTTAACCTGATATAAAAATGTGTTCAATAGGAGCATTGACACAGAATGTACACCAATTGTTGAAAATGGCAATTAATTCTAAAAATAGCAACTATAAGAAATTGTGAATCGTTAGAAGTTTTTTCTGTGAAGGATGTTTCTGCCCATGCCTTTTTCCACACAGGAAAATACCTGAAGTTTACCTTATTTTCAAAACTATTAGCATTCTGCAGTCTTGATTTTTTGAGATTTGCAGAGATTTTAAATATTGTTATTGGTTAATTCAAACTATAAATGGCCATTATAAGTTTGGTCTTTTGAGGTCTTTCGTACCTCTATCATCCCTGTTTTTCAGCTATTCAATCCACTTGAAGGCCCTATCCCTTCAGTTCAATTTTGTGAAAAAAGGAAAAAAATCTGGTTTGCTTTTGTTCATGGTTTTTTATCAAAGTTTGTTGTAAAGTGTTCACGTTGCAAATGAAAGTCAGAATGGGAATCCCACCCACTGTCTCATTCCTTCTCTTTATCTCTACTGAATTCATGGTATATACATTTATTGTAGCATTTTAGCAGTTGTCTACAGCTCAGGAACAGACTGACACTTGGCACGTTTTGCATCAGACAGTTTAATTACAGTTTAATTTAATGGGCTTGGTGAAAAGATCGATGTTTGATGCAAAGCTGTATGAATNTTTTTTGCTAGGTATTTTATTAGCAGTTGGGTAAGGAGAAAACTGTAAGGAGAAAAATTAGTGAGAAATGTTAGCTCTGCTCTGAATAGCCAAAAAATGGTGCAGACAGCTCTGTCCTGGACACATCCTGCTCCTGTAGCTACAGCCTCATTTCCAGCACATCATTATTTTGGCTGCCCAGCACTAGGAAGCCAGAGATGAGAATGGCTGGAATGCCTTGAGCACCCTGAGCAGTAGAGGCAAATAAAATAAAAAATTTTCAGCTCAGTGAAAAACAACTCATTCTTACTCATTTTACTTTTACTTATCACCTCTTGAATTCAGACTGTCAGCATCATACGCTATGCACAGCTCCGAGGTGGAAAATCTAATTTGTGATTTCTTATTTGTGTTTCTTATTTCTAATGCTCCTTCCTTGCTTGCCTGCTGCTTTTCCCACGCAGCAGCGTGCACCAGGCTCCAGCTGCAGACAGCCCTGTGGCCTGTGGCTCTGCCCTGTGCCGCAGCCTCCTCTTTGCCCAGGGCTGCTGCTGCTGGCGCGGGTGGGCTGCTCCAAGCTCCCACCCACGTTCTGGGTGGCCGTGGGGCTGTTTCCTTGCTGCTGGACAGAGAGCTGTGGGGACCTGGAGGAGCAGGGGCTGCGTGTCTGCAGGTTTAGCTCGCAGCCTTGTGTGTGCAAACTGTGCCTTTGTGGCCATCTGCATGGCCCTGCTGTGGCAGATGGGGCTTTGGAGCTCGCAGCTGTTGGGACAGCAACGTGCCTCGGGTTAAACACGTTTCCTCAACCCACTGCTACTTTTCTTGTCATCACTCATGTCAGTTTAGGCCTTGTCTAGTCTAGGAAAATTCAGAAAATATACACCTTTTCCTTATCCATACAGTGGTGTGGGCTGCCAAGCCATCCTCTGGCTTGCTCAGCAGCCAAGAGCTTCTCTAGGAGAAAACAAGCAGCTGGCTTGGTTGACTTGAGCAGGTACAGATGGCAGTGTTTTTATTTTAAAAAAACAAATAAAAAAATAGATTCAGCCTCAACTTTGCTTTGTTCGTAGCCAGATTGACTTATTCAGGAAAGACTGTACGGATCTTGGCAAATGGATATCGGTCTATATAATTTTTCATTTATTAAAGTGAATTTGTCACATTAAAGTGGCCTTTTGTGGTTAGTCTTGGGAGTTCAGCTTTCATTAACAATCATTCATTATGCTCCTTTCTTGGAGACTCTCACTGGTGAAAGGGTTGATAAAAACCATCAGGATCTTCTCCAAATTTACTGTAAGTGCAGCGAGAACTACCGTCTGTGACTAGGATTGAGGATGTATTATGCTTATCACTGCCAGACTTTAACTGCTCCATTCAAGGAAGAATGTCAACCTAAAAATGCCCTTTGTTTTGAGAATTATGGTAGCGAAAAATTGAAAATAATTGTTGGTTTGTTGCTTTTGTTAAGAAAGGTGTTTAATACTCCTCTGCTTTGAGAGCTGAAACAGTCTTTGCATGGGAGAGATCTTTGTCTCAAGAGCATGACTTTTGCTATTTCTGTGCAAATACAAAATAGATTGGCCAAATTTTATGCCTTTGAAAAATGTAGCTTCTGAAGTAACAATATACAGACACTCTGAGAAGTTTTCCATCTAAAAGTGGGAATAAAGATTATTCTTTATTTTTATTCTCCTTTATCTGTCATCCTACATGAAATTGTGAGATCTTTGTGGGATGGATTGCCTGGCAAGACAAGGTAGCAGAACTGTGTTAATGCCATAATATAAAGAATACTTCTTCCCTTTTAAAAAAGCATACTGCAATGCAATAAAATCCTCTTTCCAAAACAGGAATGAAAAATAATTTTAAAACCCCAAATAACTACTTTAGCTATGTCATAATCCTGAAATAGTATCTAAATTACTCTTTTCCATGGGGAATAGTAAATATTTAAGCAACTGACTGAAATCCTTTGAACCAAAATGGAAAAGAATTTTCCATTATCTTCTGTGATATTTGACCATGCTCAGGAAGATTTTTCATTAAGCTTATTCACATAATTGATTAGATAAGAAACAAATGCACTGGCAGATAAGCATTTTCTGTAGCTGGGCCAAGCATCTTAGGATATTGCATTAGATCTCTTATGGTATTAGCCAAGAGAATCAAATAAAAGAGTCTGAAGTAACTCAACTTCTGTTTGAAAAAGAATACCATTGTTTGCAATTCAGCGTTATAAAGAAGCCGTTTAACATGAGGCCTCTCCTTAGTCAAACTGAGGGAAATTTTCATAGTGTATTTGAGTGTGGGGTGAAACTTTCCCAAGAGTGTTTTCAGGTGGAAAAGAACCAGGACAGTGTTCCTGACCTGGGCCTTGTACACTCAAATTTTATCCTGAAAAGTGCACTCAGAGGCACTGAAAACTTGAGACTTTTGTTAGACAACAACAAACTCCATCATTCTTACCCAACCCCTCAGTAATTCATATGCTGTAATTCCTAGTGACCACCAGTCTACAGGGTACGAGTATCCTGGACCTCCATCCATAAAAGCCTGGAACACTTCTGGAGCTAAAACAGTAAATCAAATCAAACAAAAAAGCATTTCATTAAGGTTAGATTATGGATATTATAATAAGAACTCAACAAACTGTTGTTAAATAGACCTGGAGGCACAGCATTTTCAGGATGTAGTTTCAGTGCCTTGTTTTACTGATACCAAGCAACCTTCACCTGTCAGGCTATTTCAAAAGTCAGTAATTTCATGTTAATTCTTACCTGATTCATTTAAGTTTTAAGTTACGTGGATAAAAATAAATAATGGGAGGGGAATCATTGATATGAAGAGTGCCTTAGAAAGTTTAAGGTAATGTAAACATTTTATGGGAAAAATATCTGCAAGTGAGGTGATTCTTCGTGGTTGATGGAGGTGTTGAAAATAGTAAATCTCATCTTTATTCTACATTTGGATAGAACTAATCAGACAGGTTTAAAGGTATTCAACATAGGAAAATGCTACTTAAATAGAAATCCTGACACTGCTTTTATGATGTGAGAAACTGTCATGACTGGAAGTAAACACACTGTCAATGAAGTAATGACTTCCATAAAAGTAACTTCTGTAGAGGAAAAGAAAAGATATTTTCAAAACAAGGATCCACTCGTCTCATTTCAGGAAAAAAACTTGTACTAAATAATGCTACTGTGGTCTCTTCAGAAAACCAGATATAAATGAGTGGATATGAAATGAAATTAAAGGAAATTAAATGAAAACTCAGTCATGCTTTTCTAATGATTTAACAGCAGAATCTCAGTGCACTTTGGGAAAACAACACTTTCACTGGAGATTTTCTAAACAACACTGTTCCCAGCCATAATATCATGCTAGATTACAATTACCATATGAGCCTCTTCTGGCCATGGTACCTTGCAACATTATCCCCTGATTACCATGGCCTCACTCTGTCATGTCACACTGCAGTGAGTGATGTAGTCTGGTCACACTTACTTCTGCCTGGCATTTTGGGATTTCACTATTTATGGCATTCAGAGAAGCATCTTTAGTAAATGGAAAGGCATTCCTTTAAGAGGAGTTTTTGCAGTCCTTGCATTATGGATGGCAACCTAATAATTTACAACTCCAGACCCGACTTCAGGAATTCTTCAAGAGCCAAATATAATAGAAGAATTTAGCATCCATTCATTAGTTATGGCAAAACTCTAATCTGTAGAATAAAAAGCAGTGAATGTATGAAAGTGGTCTTATGTTCTTTAACCAGCAGGACCAAGTCTAAACACATTTGGTACAAGATCTGCAGGTGCCTGAATAAACATTTTTGCTAGAATATAAGCGTTTGGAGCATAGATGACCAGTGGATCTCTGGCAGAGTAAAACTTGTGCTGTGATCCAGTATGACATGAATCAACACTGCCATAAGAGTCATTACACTGAGTTAACTCTGTCTCACCCCCAGATGACAAAGCTTCCCTTGGCATGCTGTATCTTCATGTGCATTTCAGCCCTTGTTTGCATGCTGCTCGTGTGTAGGCACAGCTTACAAGTGTGCAGTCCATCCCGTAGGTGCTGAGAGCATAAGCATGATTCTTTTTATTGCTTGAGTGGATGGATGCACTTAAATTGCACATTAGGCACCAAACTTGTATTTTGAATATCACCATAGGCACTCTGTAGTGAAGGTTTGGTCGATGTAGCCCCATTCGTTATGGTTTTTGCCCACCGTGCCTAGATGACGTACAATATCTCATTACAGAAAATAGCCTCTTGGCATTTTTACTGAGCTATGCAGGTATAATATTGGTTTCACTATTTCTTTTATAGCTTTAACATTTTAATAATGAGACAGATCACTATCTGATTTCAGTGAGATAGAGGTGAAAGTACTTTATTGATGTAACCTATGACATTGCCAGAATGGTGCAGCTGTTTTGCTAATTTAGTGACTGAGCTATTGACTTGCATTGTATTTTATTTTCTTGTTCTAAAAGTTTCAAGGTCAACTCATCCTACATTAAGCAGATCAGCAGAAAATGCTTTCTTTTGCCCTAGAGTTTTGAAGCTGTTTTCTCACCTTAAGCTGATGGCATTCTTAGGTCAGAGTATGAGCATTTAAAGTCCCGATTTTTAAAGCAGATAGCCCCTTTTTGCCCACTTTAACAGCATTATTTTCAGTCCATCTGGAATGCCTCTCTGCATTCCATCAGCTCCAGTGAAGCAGTTGTAAACACTGTCTTCCCATGAGGGGGAAACTGGCAGAGGGTGCAATACGATTTGCAGTATCCTACACACAAGTTTTTTCTCAGGGTGAAATCTCAACCCTGTTGAAGCCAAAAGACCTTTCTCTAGTTTGACAAGGCTGATAAATACCCATTTCACACTGAGCTTGTGCTTAGTGTGTCTAAAAGTTTTTTTGAACACGCATTAGGTGCCAATGAAGGGCTGCAGGCTGTGTGCACGCTTCTGGGGTGTGCCTGCTCATTCAGAAACAGAGCATGATCTTACAGAAAGACAGCACACCCTCCAAGTCATTGAATTAGCCAAGCTCTGAAGAACTAGAGCTGTCAAATACAGGACGTAACATTAGGTTTTGCTGTAAGAAATAACTATGCCAGGAGAACCAATTCAGAGTGCAAATTGGCTAGGATAAAAGCAAATAAAAACTCTGAAAGGAAAGATGAAATTCTCATTGAATTTCTTTAACATTGTTACTTCAATAGACTGTAATCTTTCAAAATTTGAACTTGATCCCAGGCTCAGTTTGGACAGCCATCCTGCAGCCTGCTCTGGGTAGATTCTTCCAAAGGATGATCAGATTTGGGGTTGCCAGCTTGGAGCAAGGGCAACAGCTCTGCTGCATGCACCCTTTGTGAACATATCCTCTCTTGCTGTAACAGATTTAGGGTGAGAACAATATTTCATCTTTTACCCCCATGCATCTACATGGGCAGAAATATTCTGCCTTCAAGAGTTTGTGTGAACAACAGCAGGAGTACCTGCAAGAACAAGAGTTTCAAACCTTTTCCCTCTAGCAGTTTCTACTGAACAAAGGCTTTTCAGGAAAATAAATGGGTTTAATAATGGGTTTGATCTTGCAGTTTGTTTTGGCTGAGAGCTGTACTTCCTATCACATGCACTTAGATGGAAGGCAGTAGATGTTTGCATGGCAATTGCACAACTTTTAAATAGTGAAGCTAAATCAAGTAATAGCAAGTCTAGCAGCAAGAGTGAATTCAAAGAAAAGTAGAGAAGTGTTGCAAATGGTAGATCCCCCAGGTCCTCACAGCTCCCCCTTGCCTAATTTCTTTAATATGATGGAGAACTGCATTCCTGGAGCTGCCTGAAGAATGACTCAACAGCAGGAACCTGGTCCAGCCTCACTGCTCACCCTTTGAGCAGAGGTGGCCAGAGGCTCCTGGGGCCCCTGCTGTCGTGAGCCACCCCACAATCCTGTGATCCTAACGAAGCTCAAGCAGCCAGCTCCTCACAGCACATCTGAGTGGGATGACACAGGCATCTGAGGCCGGAAAGCCTCAGTGGGGTCTTTACAGCTTCTTCCTCTTGGCGGTCATCGTTAACTGCATGGGCTCTTCACCTCTGCTCAGACACCTGGAAAACCTGTCACCCAGAGTACTGGGAACTTTTTAAAGTCTGGAACTCAGAAGCAATGCGGTCTTTTTGTTTGGGTTATTACTTTTCATGTTTTGTGAAGTGTGAGCTGACACCTTTCATGCAACTTTTTGAAAATGAAAAAGAAAGACCCTCTAAATACCAATGTCATTCTAAGCTGGGACATCAGTACTAATTTGAACAGAGTAAACAATAAAATCAGGAATGTCTTTGTGTCTTATATAATAATGAGTAATTGCACATATTCAACATATTAGCAACTAGCCAAGCTAAAAGTCCTTCCATTGTTTCTTTTCTGCATCTATATTTTTCTCTTAATAATACACTTCTGTGATTTTATTGTTTATCTGCTTTGCTTTCTTGAAAAATTACATGAACGAATCCACTGTTGTACTGCCTTGTGTGCTTCAGGGCATTTCTTGCAGTCCCCAATACAAATTTCAAGTCAAGATTTTTTTCCAACTAATAAATTAAAATAAATCCTCTTCAGAGATGTGTCTTTTGATGCTTTTGCACAGTATCTTTTTAGCAATATGATATTACTGCAGACTGTAGGAAGTAAATAAATGTTTATTTCTCTGTAAAATAAAACCATACTAGAGGAAAACGTATGAAAAAATTGAACGTGAAAGCAAATCTAGCGGGTTTGCATCCATCTCAGAAGCAATGGCTTACTGGGATATCCTTACTCCTGTTCTGTAGGTTTGTGCAAAAGGGAGTAATTTCTGACAAATCCATTCATGTATATAACTATCCACTGGAATTTCCATAGCAGTAAGGTGATCTGCAATGTGAATTATGTAGATGATGCATCTCATATTGTATACATATTTTCCTAAAGATCTGTAACAAAAATAAAGTTATAAAAAAGGAAATGTTATGTAGCTGATAGGTAATTATCTACCTTTATTTGCGGAAAGACATTAGTATCTAACAATATGATTCATGAGCTTGAAATTAAAGAGAAAATTAATGTAAATGTTACACATTACAATATTAAACCAAATTTTCAATATTTTTTCCTACTGTAAAAATCCATTTTGTACAAAGAATAAAATGTTTTGGGTAGGGTTTCTGAAAATCTGCTGATTCACTGGTATCACAACTTCATAAATTGTGAGTGCTCTGGATCTCTAAAATTCAGACTATGTTTAATTTGGTGCTCAAAGGTGAGTTTGAAAACGCCGTCCATGATAAAATGATCGATTTGATGTCTATCTCTTGGTGTGGTTGGCAAAAAGAATAGCTTCTATTATTTCTGATGGAGCATCTACATACTAAAAAATCTGTCTATTTAAGCAATAACTTGCTAGTCAGTGTTGCAAGATGGATTTCTGTAAGGAGCTCACTGTCCATGAAAAGCTAAATGTTGCCAATGACAGCTCATCATCCGTTCCTGCAAAATGCCCTGTGCCAGTATTACCAATATGAGCAATTGAAAATGAAACAAAAAATTAAACCCTAGTGTTTTTGTCTCATTTTTCTGAATGATCCAGTTCAGGTGGATACGTCCAAAGCATTTCTTAAGAATGAAATCCCTGACATTGCTCATCCAGTTGTCTAGCTCCAGCTCTCTGAAGTCTGTTTGTATCTCAGCAGAGACCCTACATAAGTAAGGGGAATCAGAGGTTTGGGGTTTACAGCAGGGGTGGCAAAGCAACACACTGCTGTAGTCATTGCAGCAAAACATACTTCAGTGGCGTGGGCTTGATTGATTTGACCAAGATTTCAGATTAGAAAATACATTCCAGGGTCATTAACTGAGCTTCAGCATAACACCATACTGCCAGGTATCATTCTCCTTCCACATATTAGTCCCTGATCTTGGGAAAAAAAGTTATATGTATAAGTATAAATTGATATATACATATACATACAATACACACAGCATAAGCAGTATTTTGACTGAGTAGCACAGGATAAGCTGTCAAAAGCTTAGATGTTTGCAAATTTTAAATGTGTAAATGATGTATATAACACATTTATAGTTTCACCTTGCTGAATCAGGCTTGAGGTATGACAGATTGAGCTTAATAAAAAATGAACTTGATTTTTGGAATATTTCGAGAACCTTGAAATGAGCTGTTTCAGTGAAATATTAATTGCTTTCTCAGCCCTGTGATAAGAAAATATTAATTTTCTCTTTCCCTTCAGAAGTAAATTCAGAGGTCAGTAATTTTTCTTGATCATTGTTTAAATAGAAAACAGAAATCAAACTACAATAATGACAAGTGATCTTCTGTCCAGAGTAGAAGCTGTTTCAAGAGCAAAATGGAAGATAACAACTTCCCTCTCCCTGAATATAAATGTGGGTTTGGTAAACTATCAATTTACCTCCTAGTGTTTACTTTCTCATGTGCTAAAAGGGTCTGATTTATAATGGTCAGCCTTCTGACTCAGAACTTTAGACTAGCCAGCTGCTAACTTCTATTTTATAAGTCAAAATGCTACTTAAAACCTGGCCATGCTGGGATGGCAATTTTCTAGCATGAGGTTTATACTTGTTATAGCCATGTAACCAATTTTGCACCATTATTCACATTATACACCTCAATACTTTTAATACTCATATTTAATGCTATTATTCAATCAAAGTAAATAATTTAGATACCATTACCTGAAAGCAGACATGGCATTTAGAATGCCTGATTAGTTTTCCATATGGCTATATAACCTCTGCTGGCCTCATTCAGCGTGCTATCCTCATACAACCCTCTGCTTTATTCAACCACTGAACAGAACTCACTTCTTGTACAGAGAAGCCCTTAGTGGCTGAACAGCTGGATCAGCCTCAGAGAAACAACCTCAAGCTGCTACCTGTTGAAAGCAAGCCCAACAGCAATGAGCATGTCATGGTCTCCCACTACTGAACATGACATTATACACAAGCACCTTTGTTACTCCATACAAAAGCTCAGAGTGGCTCCAGGGCCAGTTTTTCTAGCAATTTTTAGAAGGGATTTTGTCCAAAAATATCCATGTGGTGATTAGAAGATTATTCCATTGTATAGACAGCAGCTGTTCTGCCCAATACTGGAATTAGCTGGTCTGCTTAACTGGGGATTCACAGGACAGACTGTACCTGACACACCAGAAGGACTATTACACACTCCTGCCTCACATACTCCTACCAGGTTAGAAAAATCTTTGCACCAGTTTATGCCTGCAAAAACCTGGGGGGGCTGGCCTGACCAAAGAACAGGAGTTACCCAGTGGGCAGAAGGGCCCTGCTGGGGCCTATTTGCCACATCCGCCGGACATCTGCTCCCCCTCAGATCTGCCTGCAGAGCTCCACAACACATCAGGCCCTTTCAGGCAGGTAATAAATAAATAAACAAACAAATGAGCAAATAAAAATCCCAACCCAAAACTACCTCTTGACTATTTTGAAATAGTCAAAGAAATGATTATATTAGTAGTTTTGCTGGAAGATCTGAAAGGATGGTGGCAGGTCAGAGAGCACAAAGAGGTGAAGAGCAGCTGGAGGTAGTAACTTCTTTCCTGATCTCCTGAGGTTCCTCAGCTGCTTATGCTCCTACTCATTAATGTCAGAGTGGAACCTGAATGCCTGGTTGCAGCTCAGTGTGTAATCCCTTGAGCCGAGTAGCTCCTAGCACAAGCTGAAAATCCCATCAGTGTGGGGATTATTTGTTTCAGCACCTCAAAGTCTCACTCTTGGTTCTTGCTTATCAGAACAAAGAGAAGCCTCCCTCATCATGCTGACATTGTGAGATTTCCCCGGGATCAAAAGGTCAGGTAATGCCATGAACACAGAAACTCTGCAGATGAGCAGTCAAACCCCCTGTAGGATAAAGGTAGGATTTTTAAAAACCTAAACACTGCCTTAACTGCATTCAAAATGCAATGAGCTGCAAAACAGTATTTAATTTCAGAGCACTGTTTAATATGAGTGCAAGAAAGACCAAAGGTTGACCACTTTTGAAAACCCTACTCAAAATTTGCCCCTACTGTATTTTTAACCATCTGAGGAAGAAATTTAGCCCTATGGGATAATATTTTATTATGTGAAAGGTTGATATCAGGACATCCACTGGCTTTCCGCTGAGTCCAACCGTAGTCCTACACAGTGTTAATTACTAAATATGGATGATTCACACATTTTAGAAGTTCAGTGGGCCAGTGTAAATCCACAATCCTCTGGTAATCTCAGGCATACAGTCATTCTTCACCATGACAGCAACCTATGAAAGGAGCTGTGAAAACCTGAGATAACAAGCCTGTATTCAATAGAGGGGGTAGCGGAAACTTTTCACATAATTTATGACTGATTTAATTGACTTTGGATTTTTGTCAGGTGTATTTGGGTAATAAAATGTATTTTATTGGTTTGATTTGAGGTAAAGTCACAGTGCATCATTTGAATAACTTCAGTTTCTGCTGAGAAAAACATCAAAGACTCTACCTAGTCCCCCCAAACCCTCCTACCACCAAAACCACATACTCCCAAAAACCAAAAGAAAAATAAGCAACAACAGCAACAAAACCACACAAAAAACCAAACAATCCTTAACTCCCCCAAAATATAACCTGTGAATGGAAAGTTTTTGCAACACTCAGAAATAATACACAGATCTGTGGAAATTGATTATTCCAAAATATTTCAGTAAGGAAAAAGCATATGCTATAGGACTCAAACACACATTCCTCCAAAGTGAAGAATAAACAAAGGTGACACCTGTCATGTTTTCTAGACGTGTTTTACTATCTAACTTTTGAGTTTGTAGCTGCGCACCCTGTTCCAGTGTAGAGGGCCATCACTGCAGATGGGTGCCCAGCACAGAACATATCCTTTCAGACACACAGGTATTTCCTGCAGCCTTGTTCATGGGAGAGCAGTTTAAGAAATGTCTTTTTTTCTTTTTCTTTTCCTTCACTCATAAAGATGGAGCAGTGTTGAAACCAGCGACTTACACAGGCGCTTGCAGTCAGGCGAACACACACTTCCCTTTCACACAAGAGGCCAAAGTAATATCCTTCTGCAGGAAGAAAGTGCCACAGCCCAGCACAGGCTGCAGCCAGGGACCATGTTCTGCCCTGCACTGGCTTTCCTGGTCCACATCCCAGTGCAGAATGGAGAGAGTCCTCCACAAGTGCTCGTGCTTGCTTGTTGTGCCTGCCAAAAGCCAGCCTGGTCTCAAAGGACATTTTGCATTGCTTGCCAGGGTAGGATGACAGCCTGAAACCGTATGAGCTTTCACAGAGCTATTCCTACAATAAAGCCTTGACAACACCCTCAATCACAGGTGTTGCAGAAGGTTTGAGCAGTGAATTTGTGAAGGTAAAATCAGGCACGGGTGACACGCAGGTTTCCCAAATCACTTGGGACACACATTGCCTTCCACGGTCACAGCCACCTGAACAGTACAAGAAGGAAACTCGGAGGACCCCCAAACTCTAAGAAATTGATTTCACTTCAGCATTTCAGGTCACTGGCTTTGAGAAGAAAAGCTGCAAAAGCAGCTGGAAGTATCTTGTCTTCCCAGTCTGTTGGCCTTGTTCCTTTCACATAAACTGCTGTCCCTGTCTTTGTTTCTATGTGTGGCAGGTATTTCAGCTGTCTGAATGAACTGGCTGGGAAGGGGGGACACAGAAATTGACAGGGTTTCTGGAGAAACATTCAGGTTCAAGTACAGTTCATTCTGCATAAACATTTAATAAGTAGGGAAATTGGCAGGGAATATTTCAGGCTGAGAAAGACTTAGGGGCTAAAAGGCTAATGTGAAGTGGGATTAAGCAAAGGCTGCAGGAGCTGACTCACACCATGCTTATCATTACAAGATAGGCATCTTAATCAGAACAGCTAGGGCATTTTTACAACACAATATCAGTTCACTCTGTTTTTTTCCTGGAAACCATTTTTATTCGGTCATGCTGCATGTGAACAAATCACTCCCTAGCAATTTCTCAGCCTATTTCAATCATATTTCAAAGAGGAATGGAGGCTTTAGAGATAACGTTTTTCTGTTTATTCCCTTAAATGGGCCATAGGAAGAAGTGAGAAATCCTATAAGTGCCTCTACTAAGGGAAAGGTTGGAGAGTGCCCTCATATCTGATTAAACATAACAGGATCCACATGAGACTAAGACTTTATAAACCTTCAAGAGGGGGAAAAAGCTTTCATCACATCTCATACTGTCATCATTGTGAAAATCAGCATAGCATAAGGCATGTCTTACAGAAACTGCTAAGTTTTCTTGGTTCTGGTACTCAGCAAGTACCATGCTTGAAGGTGATTTTGGCTTGTTACACCAAGGTTAAAGTGTGGTTTGAATTCCTGGTAATAAAAGCTTACCAACCTCCCCATTTCTATTTTTTTTTTCTATTTTTCTCTTAGTCTAAATGTCTCAGGAGAAGCCACATGGAAAGCCTTTGATACAGCCTTACAACCAGAAATCACTGCAACTGAAAAGTCCTTGCAGCATTTCACTAAAGTTACAATTCTTTACTAAATAAAAGGTGTAAATTAGAAGAGGAAAACCACACCAATGAGTGTCTGGCCATATCTGTCACACACTTAGTATTTGGTTTGTTGAAGCTTTGATATCCAAACTGTGCCACAGAGAATCCTTACCTACCACTTTTCATCTAAAACAGAGGATTTTTACAGCTCTAAAATTGTTGCTGTCTCCTTATAGCTCCAAGTAAAAACAAGGATGGCTCTTCTGACTCTTTCTGAATGGCAAAGACTACACTTGTGGCTTTTGAGGCATCTTTGTATTTCCAAGAGGTGAGGAAGGCACACTGAAGGAGAAAGTAAGCAGGTGGATGGTGTGATAGCCTTCATAGAGAAAAGGAGAGCATTTTTTGGAACTGTTTCTTTCTTGTGAGGCTGTTGGACATGGTGGAGATCTGATGTGTGGGGAGGAGGCCTCAGGAGTGGAACAACTACATGAGCTGAGGTGAACCAAGACCAGATCCATTAGTGTGAAAAGGCAGAATCTTTTCCCCATCTCCCATATTTCCCTTGACCTAATGCTCTATATCCCATGCCCGTGCTGTGCTGCTCATTTCATCTAAGCAGAGTCACTGAACTACCTTGTCAGGGGCAATAGACTCCAGCTCCTGCTCACTGTTGATTCACAACAAAAAACATATCATATGTGAAAAAAAACTACTCTCATCCAATGCCTGGGACTGCTCTGCCACAGTCTCACAGTGGGTGTAGAGGCACCCTGCAGATGCCTGCCTGTTTCATCTGCAGGGTAGTACAGTGCTCTTTGTGCTGTGAAAAACATCTGTCATTTCCTATTTCTTGGGCACATGCTTTTACTACAATGCTAAAATGCAGAGGTGTGGCGATGCTGTGGCCTTTGGTTCCCCAAATGACAGTTTCAGAACATGATAATTTACCAGTATTTCACCATTGCACATGTGTAAGGTGTGCTCTGAGAATGTCTGCTAAAGACTCTTGGAGAGACACCCATCTCTTAGTATATGGTTTCCTGAATCCAAATACATTGAGCCTTAGGCTAGTCATCTGCCCAAGCCATGACAATTCCATATACAGAAAAAACTAAAACAGCAGATATGTAGGAAGCCACAAATAGGACAAATCACACATACACTTAGTCATGGAAGCTAGCCTAACTTTGGTGGGACAAATGACCTTCAGGAGGTGCCTTCTGTCCTTCAGCTTCAGGGAAAGTTTGAGTTTACCTTTTTGACACACGAAGACAGATGAACTGAATTTTACTCTCCCAGCTTTCAATCAATCATGCATTTTAAATATATTATTACAATAAATAATTTGGCCCTAAAAGCCTTAGGGCAAGAACTTCAGCAGTTAGTTACAAAGAACTCTAATTTTAAACAGACACATTTTTGAGGAACTCAACATAGAAAAGCAAATAAGGATGTGCCTAAATACTTTTAAATGACATTATGTGTTCTCTGCTAGGTCACAGCCACACTGGTGCAAATATATCATATATTCTTGTCTCAAGATGTGGGGATTTACAGAAAATAAGATGGTTGAAATTCTCCTGAATTTGTTTCACAAAATGAAACAGAACCTGACTAGAAGCAGTGAAGAAATTAAGCTCCTGTTTAAAGTAGCATCCAAACATCCTCCGTCTCCCAAGTTTTCCACGGCTAACACACATATATACTGTCAAAAAGAGAGTTGATCACATTTACTTTATGCCTTTACAATTTAAAATCCTTTTGCTACACCATTAGTCAGCCTTAATGTGTAACTTTTCTTACATTGTTAAATGTCTTGAAAACTTACCCATATAGGGTTTTGTGCCAGCCATAGAAGAAGCTTTTTCTGAGCCTTTCACTATGGTTGCTATATTAAAGTCAGTGATATGAACATGTCCTGCAATTACACAGAATAAAAACAGAGGTTAAAATACCAGACCATAAAAATAGTCCTCTCTTTATCTGACATTTAAATGATAATGGAAAGAAACACATTTGGAAAGATCTGCAACATTAATAGAAACCCAGTATTAAATGTTACTCTTAACCAGAAAAATCAAATTGGAAGCAAAGTGGTGGAATACTCCCCTTATTACGTGGTTGCACCCACTACCTGTTTGCAGTGCTGAACTGTTTTTGCTGATCACTCCTGAATCTTGCCCTGCCATGAATAAAGTGGGCCCACAAGAACCTCATCAAGTTCAGCAAGTCCAAGTGTAAGCTACTGCACCTGAGTGGGGGCAATCTCAGATGTGAGCACAGACTGGGAGATAACTCATTAACAGCAGCCCTGCGGGGAAGAACTTGGGGGCTCCTGTGGATGAAAAGCTGGACATGCCACAGCAGGGAGTGTTTGCAGCCAAGCCCATCCTGAGCTGCACTGAGAGAGGCACAGCCACCAGGCTGAGGGAGGTCATTCCTCCCCTCTCTACTCTGCGCTCAAGAGACTCCCCCTGGAGTGTGTGCGACACTGGCATAGGTTGTCCAGGGAGGTTGTGCCTGGCAGTGTTCAAGGCCAGGGTGGATGGGGCTCTGACCAACCTGGTCTAATGGAAGGTGTCCCTGCCCACGGCATGTAGGTTGGAACAAGATGATCTTGAAGGTCCCTTCCAACCTTAACCATTCTGTTATTCTATGATTCTCGCTGTCTTCTCAGAACAGTAAGTAATATGCAGAAGCAGAATGTGAAGCTATGTGTGAAATTTGCCTCTCCTTATCTCCAGCTACCATCACCCCTCACATCTCAGGTACTTGTGACACTGTCTACAATTGCATCCACTAGAGGTTACCATCAGTCTGATTTTTTCTGTGTCTTCTCAGGGCAAAGAGGGAGGTGAGAAGAAAAATTGTGTTTTTATCACACAGTAATTCTAAAATTAGATCCATAGTAGCAGAAGATGTGTATGTAACAGGAGCAGGTCCCAAATGGTCACTTATTTGACAGCAGGTGGCAAGATGAACAGTAAGTGGCAGAAGTCAGCCTGAGAATGTGCGGCCTGACCGGCCAGACAGATGATTTCAACGGAACTGATCTGTCTGAATGGCCCAAACCTTCTATTACTTTTTTTTCCTGGGATAGTTTATGATAAGCATAGGTTCAATTGCTCCACCACAGTGAAATAATAATTGTTAATCCTGATTTGTCATAGGCAGGTAAACTGAATAGAAATCCAGTTCAAAAATCTGCAGTTTTAATTTGACAAGTGTTCTGTTAGGTTTTGCATCTTTGCTCAAGGACTAGTGTTGTGGAGTGATGCAGATACTATCCTCTCCGTGATTACATCTGACAGCGCCAGGGAGGACAGGGGTAGGCACTCCCTTCCCCAGCTTAGCTCTGCACTCAGATCAGGGTTAATATATCATGTGTTCAACTAGGCTCCTGAGTGACAAATTTGTGTGGGGTTTTTTTATCAAGGTCTCAGTCTCATTCCGTCCACAGAATGTATCAGGGTTTGGGCATGATCCAGTTAAGCGAGGGAGGTTTTTATCATGTTTGCTGCCAAAGATGAAAAGAGTGTAACAAATGACTGATGGATGTTACCCTGGTGCCTGATGGACCAAGAGCCGTCTCAACAAAATATCATGCTGCTCCAACAACCTAACCTAGATCCTGCTCAAAGTCCACAGGAAATGTATCTGCCAGCCTCTAACTGTGTGAACTGAAATTCTCAGAGGACCATAATTTGGCCACATCTGAGCTGATTTTGAAGGGGAAAAAGAAGAAGGCACTTCCCACTGCTAAACTTAAAGCTGTTTCTCCAAATGGGAGACACAGCAGAAGTTTTCAGTGAAACAATTTGCATGCTGTTCCATAAATTTTTTAAAAAACCTGCTTGCATTTTATTGACACTTTTTTCTTAAGATGCCCAGACCAGGAAGCCCTCTACATGTGGTGGAAAAAAAACTGTGAGCCAGTGAAAGCCATCCCTTTACAAGAGGTGGGAAGTGTTAGGCTGCCATAACAAGAATTAGTGTTCACAGCCCAGCTTGACATAACAATTTGAAGGTGGTATTCCTACTTCCTGGTGGCTGGAGTGTAGCATATTTGCAGTTTATTTCTGCCATTGTAAAACACTGTGCCAGAAGGTTTCTTGAAAATGATAACTGAAAAACACAAGTCCACCTCATGGCAGTAGTTTAAAGCAATTCCATGTACACTGTAGAATGAAATGTTGTAAGGGTCTTGGTAGACCTGTATTTTGTCTTTTTTTGACAGAAAATATAACTATAAATATAAATAAAGTTCTGTCACTTAAATGACAGCATTGTAAGTGATGGTCCCTATTATTAGATTGTTGGAGCAGCATGATATTTTGTTGAGACTGCTGTTCCTCCACCAGCCAGCATGACTGCCCATTGCAAAACATCTGTTGCATCATATCTGTTCAGACTGATCCAAATAGGTGATTTGCAATGAAAATTGCCTCTCCTTCAGTGCATTGTTTTCCCTCCCTTTTATTAGATTTCTTTTAATTTAACAAAACCAAAATAGCACGCCTGAAATGTTGTATACATTGTGGGGCTTTTTGTTAAAAATGCCTCTCTGGAAGGTAAGGGATGGATTAGGGTTAGGTTCTTTGTAGTTCCTCTGCATCCTGCTGCCCACACAGCAACAGGCAGCTCCTACACATGAGGTAGGGCACAGTTTACTGCTGGAAAAGCTGCCCCTTTGCTTTTCCCCATCACAGGGCCACTCCACAACCCTCAGACTGTCTGCTGGCTGCCTTTGCCTGGTGCTTGAAGGGCTGCTAATTGGTGCTGGAGGGAAAGGAAGGTGCTCTGCAGGCAGGGGAGGTACCTGGTGGGAGCTGGGGGCGTGGAGATGGGCTGTGTGTGGGACAGGGGCAGAGCAGGGGTGACTTGCCTGTGCCTGTGGGCAGTGGAGGAGGGCTGGAGGGATGTCGAGGTGGAGCTCTGCCTGCCTGTGCACACCACTGAATGATTTCAGCTCTTGTAAGCCTAAGGACTTGGGGATTTTTGTTTTGGCAGGTTTTTGTTTGGTTTGTTTTCATTTGGTTTGGTTTGGTTTTTTTAATTTTCGTTCCTGGTATGAATATTTCAAGAGACAATTAGACCTCAATTCTCTGTAGGATTCTTTCTAATCAACCTCTAAGACAAGTTCCTACTGCAACTCTTGCACATAGGAAAAGGGAAGGTTGCTATTCCTGCAGTGAATATGCTGGGATTCCACCCACTTCATCCTGCTTCCAAATTTTCTTTTTGTGGGGAGTTTTTCACATCTGAGCCTCACACCTTGTAGTTGATCTCCCTTTCTGGATGTGATTGTGAACAACTAAATGTCAAAACCAAGTCTGTACCCTGGTATAATACTGAACTAAGCAGAATGTCAGTGTCACTTGAATTTAGCTCTTATGAACAGTGAAGCAGAGCAGTGCACAACAGATTCAGCAGACCTAACTCAATTCAAGTATTCCAGGGAAAGAGTTCATTGCTTAATTCTTGGAGCTACATGACCCCATATATAATAAGATGATGGTAGAAAAAGCAAATGACCACATTCCTTTGACTCTCTGCAGAGTGGCTTTTTCAAACAATCTCAGACTGAGGATTTTACAAACATCAACACATACATTTGAAGAAGAAAGTATCTCAGTGGAAATTGTTTCAAAATTATATTGCTTCAGTCAGCTTCCATTTAAGGCTTTAACTACCCACAGAACTGTGTCTGACTTTGGAAAGCTTTATGTGATGTGACTTTTATGTCTCACTTTTCAACATGGCCCAAAAATGCAGTTTCTGAGGTAAACAGCAAATGATCTATGTTTGCATTTAATTTCTGAGCAAATCATAATGACAATTAAAACAAGTTCTGAAAGTTGGCTGGGGCTAGCTGACTAACATTCAGCAGAGGAAAATGTACATGACTTCAAACCTCATTGAATTTCTCAGAGTCTGAAACTGAAGGGGTGAATGTGATGTCAGAGAGCAGAAATATTATACTGGAGTTAATGTCATCAACTCAGCATGCACCAGAGCTGATTGTAAATCTCAGAACAGTAACTTTTTGAAGTACAGTCAAATCTGATCTGCTCTCAGAAAGTCAAACCCTATGAAGAATTTGAAAAGCCTCTCTTTGAACCTCTGGGTTCATCTGTACTTTGTATAAGAGCCTAAGCTTGTACCCACCTGAACTTGGCATGACTTGGCAGTCTGACACGTATCATTAGGGAGATTGGTAGAAATTGCATGGCTGTACATGGGTTCAGCAAAGCTGTTTATTTCAAAAAGTTAGGCTGTTGAATGGCCATGTGGCCATGTAAAAATTTCAGATACACTTCCAAAGTCTAGGCAGCTTCAGGTGGATGAATTAGGCTGGAACCTTTTGTCTTCTTAATCAGCACTGGAAGGTTAAACAAGATATGGTCCCTGCAAATTGTCCCACAGACATCAGCATACAGCAATAGTATTGTCAGTTCTGGTATTCAGAAGTCAACACTGGGATTCCAATTATTTATTTGTGGGTAGGTTTTTCATCCCATTTTTGGTTTTAATGCCAAGATTGCTCATTGGCTACATCTTTCAATTTTGCTGAGAGTTTTCAAATGAGAGCTGAAGGAAAACTTTGATGATCAAAACCTAATATAATAATAAGGCACAAATGAATGCCAGTTTCAATTAGTTCTGCTCACTCATAAATGAAATTATTTTACTGGGTAAATTTGTCACAATCAGATGCAAAAATCTAAGAAATCCCCAAAACTTAATAACATGTAAATAGCCCTTTTGAGTCTAAGAGTGAAATATTAGACCTGTGATTTCAGTATAGAGAGCCATCAGGAGGCAGTTTCAGGACTAGAAATAGTAATCGTTGGGTGAAATTAGCAAGTAGCACCTTCAAAAATTAACAACGAGGTAGTGAGTCTTCACATAATATATATTTAAATTAAGGACCCTAACACAAGATGTTAAGGATGCTAAAAGTTCTCATCACTCAGGGAAGCACCAGAAAAGATCTTGGAAAAGTTCACCAAAAGCTGTTAAATGTGTGGAAACCATGAGCCAGGAAATGCCTCGGTCACAAAAGCTGGAGGTTGGGTGAGTACATGGGGAAAGCACCATAAAAACTAGTCTCTTTTTATATCCTGCTTTGTCATTAATTTTTTGGAGATTCCTGAAGATAAAAAACTCAATTAGACGGGTCTTTGATCCACTGTGGTTGCTCTTCTGCCCTGAAACTGAAAGCCTGCATAACTGTAACTCTGTCTATGGCAAGAGAGAGAGGGGCAAAACATCTCCCTAATAGGGAGACATTAAAAACACTGAGGGTCTTTTGCTGACAGGAGGGTGCTCAAGGAGTTTTTGAATATCTTGAATATTGTGATTGTAAGTTATTATTCATCAAATCCTGGAATTTTAAATGTTTGGGGTTTTGGTTTTTTTTTGAAAGAAGAATGTTTTAAAATATATTAAAGAAAACACTTTTCTTTCATTAAGGATGGTGAACTTCTACAATTTGTTGCTCCAGGAGGTTGTAGAGGCCAATATTAGCTGCAGCTTCAAAGAGGCAGAAAACAAACTCATTAACAAGAATTCCTTCATATTCTAAATGGAATATGAAAAGATGCTGTAATATCCTACCACAAAAAAGTTGTGGGTGATAGGCAGCACTGAAACATTTGGTGGCCAAGTGGCAAAAGGCATGTTCCACAAATAATGTTTCCTCTTGCCACAAGTTGCAACAAAATGCTGGCCAAGGTCTTGGATCTGACCTAGCAGGCAGTTCTTCCTCAGTAAACCAAGCAAGGATCTTGCTGCATCTCATGAAAGGATGCTGTGGAAAACTTACCCGAGGGGAATTCCAATCCTTGCAGATTTTTTGTAAACAGATTTTAATGACGGTGTGGTCACTTAGTACAAGGCTGAGCCTGGATGCAAAAGTAGAGCTTGTAATTTCTGCAGAACCACCAGAAATGTTAATTTCAAAGGTGCTATGAAATAGCTACAAAAATAATGTTATCATCCCTTAAAAAAGTCAGTTTACTAATGTGTTTGCCACTGCTTGATTTTCTGCATTTAAGAAATTCCACATCTCTTTAGACATCATAGTTAATCGATCATGCAAACTTTTAAAGATATCTTTAATTTCTTTAGTATTTCAGAAAAAAATACAACATGGACCAGGCTTAGCAAATTCCAGATCTAAATGCTGTCACTTCAGTTATATTGTTTTAAACCATTAAAATGAAAGGAATAGAAGAGGAAGTCATTAAGAGAATTCTATAATGCTTTTCCCTGTACAATATAACAGTAATAGTTCTCCTGGAACACTAGGTAGTCCCTTCAGCTGTCACTGGAAAAATTCTGTTTCAGATCTGTGTTAGCAGAACAGAGTGCTACTACTAAATTTAAATTTAGAGATTAGTGTTAGTCATAAGAGGAAGACCTTTCTGGGAAAGCTGAGAAGGAAACATTAAAAAAAAAAGAGCTTTATTGATGCAATAATTTCCTTAGAGGACCCGATTCTGGTTCAGAGAATGAACAGTCCCTACTTTCTCTCCTCAGAGACGGGATGTGGAATCTTTCAGGGAGACCATGCAATCATCCTTTGGAAGGGGCTGAACACTATTTTTAACTGCTGTTTATCCCATTGTCATGTACCACTATGCTTTTCATGATCATCAAACATTTCTTTTCATTGATGCATCAGAACCTGTGCTCAGCAGTGCTGAGAGGTGGCTTTGATGAAAAGCATATGGAAAAATTCAGATTTCCTCTGCCAGAGTGATTTTGAATATGTTGTATATGTTTTTGTGTTTTTGGTTTTTTTTTTTTTTTTGGTCTGAAAATTAGATTGATCACTTTTAAGAAAAATCTTCTGCTTTCATTACTTCTGTATTCCTGAGGTATGTTCCCTAAGGCATGCAGCTAAATGATAGTGAAACTAGTTTTAATGAGCGCAAATATCTATAACATTTATTCTTGGTATGTGTTCTGAAAGTCAGTCAATTTAACTGCTTGAAGATGTAAGGCAATGTGAATGGCGTAACACTAAATTTTGACTTCAGTCAGAATAGGTTTCTTCAGTGAGACCAAAGAAATCTAAGTCAGTGAGACAAAGTCTCAGTCAGAAATGCTGTGCATATCCAATTACATGATACTTTGTGTAAGCATAATTTGTTTAATGAACTGTAAGAAAGACCTAGGGGTAAAGTCAAGCATATAGGAAACTGTTGTGCCATCTTAGAGGCCACAGGCTAAGATAAAGTTCCTTCCTGTGCACCTGGTTAAGCTCATATTAGGTGAATTTGTTATGCTTACTCTGCAGCCAAACATATTTGTGGTGCATATATTCAGCACATTTTTCCATTAAGTGAAATCTGATGATTTTGTTAAAATTATGTTACTATGTTGCAGCTTAATCGGAGCTGTTAGGGACTTTAAGAATAGTTTTCTTCTTGCAAAAAACTTCACTTCTGTAAGGTAAGCCTGAGGTAATTAGCATGGTGCAGACACTTGTCCTACTGATATCACCACATTTAGTGAGTTGAAGCGTAGGCCCTTTCCCAGCTCCAGGGAATTCCTTCTCCAAACCACATGACAGGTCTTTGAACCTGTTTGAACGCATGAATTGATGACTTTGGCTGACCAAGGTTTGTGTGCGTGTCTGGAGAGGTCTGTAGTTTTACCACTTGTGTGCGGGTGTGCTGTGAGGGAGCAGTACTCTGCTGCTCTGCAGAAAAGAGGTCATCCATCCTGAAATTTCCAACTTGTTGCTCCAGCAGGTAACTTGGTTGCTGAATAGTTTATAATCACAAAAAACCCTTCATTTTGCATTGTAGTGCTCACTTTGGTGTAGGTTCTTCTCTGTGCTACTTGAGTCTCCACAGGAAACCTCCCACAAGAGGCTGGTTTTGTGCACTAATTGACCTTGATGAGGGGCAAGGAGAGATAAAGGTGACTGTGCTTCAAAGGCTGTCAGTCAGAGATTTAACATACTCATACCCATTTTGTGTTGCTGTTGACATCTTTAATTCACCAGGACTTAAAGACAAGATATTTCTATTTCATGCCTGTTTTCTGATGCTGGAGTCTTGGGAACATTAACACTTGTGGATCTGAAACATTAAATTGCTGAAGTTCTAAATGGTTTAAAACTCTAGATGGTTTAATATTACTTAGCTTTATTAGCTTTCATGTTCCCAGGAACAAACTTCAGCTATGCAGAATGCTACCTTTTTAATCAACTTTAAATTGTATACCCAGCAGCTCTGCAATGGATTTTGAAACATAATGCCATCGTTGGCATAATTTCAGTATTATAGTTTCTCAGAGTTCATCTGTTTTTAATCATTTTCTGAAGTAAACAAAGCACGAGACTTTCCCATGGTAGCAAACACACATCTCCTTTTTCCATTTAGTTTATTTCCTTTATGTATTTCTGTTCTGAATGATACAGTGCCCTCTTTGCTTACATTTCTCTTGTTTTCCCTATGAACAATTGCAAGAAGATACATGACATTTTAGCTAAATACTTCTTAGGGAGAGTATACGCTTAAAATTTTAGTTTAAAGAAATTAGCTGCTTTTTTTTCATACCATGTCTTTTACCTTTGAGAACATGGAATTAGAAGCAAAAGTTCAAAGTTTTATTGTTTTCTACTTTTTTTTCCTGCTATTTAAGCCAGAACTACATGCAAAGGCACACAGATTTTGCAGTCAAATTTCCAAAATCCCTATATTGATTTAGGAAAATAATTTTAGATATCTGCATGAGAAATAATTTGTTATGTGAAATTTCTTAGCCCTTCAGAAGTTCTAAAAGAGAAAATAAAGTGCTTTGTACTGTTCTACTGGTAGGCACCTAAAAAGGGGTTATGGTGATTCACAGAATCCCATTAATAAAATACTAAGATCTTTTATCAAGTGTCCCTGCTGGTCTAAATTCGTATTAAATTCATTTGTTTTCAGACCTTGAAAGTTTCTGATCCACACATTTCTTTGGCAGTAGGAGGGAAAACTACAAAATCCACAGGGAGTGCCAGTCCGTGTTTAGGTAGGAATTCGACATCTGAGGTTGATTTACAAAGCATGTCATGAGCACGCTGCTGAGATCTCAGGAATTAGGGATTCTGAGAGAAAGCAGTCAATACTCACTTACCATGTTCATCCAATAGTATGTTGTCAGGTTTGATGTCCCTGGAAAATAAGGAAAGGAAAGCTTTAAATTTTGTACCCAGAGGAAATCTGCAATTTTAAAGTTTTTCCCATTTGGGTATGAGGACTAAGTCACTTAAATCATTACAAAACCAATGAAAACCATATAATACTTAAAGGCAAATGATTTTTATCTACATCTTTTTGCTGCCCTGAGAAAACATGCACACTAAAGAGGCTCTCTGGGTTTCCATTTATTGTGCTTTTGTTTTCATATGATTAGCATTGACATGGGTCTGGTTTTCAAGATTATGTGCTTTATTCTTTATAGCAGCAGTAAAAAATGAGAAGAAAGATTTGCATCTAGAAGGTGCCTGATTGCTTCAGGGACTCCACATTTGACAGAAATAATTTAATTGGAAACATAGGTGGTTTAGCCTGTCTGCCAGACCCCACTGATCTGCCATGCTCACGTGTGTGGTCACACACATACTGCAGAGTCCCGTGAGCTCTCTTGTGCTAACTGAGCATGTCCAGCAGCTCTGCTTTTGCCCCCAAATCCCCACTTGGCTGTCTGTAACCAAGCACCACGCTGGGGAAAGGAGCAGGGATAAGGGACCATGGGCATTATGACAGGCTGAAGCATCAGCTCAACTCTGTCATTTTTGGCACAAGAGAACAACATTGTCCTAGAGAGTTGCACTTTCAGGATTATTTTCGTTTGACCTAAGTTCATGCTGCTGTGAGGAGGGATGGAAACACTTTTCCCCACCACTGTCAAGCATTCCCACCCTCTTTCTTGGCCCAGCATTATTGCCATTGGTGTGGAGCAGTTCAGGGAAAATTTCTCTCTTTGCTTTGCTGGGTGGATTGGTCCCTGGTTTGGCTCACCCTGCAGCTCAGTGAGGGTGCTGTGGCAGTGCTGTGTGCCACTGCCTTGTCACTGGCAGTTTGCACTTCATGCAGTTTTGAAACTCTGTTTTTTCTTGGTGAGGCATTGCCAGAGAGGCAGAGACAACTGTCTACCTTGAGCAAAAATTTTGCCCCTTGGGCAGAATTTTCCACTTGTCTCAAAAGACAAGGAATCATAAACTGGCAAAATAAGCTCTTGAATGTCTGCAAATGAACTCCAAACATTTCCACCTCTGTAATCTCTTTTAGATAAGGAATGGCTTGATTATTCCAATTTAAACATTTCCCAGGAAATTTTCTTCACAACATGCCCATAAATGGAACAATCAAAAAAGTGAAATGTTGCAAAAGGAATACGTGTTACACCAGAAAACATATATATATATATGGATATATATATAGATAGATAGATATATTTTTTCCCCCCAAATTTAAATTAGAGAAGGACTTCTAAAGTAAACATTATACAGGAATAAGATAGCAATAGCAATTATAATACGTATAGTGTTTGCACGATATGAGCTCAGTCATCACCTAAATTTCACATCTTTATTGACAGAAGAAGGAAGCCCACACTTTCCTTAGCATTCTGGATTCCACACTTTCTAGTCCTTCCTGAGAATCATATGAAATTGTGAAGTATTCTAAGATTTTTTTTTCATAATTTGTGTAGTGGCAGCTGGGGAAACACAGGATAAATAAAAAATTAGTTTGAATAATTACTCTGCTTATATGGAAATAATGTAGAATGCATATATATATGTCTGTGTAAGGAAAAGGATATCGTTACGTATTACCATCTGGAATAGAAATTTAAAATTATACCAATATTTCAGTGTAAAATACTATCTTTTGCACAACTTACAGACTACCTATAACTGTCTGATTCAGCAGCAGTTCTAGTTATATGAGTAATACAAAGAAACATCTGTCCTAGAGCTTATTTCATCCAAAATATTCCAGACTCTGAGTCCTGTCTTTCCTGTCCCCTGTAATCACTTGGCATATCATTTATTGTATCATAATCTTTCCTTCCCTGATTTCATATGAATGAAATTGTGAGACAAAATGTAGGCATAAATAACTTTGTTTTTATTATAAAACATGATTGTGTTTTATTCTAATTTGGAATTTTGTGTTTTGTTGGATTTGGTTGAAGTATCATAGGAGATTCATGCAATTCTAAATGTAACACTATATCTAATCTCTCAATTGATGAGACAGTTTTTGAAAGAGCTGCTGCTCAGATGGTATCTATATTTGCTAGTGACAAAATGATTTTTGGTTTCTGATAACTGTTTTATGATAAGAGTTGGAATTGTGACTTCCTGTTGAATAGTCTTTGTGGTTGATCCATGACTTGAAAATACAGCAATAACTTTCCATGGAAGTAATTAAGTAAGTCATAGTCTTGACAGATGAGTTAAATATTTTAAACTTTGTCTTCACAAATTTTAACAACCACAAACTTCTCACACGGGTAAAAATATTGGGGGTCATATAAAAGTACATTTGGGTCTTTTTGTGGCTTCCTAAAATCAGTGATACATTCAACATCATTCCAAAGTCTTTCCCCCAGTTAGGGAAAATTAAGAATTAGAATTATACAGTCATTAAAACTTTGCCAATAAAACTGATCAAAAGGAGGTATTAATCTTATAAGCTTGCCATGTTATAGCAATACAGCACCCAGGGATTGCTCATTAGAAGACAATGCCTTTTCTATCTTCTTTTTTTAAGATCAGTTCAAACAATTTGAATATCTGCTACGGTATTGCATCATTAAACAGACTATACATTTTTATAGCCACCAGAAAAGACATTGACAAGTGTATGTATCGTCAAATATATTCTTCATGCAGTTTGTATCTGTAAGGTTCAGAATGTTGAGTGGTAAAATTAGATCTGTGCTTATATTTCCATGACTAATTCAGGCAGTGGCTGATCCTTGATACAGATGTGCACAAACCATAAAGCCTTTCCCACCTAAGACGTTCCCCACTGTCGGCTTTGCTCATTTTGCTCAGAGGCAGGATGTAGCTGGGGGCAGGCACCACAGGGTGTATCGCCTTGCACACGGCAGCGCAACCCCTCAGTCCCTGAGGCAACCTGATAGACTCATAACCCTGCCTCAGACCTCAGACAGGCTATTTTAAACTGCCTTTACAGCAAGTAGATGTCATGGGCTAACTTAAGCCAGAAGGTAAACAAGTTTCTTAAGTTAGACACTGCTGTTTTGGGGTCACAAATGCGGAGACCTGCGAGATGCAGAGATTCACACGACAGGTGAGAAAGACAACACAGGGTCACTGTGCAGAACGTGCCTTACAGCAGCTCTCTGCTGTGTGCTTGTCCCCAGATCACAGCGTGCACTAAAAGCTCTGCTCTCCAGAGGCATCTTGTTGAAAGCTCCAGAGAGTGCAGAGGAGCAAGGGCACTGCTCTGCCCTTGCACTGACCGCTGCCACCCAGATGCACGGCAGAGAGGGTTCAATAGGGTCGAGGGGAAGACTTGGCAGGTCCAGGTGCATTGCAAGTTACTGGATATATTCAGAACTGAGGACTTCTGGAATCTGTTATATTTAGTTCCTCTAGAAAAATAATCTAAATTCAGCAAAAGCACCGTTTGAGTGAATTTAAAAGATAAAGCCTCTTTAGTTAAGCAGTTTAAATTCAAACATATTAAGTAAGTGAAATTCTGTTTTCATTACAAATCAATTTTTCTGAAAAAAATTTCCCATTAGATATATTTTTTCCACAGCAGGGTGCTGCTCAGCAGCACCTTAACTTCAGGGTTTTCCTGTTACACGTACCCCTAGCTAAGAGAATTAATTGAAACACTCATTTCATAATCCAAGTACTTTGAACCAGCTCATAGGAGAAACTGAAGGACTTTTGCAAGGAGCACACTCACCACAGTTTGGATTCAGACGTGCCCTGGGCTTCTCTCTGACCATTCATCACGCAATGACCAGCTGAGCTATGGAAGCATCCTTTACACTGATTCCATAAATACAACTTTCTCAGTCTGTACCAGTGCTACTTCAACAGTTTTTATATGCAGAAGATTGAGAGCAACATAGAAATGAGGGTAGAGAAACCTTCAAAGTCTTCTGGTCAGCATCAGGACAAGGCATAATTTAACATAAAAGCTGTCTCAAGACACTCAAAGGTGCAGACAATTGAGGAAAAAAATTGGAAAATCCCACCATTCAATTGCCACTTGTTGATACTGCCTGTGAAACCATTTCTAGATTTCTTCAATTGCCTTAGCTACTGATGTCAAAATAAAGCTGCCTGAAGGATGAAAGTTGAGTAAGAAGCTGCTATTATAAAAATAATTTCCAAGTATGAAAGAATGATTAATAATCTACTTGTATCTTCTATAATATCTAGGCTGTGTGTGCATCCCATGTGCTTGAAGATCGTCTCTCTGCACAGAGTAAAACTATGCACACGGCTCAGCTCATGTTCTCTGCATACGCCAGTCAGAGTGTCCTCCCTGGAAAGGCTCACAATGGTTAAAAAGGACTTAGGTTCAAAAATCTTCAGTTTTAATTACCTCCTCCATCAGTTTCTTTCTGATGTTACTGAGTGAAGTAGGAGCAGGTTTCTAAATCAAGAGGTGGAGAAGTTGTGAGGTCTTCATCCTTGCTGGTTTTCAGCAGGTTTTCAACCTGACCGAATAAATCCCAAATAACCTGTTCTGATCTGAAGGCTGACCCTGCCTTGGGAAGATCTTTATACTGAAGGCCCCTGGAGGTCCCTTCCACCCTGAATTAGTCTGAGTCTATAAGAAATAATGTGTCCAAGTTCAAAGACTGTCATACTTACTCCCCCTCTTTCTGACTGCAAGGAAGTTCATGCAAGATTGAAGAAACCTGTGAGAGAACGGTGTATGTGGAATTTAGTGAGTCTTTGATATAGTCCATAGCAGTTGGCAGCTAGTGAGAGCTTTCACCTCTTAAATTCTATCATGGGGCTTGGATACTCATGAAGAAAATAGTAGGAATAAATAGCCTATCTTCATCTCGAAATTAGGTTAAATTTGAAATGCCCTGCAGTTCAGCACTGGAGAGGTGTAACACAACATTTGTTAGCTATGTAAGTGGTAAAAGAATGAGGTTTATATCAGCTGAAGAGGACTCTGAGAAATCCCAGTAGGAATGACCAAATCTAGATGACCGTATTTCCAGTGTCAGATAAAATGACAGGAATTCCATACATACATCAAAAGGGGAGAATCTGGATAGCTCACCTGAATTAATGACTGTAAATAACCTTCCAGAGGTCACACTTTTGTGTCCCTTATGTAGAGTAAATAATTATAGAAAAGCAAACTGAAAAGCATGCGATGATGCCATTTGCTCTAAACCTTGAAATTCAGTACAATCTCAAAAAAAGTTTCATATGATCGTAACTTTTTGTCTCTGTTTTTATTGACTGAGCTTGAAACATCTGTCTGCAAAAGAAAGGAGTATCACTGGTGAGTTCAACCATGAATTGCTCAGTTTTCTCAAGAAGAAATTGATGGCTGTTTCATTGGCTGCCACTTCACACTGATAACAACTAACTCTAAGCAGGTTACAGAAAATTTTTGAAAAAAGGTGTGCTGTAGTTTAAAACAAAGTAGGTCCTTTAGGTTATATAACTTTTTAGGGTCTGTAAGAAAACAGTCAAAAAAGAAAAGATCTAAGGCTAAACAAAAAAATTCCTTGTGAATAAAGAGCAAATAGATTAGATTGCTTAGTTAACAGCAGAGACCTGTAAGATGTGATGTTACAAATAATAGTATCTACATGGTCAGCAAAACTTTTCTATTTGCTTTTGGAACATGAATGTGGGTTCATATTCCATAAAACCAAGGTGAACTAAAGAAACAGGGTTCTATTTATACAACTGAGAATTAAACTCAAGTTGATTACTACAAGACATAATTTCATAAAAATGCTTCAGGGGTTTAAGTAAAGATTTAGCCATTGATGTGAATAACAGAACTACCAGCTAGACTTCCTCCAGCTAAGATTAATCTAAGTGATTTAGGAAAGCACTTCTACAGCAAACACAGACACTCTCTACCCTTCACCTTTTTGAAACACACCTATGATAGTACCAAACACAAGATCTGTGCTTTTCCTTAAACCTGTGAGAACTGAAAAACTATCACTGTTGATCTGTTTTACTCCGCTCTCAAATTCTGCAGCAAACTTATACACACCACAGACTTGGTTTCTGCCATGTCTAATTTTGTGATTTTTTTGCTTTTACCTGCATTTTCTCATTTTATCAAAAGTTTTCAAGTGTTTCCAACACAGGGACAGCTGTTCTTTGCCTGTCCAAACAGCTTTTTAATATTATCAATATATGAACTATTTCCACTTATAACAGCTCTGTATAGGTCTGAATTCACAGGTGTAATAAACCCTAACCCTTAATTAGGTGTCAGAAAAAACACAAAGTACAGTATTTCAGATTTATATATTATATATTTCACTCTTTGCCTTGCTGGTTCAGACCAGGATCTAATATATTATCACATTTCCATTCTCTTGAGTTTCTAAACTCTGACAGTACCATATATAAACATTCCAGTTGATAGAAGTTTTGCCAGCATGACTTATAATGGAGTATCTCCACTTTTTAATGATGATTGGTTTCCCCAAAATGAGGACCACTGAGGCTTCAGCTGTTCATTAACCAAAGGTGAGTTAAAGAGAAAATGCAGTTCTGTACAAACTGATGAAATGAAGCCTTGGATTTTTAAAAGTGGCTCCTACCTGCTTTTATTTAACTAGACAGAAGACACATTCACTTTCGTTCAAAGGACAGAATCTAGCATATGAAAAACAGGTGGGAGTTGCAACAAGGGAGTTCAGACTGGATATAAAGTAAAACTTCCACGGTGATGACAGAGAGAGGAATAGGAGGGGCTGTATGGTCATCATCCCTGGAGTTTTTCAAGACATGGCTACATAAATCCCTGGCTAGGCTGGTCTGGTGTTGTATCTGATCATGTTTTAATCAGAAGGTTGGACTTAAGACCTCCTGAGGTTCCTTCCTACCTGAATTTTACCTATGATGATTTATGTTTAGACAAGTTCTGCAGGGAGAAAAGAAGCCTTTCTCTACCCTTCAGGTCAGAGCAGGAGTTGAGCAACTTCCTATAAATGACACCCAGAATTGCAGCCCATGTCCAGCCTCCTCCAGGGCAGTGGTGATGCCTAGAGCCCATGGACAGCAAAAATCCACAGGTCACGATATATGTTTACCTCAGTCTGGATGTAGTGACCCCAAATTTACATGTGAATCACTGAAAATTCATTGGTTGACAATGAACCCATGTCCTTGCATAACACTAAGGTTTTTTTCTCAAAGATAATTTCAACACATCCACAGAGAAATTAAATTAGATGGATTTTGCATTCTCATAAGGATTCAAAAGAAGCAGAATTTAAAGGCCCTTGTGGTCAGTGGAAGAATTACACTGGCTTCAGTAGACTTTGTTTCCACTCTGAAAGAGGCTTTCTTATAAATTTTTTTCTTTAGTGCTAAAAACCCAACTGTTGCATAGGATAAACCTTGAAATATTGAGTTAAAGATTTTTTCTTAATTATGCAGTTCATGTCTAATGATAATATTTTTTTCCTTACATAGAAATAGGCATTAAGATTAATACTAGGTGCATAGCAGTTCTCAACAGCCATAAAAAGGCCAAAGAGTTGGGAAACATAAGCTTCAGCTATGGATTACTTGAGTTCACATGAGACATGACTGTATCAGAGCACTGAAGTAAATCATATCATATATGATAAAGGGTTTTCTCTTGGTTATGGAAAGAAACGAACAAATTCTGATTTTCACAGACAGGGACCTTATTTCCTTCCTATTTGTTATTACACTCACAAATAATACAAATATCTAAGGCATGCGGTTCATAAAATAAGTGACTGCATACATAGTGAGGTTTTATTTTGGTGAATTTATTGATGCTTTGGATAAAGGAAAAGTCAATATATATTAACTACTCTACAGTCAAGAGATTAATTTGTCAAAGGTGTTTTGCTTCTGTAAGGGTGGCACAGAAATGAGGTATCTTCCAGAGCTGAACTGTGCGAGGGACTTACCAGGAGCACTTGCTCAAGAAATAGCCTTAATGAACTGTGATGTACTTTTCCTTCCTTTTGTCAACACCTCATCACTCATTTATCTTTTTATTTTTCTGTTCCTGACCAACATCCTTCCTAGTTTCAAGAACTGTTCAGTGGTATTAAAAAAAGACCATAGTAAGGATCTTTACCGTTATTTACTTTTAGATGAATGGGAATGAAGGACTTTGACAGCTCCAGAGCTGATTGCCTGTTCACATACCACTCACTTAGATCTCAGCAGTAATTGCTGCCACTTACTGTCCTTTCATAAAAAGATCTTCAGAGCCTTCTCTTCCTGCTCAGTGAATGTTGTGACATTACATGACCCTGTGCACCACTGTAATTTTGAAATTTAAACAATTCAGTGAAACTGAAAATAAGCTGAGAAGAAGAGGTATTAGATTCTGTTGTTTTTCTCTGCAATTCCCGCTCCTGGGGCTTTAATGCAGAAACAAAAAATGCGTAACTACTTCCAACTTTTTATCTGGTAGCAAGCATTCATACTCTCCTAATCAGGCGCCCATCATCCAGTCTGTTATGACATTTTGGAGTATTTTCTTTCTGTGGGACAACCTGTGTGGCTACAAGTCCATTTTCTAGTCTGTATGAAAGATATAACTGCTGTAATAATTTTGACAAGCGAAAAAGCTCTCACCCATGAAGGCCTCTGAAGGCCCCACCTCTCCCTATGTACCTTTAAGGAGCATCTGAACACCTGGCTCAAGGCTTGGGATTGCAGTGCCTAGTTATATAGAAAAAAGTTACTGTGATGCTGGATAGTGTGGTGCCTGGAGTTCCTTTCTAGTTTAGTACTATTTTTTACCAGGTGTCCATAACAATGCTGGATTTTCTTAGCACTTGTACTAGCCAGTTTCATACAGCTCTGAAAATAAGCTGTCAAAGAAGACATCAAAACATGTTTATTTACAAGTGTCTTAACAGGAACAAGCTTGTTATTTTCCAATTTCATGTCCATGTGGAAAGATACAAATACGAAAATATCTTCAATTCTTTCCTTGTAGCAATAGGTGGCAGTAATGATATCTACATTTGTCTGGATGGCCAGTGGGCTTTGGAAACCCTGTAATTGCCAGTTTTACCTTAGGTAAATGGTTGTAGTAGATATTGTTATCCCAGGTTGAAGAAAATTACCTTTCTAAAATAAAGAAATCCTATATCTAACCTTTCACATATCTGGGTATATATAGTCAGATAATAGTCTTCTTTGGCTACGAACAACTTCAGAATTTGCACAGATGCGAAAGTAAAATAAAAATAATACACACAGACTATTTCATTGTATTGTTCTTACTGACTATCCAAAATTGCTTTACCAAGGGGGTAATTATTTACTACAATAGCAAGAAAAACAGGCAAAGGTTCTTAAATGTTACACAAGCTAGAAAGATTTGTCCAAAGGACACTGTGAATCTGTACTTGGTCTCTGTGCTGCATTGTATGATGCCTCAGGGAACGGGATCAGAAAGTACCAGTGCTGCCTTATAAACTGAGCTTTTACACAGCAAAGCCCAGACTATATTATTCAGGATTTGTCTTCCAGACACAATGGTTCTTTTTCAACTAAACATTTACAAGCACAAGCGACTTGCAGGCAATTTAATGGTTAGTTTTCATTTTACCTGAAGGACTTAATGACAAATATGCTATTCCTTTGCTAGACCGGTTTTCTAGAGTTTCTAGAGTTAACATTGCACAGGTACAGGCCTTGGACTTTCACACGGATCTGAAGGGAACAACTGTCAACACCGTGATGATGCCAAACATCACCACATTTCAAATAAAAATCTTCAGCCAAATGCTTCTTCAGATCACATGGAGGAGCCATGAAGGATCACCACAGAGCAGTAATTTTTGATAATCTCACAGGTGATGACTCCAATCTTTTCTGTGTTGTAGAGTCAAGTATTACTGAGACCTTCTGTGTGTACAAGTACAGGGCTCAAACCACTACACTCGAACCAGCTTTCAAGAGCAGGTGACACCTCTGATAACCATGGGAAGGGCACTGCTCATTAGGCATTAATTGGAGTGTGGCCTTTGGAAAGAATCATCTGGTCCAGCAGGAAAGCGTATGCATTGCAATGGGGATGCTTCCTTCCATGAGCCCGTGTAGAGAGCTTTTCACTGGGAATAAGGGAGAACGTAATCGGTGTGTGCTCTGCCAGCAGCTGCAAGACTCTTAAGTTTCCTTCCAGTAGAAGATATAGGCCCTCTTCCAATTATCACAGGCAGAAATCCATGTGTGAAACTAAATGAGAGAAGAAATTGATGACATTTGTCCTCTGCCTAAAGACAAATCAGGAGAGTATTGTTACTGATAAGCACATTTGGCTTTATCTGTTGAAAAAAGCCAGCATTGTAAGTCTGGTGTTTTGTAATGTCTGAAATTCATATAGCTGCTCCTTTGTTTTTCTCTGCATGAAATATGGAATAGATCCATTCAGATGTATTGCATCCCCAAGAGTTTGCTCATCTTATCAGACAAATTCAAAAAGAAAATATACAGAATTACAAGGACACAGGTGTGCTTGTCAGCCACTCTTCGTAGTGTGTAATTACTGTATAATATCCCTAATATTTACCTTAAACCCTCTACCAGCTTCTATACCTAAAAGTTCGTGCACCACCTGCTAGAACAACAGTATCCACAGAAATATTATCACATTTTTTAACAGCTGTTTCCTTCATCCATACCATAGTGCAACCAATTATAGTCAACATGGCTGGCAACTAAAGGGTGGTTCAGCACGGTGCTCTTCACGTGCAGGGTAAGGAAATAAGCAGCAGCTGATGAAGGTTTCAGGATTTCAGCAAGTTCCCAGGCTCAGTGCAGCAGTGAAACGTCCCAGTAAGCACATTTTCTGCTGATCCAAGTTTCCACAGCACAGCACATCAGGGAGAAGGGCTGCAGACCAGCAATCAGGAAACAACCACGTGAGGCTGTGTTGTTCCCTTCGATCTGAATCCCTAAATCACCCTCACCATTGCCAGTGTCTCCTGCTGGCTTGTGCCTATGACATGGGTACAAGTACTTGGACCTTTATTGCTCAAACTGACCACCTCATATCCCGTATTATACACAACCAGGACAGATCACCAAGAGGGTGTTGAATATGTTCCACAGAGAAGTGAACTTGGATGTCCTGCACATGCTTCCCCTTCTGGGTTGTTTTATAGATTTATGCAAAATGCATAAATTTGCCATGGTAGTTCAGGATGGGAGGTGCAGTCTGTGCTAGAAAAGAAAATTACATTTCATAAATGATTAAAAAACTGACCTGCTACTACCTGAAATGTCAGTAGCATGTCCCACTATACTTTTCTATGTTGAGCTTCACATATCTTGGGAAGCACTGTAATAAGTTACTTGTAAAAATAACTTTGTATGCTGTTAAGAAGGAACATTTTTAAACAAACTCACAGAGCAATAAATATGTGTATTACTGCATGTTGCTGTTTAGGATAGATGAGACATGACAGGCAAAATTTGACCCAAACCCAACTGCCATTTCAGTGTGCCACCCTTCTAAGAAATTTCCTTATTCTAGGAGATGTCAACAACGTATTGCTTGTTGCATGAAATCAAACAGCCAAGTATTCCATCTCCTCTTGAAGAGTCTGGATAAGGAATTATATATTGGCAATATTTTTTGTGCCCACAGACTTTAGTGCCAATATCCTGGTTAACTGGATTATTAGGCAAGTTTATAGTAGGGTTGAAGGTGAGTTAAAACTAGACTCTGTGCAGAGAAACAGCTGTTACAATAACTACTTGCACTTGAAATGATTATAAGGATTATTCTTCGTATTTATTCAAGTGAAAATAGCTATGGGATTCTGATCTCAGGTTGGATTAGGATTCTATTGATCCAAGACACTTGGATTAAGTTCTATTGATTCCATTGTGAAGTAGGCATCTATACACCCATTTACAGTCAATGGATGCATAAACATCACAGTCATTGGAGTGCAGAAGCCATTTACATGACTGTCTATTTTTAGATGAACTGAAAGCTTTATAGATTCTGTTAGCTTTATAGATTTGTTGGCTAGGTTGGCTTGTTCCAGACAGACAACTAAAAAAGTATAGTCTCCCTCATTTAAATCTTGGTGAACTGTGGACTAAGTTTTTAAAAACATTAAGAAAAATCTTGCATGCTGTGTGGAATTCTGAAAACAACTGGGGATGTTCTCAAGTCAAATTATTGTAAGTTGTTATCACAGAAGTGCAGGCAGGTGTTTAAGCCTCTTGCAGGAGTCACGCTCCGGGCGCTCATTGTCTTGTTTGACGTCATCTCACACCACCAACAGCACAATCCTTCATACATGATTAATTGTGTCGTATTTAAAACACCTTGCACACTTAAGAATTATTTTAGTTGCTGCCATCAAATAAAACATCCTCCTCATTTGCAGCACGAACCCTCTGAGGCTCTGTATTGTCTTCTATCTGTGTGAGGCTTAGAAGGAGATGCCTATGGAAGGAGCCAAGGAGCTCCTTTCTTCCCTCCAACACAGGTGGACTTCACAAACTCAGTTGTTTGTGGCATGCAGAGAACCTGGCACTGCCACACAGAGCTGCTTTTGTACAACTGGAGCCACATTTCAGCTTGGGGAGGTAGCATCTTGTCTCATGTAAGGAAACTGGTGACCAAGTGTTTCATAGGCGAGAACAACAGGCAACGACTGAGCCCATTAACTGAAGAGTTACGGTGGTCTGATGTATAGGTTCAAAAATCTAGACAACTAAGGCTTAGTAATTCCATTTCTCAGCTGTAGATCTCATATGCTACTCCTTTTTGACACCGTCTCTTCCAAAAGTAAATATTTTACAATAATGATAGGATAAAAGACTGTTTGCTGGAAATGTGCTTCCTTAAGTACATGCTCATAATTCTTAGTTTCAGCAGTGGAGGTACTCTGGGACTCATGGAAATAAGCTGGTACTTTAAATAGTGTTAAGTCTCTTTACATATGTAAGTGCATGTGTTTGCATTGGGGTGCATCTGTAAAGCATTTCTGTGGTTGAGGAGATTTGCAGGAAAGAGTTGAAGGAGCACCACCGTGGGAGAATTCTGCAGCATCTCAAATTAAGAGGCAAGCTGTGACTCTCGGTGTGTTTTAAAGGCAGAACTCTAAATAACTAATATGTTTAATTAGCATAAAAGCTGAAAAATGCAGCATCCTGGCAATAGGTTTTCCACTCAGCAAGTCTTGTCAAGTGGCTATATTAGTAATTGTTAATGATTATTGACAACACATCAGTTATTTTTTATTGGATTGCATTTAAAATAGACCTCTGACACTCACTGAGTAGTCCTGTTGATCTGATATTTTTAATGAAGATCATATCTTAATTATTGTATCAACATAAGAAACATAGGAAATATAAAACTGCACTTCCCCACACCATCACCTTTTCCAGAAATTCACAGAGAGATTAATCCTTAGGTCCATGTATTAATTTTTATTTGCAGAGCTCTGAACAGAGGTTTTCACACCTGGTATATAAAGCTGTTTGACTCCTACAGTGACAAAGAAAAACATACTCAAAACCATTCAGCCTTCAGTAGATCTTATCCTGCTGACTGGGAATTCACATACTGCCACCAAGCCCCTATTTCCTCCGTTACTGCACCCCTATGTTCACCCTCTCTCTGGCCACTCCTAACTTTGGCTTTTAGTGTCTGACTCTTTCCATAGCAGTTTTCTCTTGCCCACATCCTACACCACACTCTGCACTCCCTGGTCATTTCCTCAGCCATCCTAGTCCTCCTCTGGACATCTCTGCTCTACCTGATGCAGATAGATGATGTCCTTTTTTGGTACCCTCAAATCCATCTATCTTACCATCAATTTCTCTCATTGATCCTGTCTCTCCGAAGAGTAGCTGTCCAAAATATTTGTAATCTAAACTCACCTGAAAGCACAGTAAAGACGGTATCTGAGTACAGGAAGAGGGCCCAGAGCTTTATCATAAAACCCTCACGTTTATCTTCTAATCTACCTGTGTCCATAATTAAAACCCCAAACCTAAAAAAAAGTGACATGTACACTAAGAGTATCACTGAAATATACTTTGAGACTATAACATGATCAGACACAGAGTGGTCACTTACTCTGAAAGGCAAAAAAAGGAGAGATGCTCTAGTTTTGCACTGTTTTTTTTCTTAGGCTAGAAAGGAACTCCTCTGCATTCAGAACACTACCAAATTTTCATGTTTAAAACAAACTGAAGAGATAAATGTTTGAATAAAAATGGTAGCCAGTGGATAGAGGCTATTTCTCATTCATAGTCAGACTGTAGACATGATTTTGATCTCTGTAAGAATGATCCAATTAATCTGAAACCAATTTAATAAATTTTGGTTTATTGAATGTGCACTGCTTACCAAGTGCTGTTCCCACCTTGTAAGGTCCCAGTTTGGCATCGGATTTTAAGGTCTTTCCCTGCTGACAGCATTTCTTCATGTGCAAGAGAACCACAGCTGTTGAACTGCAGGCTTGCCTTGTCTCCTCTGCTGCAGGAAAGCATGATTATCCACTGCATTATCCCAGGAAATTCCCCTGGGATAAATGTAAGCTGTGTATGCACATGTTGGGAGAAGCAGAGGCTCATCAGTAGCACTGTCTGTCATAAAACATCAAAGCTTTGAGCTGCCGTGCTTTCTCCTCTTGAAAACCTATCCAGGGGAGTTGGGACAGGATTTTACAGAGAATATAGGAATGTTTGAAAATAACCTTGAGGGAGTGTCCTGAGGAGCATCCAAGGAGGGGTATAGAGAAGAAATGCAAGGGGAAAAATATTGAAAAGGCAAATTCAGTGTAACAAATCTTATGGCGGTTTTTATCTTAATTGCAAACCCTGCTCACAAAGTGATTTATTTTGAAAGAAGAAACTATCAGATGATCACCATTACAACTCTCACTCTTTCTCATCTCTCAGTGTATCTGTGAAGTCAAAAGTTGTACAAAGGAGACTTCATCTCACCTGAAATATTAAAGCTGTACTGAAAGCTGCTGAATGCGTTTGCAAGGCATGAAGGAAGCTCAAATTGCAATATCTGTTAATGAAATGTCTTCTGCCACACCATGAACAGTTCACTCAACTCCTGAGACACAGAAGACTACTGCAGGCATGAAGAAATCAAGTAAAAGTGCACTTTTTTCCTAAGTCTTTTTTTATTTTGCCATATATTAGAAAAACTTACATTGTAAGGAAATCTCATGGGAATGATAGAGTACTTTATGTATGTGTTGCTCATTCAAGCTCAGAAAAATGTTGCCACCACTGAAGCACAAACAGGAGAAAGAAACAATTGTCCATATGCTGCTCTTGGTTCATACTTTGCTTAGCATGAATTTACAGTCTTTTTTCATATTCTCTGTCCCACCTACATATTTTAATCAAAGATTTTCAATTTCTTCACTGAATGCAAACAAAAAAGACTCAAGCACATAGCATGCAAATCTGCTATTTCAGTGAAGAGAATATGCTGCTCAGAGTCATGGTGTAGTGAAATTTCCAAGATACAAAGATATCAGAATACTTAAAACTTTAACACTAAAGCTTTGGGAAAAAAAGGACTAATGTTGTACCACATATGGTTACCTCTTGTTCTCTCCTCTGTTAGCTGGGACTTCACATCATTGCTTATTTGATCCCTCTGGATCAGCCACTTCCTCCACAGATGCATGGAGGGGTTAGGGTAGGAGGTGCAAGGTCACAAAACCAGGGCAAGCCAGGCAGCGCCACATGAGACAGTGGATACAGTTAAGCCTCTGTAGAAGGAGTGCCTAATAATTTTAATTACTTAGTAAAAATCATCTGCATGTAGTTATTAATACTCTTGATTATTACATTTAGCATAACAGTATCAACATGCTATTAATATGGTGGTCTTTGCTAGCATAGTTCAGTTGGGAGCAGACACCCACACTAAAATCACTTGAACCTTTAGAGATAAACCAAGACATTTTTAAGGGATTTCTGTGAAAGAAAGATATCTCTGATAACTGGCCACAAAGAAACTAGCAATATGGTAAAGCAGAAAACTGGCATTAGCCAGATCAGATTTGTGGATGGAAACCTGAGATAATCTTGAATATAAAGCTCTGCTTTATTTCTTTCAGCATCTTCTGCTTCAGTGTCTGAATGTCTAAAAATGATTCATGATCAAAATTTTAATACTGAGGAGTCGGGGAAGGAAGGAAACAAAACATTTAATTTAATTATCCATCAATAGGATACTAAATTGTGGAGATGAGGGATATGTAGCATTTTAATGCATATCCTGTGCCCTACAGATTTCTTTTCCTAAAATGGTAGGTCAATGTAAAGGGATTATTTAAGAAAACCAGGAAGGGAAAAGCAGGAACATAGGTGATGGCAGCTGATTTAAGTGGGGGTGCAACCAATGTGTGCGTTTATGGTGTACACAGCACAATAGTTGGTTTTCTTACTGATTGCTTCTCTTTTAAAAACAGACACCCTGACAAGCGTAGATATGATCTAGACACAAAGGAGTGTATGACATGCATTTAGAAGAAAGAGTTACTAATTCTTCTAGAAATAATTTCAAACAATGTTATCTAAATCATAATTTTTATACACTGATTTAAAGGTTTCCCTGAATCCTCCCCCACTTCATTGTCATTTAGCGGCCAGTAACAAAATAAATGCGAGAAATCTCTAAAATAACAATGCCATCACTAGGGCATTGTGGACTTATACAGGTCTAGATCATATCTACACTTGTCTGGGTGTCTGATTTTAAACAGAGAAGCAATCAATGAGAAAACCAACTATTGTGCTGTGTACACCACAAACAGACATCTAAGATGGCCTTGATTTAGGTTATCTTTGGCCACTAGGTTTTGTTACCTAACGCAAGATGGTTGGCCAAGCTCAGTCTATAGGTCAGATGTTCCACCTCCTACCAGTGACCAGACACATAAATTTTAAGTGATCTAAGCCTTGTAAGATGAGTTTTCCTGGGCTAAACAATAATTTCATATAAGCACATTTCTACAATGTTACCATAATGAAAGAAGGAAGATGAAAGAAAGGGCCAAAAGGTGACTTCATCTACTCACTTGAAAACTGTAAAATGTTGTAAAAACTGTAAAAAAATGAAACAAGCAATTCCCTGCTGGCTTCAGTGAGGGTCTCTCAGCCACAGGGTATTGAAGGAGTGAGGGTGTCATGGGCATCTTCTGGTATTTCACCTCAGGGAGGAAGGCAGAGTACATAAGGCCCACAATAAAAGATTGTATCTGTGCCGGTGACAGGAACTGGAACACCTGATGGGGCATCGTGCACCTCAGAGAGTTCCTGTGTCTCTTTCCCAATACAGCCTGTTTTACTCCATTAGTGCTTTAGTCTCTGTATATGGAAATCTCAGTGTATTTCAAAACCAGCTTCATTTATTAGCAGTATCTCGTCTGGCATATCAAATAACTTGTTCTGTAGCTAAACAGAAGTAAAATTAATTTGTTCTTGTAGGGAGCCATCTCCGTTCAGAAGTTGAAAGGCTTGTTCTCTGCATACTTGTATGTTGTGGTGTCTAATTCTTTGTTAAGTACATGACTGAAATTTAAATACCCTTTGTGCCTATAATTTGTGAATCACGTTCTTTTTCGTCAGTGCTGGCTCATAAGCATTCAGCAGGTTTTCAGGGCTTTATAGTTTGCATGGTGCTTCTTTTTTGACTGGTTTTGTTATGTTTTCTGATTTACTTCTCTTATGTAGCTCATTGCTCAGTTCCTGTAATTTTTCTTTGGAATAATGTGGGCTAGCATTTTTTTAAAGAACAAAATAAAATGATATGGAAGAGACATGGGAATACGAACTAAGAAAATTCAATGGACAAGACTCTTGATCTGCTATTATGTTTGATAGCACTTACAAAAGGTAGTCTTATTATGGTTATTTTTTCCCTAGTTCTTCTACTTCAGACCTTATTACATTTTTTATTCATCTACACACACTTGTCAGAAAGTAAAAGACTATTACTAAGAGAAGAAATCTGTAAGGAACTTTTTTTATCATGTCGAGCTAAATCTCAGGTTGGCACTCTTCTGCCTGTGACAACTGTGAAAAACTAGGGGCAAATTTTCCATTTCCGAGGAATTTTCAAACCTATTTCCTGCTTACATACTAAATGGAAAATGTTATGAAGGGAACACTTTCAAGTAGAGTTTGTTCCTTTGCTGTGTGTTGTTACAAGTGAGACAGGGAAGGCCCATTTTAAAGAAGTGTCTAGTCATTTAGATATAGCATCTTATTTCGCCAGACTGCTGGACACCCTGAAAGGCTCAATGATAATGAATAAACAGGTCCAGTTCTGAACAAAGAGTACCACTTGTCTAGCTGGTAGCAGCAAGACACCCTTACCCTGCAGCAGGTCATCTGGCAGAGGAAAATGCAATGCTCAATTTGCCACCATTTTCCATTAGCTTTTGCCCACCCTGCACTGCTGTTGAGTCAATCAGAGATGGAATAACTCCTGGTGCTTCTCTCCATTGGAAGCAGAACTCAGAGGAATGGAAAACAGACTGGTGATCACAGTAGCTACAGAGCACAGACCTGCCAAGCCAGGCTGATTCCAGTCACATTGTGCCCAACAAAAACTGTTATGTATGCTTATATATGTACACATACACACATGAATAGTTTTGCATTAAATAAACCCCACTAAAATAAAAGTGTCCTGGGCATGCAGATCAAACAGCTAGTCCAGTATCCTAAAATTGTGCTGGAAGGTTACTGCAATTTCCATTCCAGACATCTGCCACATCCAGGCACCTCTCTAAGCAAATGAAGACCAATGGAGCCAGACGATGATGAAAAGTTGTGAGGGCAATGCAGTTAACACTTTCCCCTTAGAAAAAGAAAGAGTGATTTTTTCAGCATGAGGATGTTACCAGGGCAGTAGCCACAGCATTGCAGGGCCAGCACTGCTCTGAGCCAAGGCTGTAGCTGCAAGAGCATCCTGGAAGGGACAACACTGGAGCTACTGTCAGAAGAACTCGCTGATTGGCAAGGGGCAGCCTACTTTGGTGAGGAGGCAGGTGGTTTTATTGAAATGTATGCACAGCAACATTTGTGAAAGGAGGAGGTTGAGTTACTCATGGCTGAAATAAGTTTATTCAGCCTCTGATGGGAAAACTTTTGTCCAATACATTATTCACTGGCATTATACAACCAGTTCTGGAAAGAATGTGTTTAGTCATACCATCTTGAAATGGCAGAATGCCGGATTTGATCCAAGATTTGAGAATGTTTGAGTAGATGTATACTGTAAGAAGCCTTTCTGTGTGTACTAGGATCCAAGGGTCTATAAGAAACAGCACACATCCAGCTTTAAAATAATTATTTTTTTCATGTAAGAAATGTGGATAAAATATAATTACAGCAGGGCTGTGAGAAAATAAGGTTTTTTGGTGTAACTCTTACCTATGACCAACAATCTCAGTATTAAGTTAGCTGTTGTAAAAATTATGTGAAAAATTTACCCAGAATAGTCTTCAAATAATAGCTTGATACTTAGATCTTTTCTTTTTAAAGTTTTTATAACTCTGGGTGAATATCCATGTAAATGCAAACATTTACAATAGAGCTGCAAGACACAGTGCAGCATTCATTATTGTGCCATAATAAATAAATCCACTACTGCAGAATTATGCATGACAGATTTGGATTTTATACACATGGATGTGATTAATAAAAATTGCAAGTTTCATAAATACACCAGAACAGTAGTGGGTTTTACTCTATTTATATCTAAATTTGTCCCTGCAGTAACAATAGCCCTATTGCTGAAATGATTGCCACATTCAAAGTACACACCACAAACCACATCAACAGAGAGGCATTGCAAGGCATCCCCAGGGGGAACTGGCATAGTACTGATCTGTACACTTCTGCATATAACACTAATGGTAATTCCATATCCAATTCCATACCAATCTTCTGGTGCCTGGTAATTCCTGTCCCCTTCAGTACCGTTTCCTTTTGTACCAAACTCCTAGGGCCACAGGTTAGCCTAGAAAACCCATTCTGTCATGTTGCTGGATGCAATAGTAATGGAAACCTGAACACACTCCATACACAACTGCATATTAGGAGGAGTTAAGCTCCTCATTCACATCCCATATATTCAGTTCTTTATGATACTGCAGTTTGAAAATCCACCAACCCAGTCTGATAAATCATTTGACTATTCTTTCTTTGTAGCCAAGATGAAATTTACTAGCAGGCTCTCTCAATGACTCTCTTACCTACTAACTCTCTTTTTCCTTTTTGCTGCCAACCCATTCATTTTAAAATGAAAGATCTAATATAGTTTTGTAGGTTAGCATGTGAATGCTCCATATCCACACTTGGTAACAATTTTTTGTTGGATATTGCTGAGGTCTGCTACCACAAACTATAAACACCAAGCAGATCACTGATTTCATCTCTAAACAAGATGGTGTGTTTGCAATGATAAAGAAATGACTAGATGTCTCCTCACTGTGCATCACTTTTGGCTCCGCTCCTGAATGAGTTTAAGTCAGTGCTGCACGCATGATGCCAGAAATGCTACACAGATTTAAGGCAGCTGAAGACCCATCCCACAGACTGCTGTTCCAGGTGGTGGTGAGATAGAAGGAAGAATGTTCTGGGACTCACCTGGCTAAATAACCTGTTCACTGGTGTGTGGATCATTTGTGACTTTGTGGTAAGTGGTGAGAAGATGAGAGGCAAAAGGCTCCTCATGCCACAGTTGGGTGATGTGGGCAGTAAGCAGTGAAGCGGGACAGACATCTCAGATCTCAGGTCTCCCAGCTTTCAAATAAACATCTCTTCTATAACACAGCAGAGTCCTGAACCAGATCCCTAGACAACAATCCCAGCTAACCAGTCAGTGACACTCACCACAGGCTGGAAGTGCTATTTTGTCTCATCTCTTTCTGTCAAAACTTTTGGTGCAGAGTGAAAGCAAAAACCAAACCCCAGAACTTGCCCCCAAATGGAGCCAACAACCAGCTCAGAACAGCTACGCCTTCCCCCACCTCAGAGTAAATCAGCAAATGTTGAGCCACTACGACCCAAAGAAAAAAATAACTCAAGTGTTTACTTGTCATGATTAAGTAATACAAAAGATGTCAAAGTGTCAAGCCCAGTTTCATGGTGGGACAACGACAAGACAGACAGCATCACAAAAAACTGTGAACAACAATAACTACTTCAATCCAGTCCTTCATTCTTTCAAGACATCTGTCACCTTTCACAGACTTTTCTGAGATACATTTTTAAGGCACAGACTTCTAGCAAAATACAAGTTTTGATTACAAACTGGATTGTTTCATGAATGTTTTGCCATCCTATTTGCATAAAAGATCTCATCAATTTTTTTTCCACCAAGAACATTCCTTAAGGCATTAGAAACAAAGGTCGGCTGTAATTCTGAGCTCCACTTTTAAAATATTCATTAAGAAAGGAAAATTTATGCAAAATACATGAAAATGTACTGAAATAATAACAGTGTGCTAAAGAATTTTCTTGCGATTTTTGCAAGTTTTATTATATTTGGAGTTTTAATTGCAAGCAAAACAAGTGTTGCAATGCTTACTGGAATTTTGTCTTGCACAGTTTCGGTAACACAGAATACCCACATACCATTGCATCTCTGCTCAGATAGATTTCATGCTGAGCATTTCTCCTCTGAAAGTCAGACCACACTTTATATTGTATCTATTGGAAAATCATGAGGCATCTCTGGCAAGTGGACGGCATGAAAACTCTCAATTAATGTACTTTGGAAGATCTATGGCACAGCTTAGTTTAGTTTGGTCTCTGAACGTCACATCTAGATTTTGTATACAAAAAACTTTATTTTTGCATTCATATCACTCTAAATCAGAAAAGATAACCCTGAATTTAGCCTAAAAAAGAGTAAAATAAAGGTTTGAGCCCATAATTTTATAATTTCATAGTTCCTGTGCTAACATAAAAATAGAAGTTATCCCTTCTGCTTCAGTTAAATGCCAAAATCTTTAAGGAAAACAAACACACCTTGATTCCTGATACCTTTTTTGAAATGAATACTATCTTTGCTTCTGTATGGTAGAAAACTTAACAGATTGCTGTAATATAAAAAGTCCAAAAACGATGCAGCATCTATCATTGTTCCCATTGATTTATACTATTATTCCTACTTCCCCACCTCTCTTCCTCCTGGCCTTCATGCAGATGCTGCAAGTAAACAAATTAATCTCAGCTTTAGGTTCTATAACCACTCCCCAATGTTGTTGTGGGAAGCTCTTGTATTGGATGATGATTACAACATTTTTGTGTTCAGTAACATTGGGGCACTGGAGAATTAAAAATAAATTTAAAGCAGTCAGGATGCTACTATGGGTTGTATTTAGTGTTTAAAGGCCATAGCAAAAAATGTACATCATGGTATGAGATCAGAAGAAGAAAAGGGCAGTATGAGAAGGATACTTAATGGCTACTGTATGGCTGTGGACAGAAAGAAAGCACTTTAAAAAAACCCTTTCAGAACCAAATTCCACCCTTGAATAGCAACGTGAACTTTTCACAGGTTTTGAATAAAGAGAACTATAAAATCAGATATGTGATCAAATTCCTCTCCTTTGCCAAAAGCAAGCAGCCCATTCCTCAAATGAAATTCACTCACCGGTGAATGATGTGGTATCTCTGCAAATAATCCAAGGAAAGAGCCAACTCACAAATGTACAGTTTAACAGTTCCTTCATTAAAGTGGACGTTCTGCTGCAAATGGTAACGCAGGTCACCTCCGAGTAAGAGATCAACCACCATGAACATGTCTTCTTCATCTTGAAAGGAATACCTGGAAGAAAGAGTTACAGCTGAGATCTCAGGGCTGATGATGTAGTCACAGCCATGCTTTGGGGATCTCATGAAGGAGATCCTGGTAAGTCCCTGATTTTCTCAAAAGGCATGCACAGAAAGGAATTCTCACTGCTGTGGTCCAGTCCTGCAAACAGGCTTCCATTGTGGTGGGACTCTGCATATTTAAGCACTGTGCTTTTACCCCCGTGACAACTAAGTACCATGCAGATGCTCGCTCACTTCTCTTTGCCCCAGTGGGTTGGGGAGGAGAATCAGAAAAAAGTGAAAACGTGTGGGTTGAGATAAGAACAGTTTAATAATTGAAAAAAGCAAAGTATAATAATAGTACTAATGATAAAAGCAGTAATAATTGCAATGAAAAGGAGAGAAAAAAAAAACATGAGAAAAACAAATGATGCATAACACCAGTGCTCACCACACCCTGACTGATGTCAAGCCCAGCAGCTATCAGCCTTTCCCATACAAATCCCCCAGTTTATATGACCATGATACTTTATGGTGTGGAACATTGCTTTGGACAGTTCGGATCAGCTGCCCCAGCTGTGCTCCCTCCCAGCTCCTTGTGCAGCTCCTCGCTGGCAGAGCATGAGCCACTGGAAAGTCCTTGACTTAGGGTGAGCACTACTGAGCAACAGCCAAAACATCAGCATGTTATCAACATTATTCTCACACTGAATTCAAAACACAGTGCTGTTCGAGTAAGAAGAAAACTAATTTTATCCCTGCTGAAACCAGAACATGAAGACAAGCAGAGCTTGAACTGCTGCCATACTGCTGTCTTATTTTAAACATGGATTAACACCTGAATGTTGATAAAACACTATTTAAAATACCTTTAAGGTTTTTACATTCTTAAATAACCATATACTCATTCAGTTGACAAAATGGCTTACAAAATAGTACCAATAAAAGAGAAGGCCTTGAAACACACTTGGTATTTACACACATACAACTCTATTTCAGTGCTTATGGGAAGTATCCTGGCTGCATTGAGAGCTGCTGTCTCAGGGGTATTTTCCAGATTCAATAAATATACACAATGTTCTATTAGCTGAGTATTTTTTACAGCTTGCAGCATAGGTCCAAATTCAATAAGGAATAAAACTGCAATTTTACTGCCTAACAATACATATTTTTTCAGTCAGCAAAGTATATCTTATAAAATGACAGAGTCTTCATGGTTACTGACTGAATTCTTCTGGACCCTTTCCCAGAACTGCCTGCTGAACACTCTGAGGACCAAATTTTGATGTGATTTAAATCCTGTAAATCCAAAGGTGCAGCCAGTCAAAGTACAGTATATATACATATATAGTGCTTGGGCAAGCAGGAATTTCCATGTGTTTCTACTTACCTTGGCTATGCTGCCATTGCTCTGCTTTTTGCGGTCTGAGTGAACTGACAGAAACTCTCTGGATTTCGTTTCTAAATGCAACTCTATGAGATAAAGTTTTTTAGTTTTCCCAAATGGGGATTGGTAAATACCTTATTTCTGATGTGAAATCACTCTTTTCTTAGAAATTGTTTTAGAATTAATTTTGATGTGAAGTTATATTATTTTATACCAGATATATATGGACTACTGAGAGGTGATCCATAATGATAGTGCCTCTTCCACCACCTTTGCTCCCATGAGGTGTGCAATATATGTTGGCTACAGATGTGATTCAGTTCTCCTGAACCGTAAAATTTATGCCAAGGAAATGAAAAAGAGTGGGCTTCCACAAAATCTGTGCACACCCTCCCCCCAGAGGCAGAAATGTCTACATTAGATTATTTCAATTGACAGTTACGTACAGTTTCACGTTCATTCCCAGGCTTGCACTTGCTGAAATGAGGCACTGCTTAGGGGTCGTCACAGATGGTTCGTTTTGAATTTAATGCTTGCTATTCTTTCTGAACACAGTTCTGAGAAGTGACTTTCTCTCATATTCTGCTCTTCTGTTGCATTTCTGTGTGACTGCCAAATGCCAGGAGGGGAGAGTCATTTTATTTGCATTAAGCATACTTCTCAGTAAGTCAAACCTCCGAAGCAAAAGGGTAAAGTAGGTGGCACATGGTGTCTTCTCACCTCTAGAGAGGCAGAATTTTGTAACACAGAAACACATACACAGGTTAAAAACCCAGAAGGCTTCAAATATATTCAAATTCCTCCAAGTATTGTGTGCTACTGAACCTGGAGGAATTGCAGAAGCAAAGCTTAAATGTGTAGTTACATTTAAGATATTTTTTCTTTTTTGACACTGCTGTTATTTTAAGTGAAGAAATTGTAGCATTGAGCAGAGGTAAAATCACCATCATAGAATGGCTTTAGTTGGAAGGGATCTTAAAAATCACCTGTTTCCAACCCCCCTGTCATGGGCAGGGACACCTTGCACTAGACAGGGGTGCTCAAAGCCCCATCCAACCTGCCCTTGAACACTTCCAAGGATAGGACAGCCACAGTTGCTCTGGGTACCAATTCCAGTACCTCACACCTCCTGAAAAATGTCAATTTTTCCCTTCAGTTACCACTTGAGTAAGGTATAGATTTTTTTTGTTTCCTTTTTACATTAAAAAAAAATATTGGAAACAAATTGCAGATTGAAAACTCTACTTAAATGATAAGTGAAATACTGTGTTTTGTCTGGGAATAAAGAGCACTCCTAGTGCCTAAAATCATATGATTACGTATCAGTAGAAATGGTTTTGATGCAACTCAAGTCTTAAGATATAAATGCTCTTAGTCATTTTTTTGGGCAGAGAGTGAAAGCAGAGTAAAGACTGACTGCTGTGAACTTGCTTTTAAATCCAATTATTATTCCAATTTTTTGGAAAATTATGAGTATGTTTCAAGGGGAATGTTCAGTCTAGACAAAAGACCCATCAGAACCATCCAGAAAATAAATGTGAAATCTTGTTCATGTCCAGATGAATGCTAACACTTGGTGGAACATGGTTTTCATTCCAAATGTTTTTCAGCTGATGTACTCTGGTTTTCTGTGCTTGTGAGTGGGAAATGGTGGTCCTTTGTCACCTTCCAGGCAAGCTTTGATGCATCTATAATTGTTAGTGATTTAAAAGTGAGATCAAACAAAGCTTTCCTCCAGGGCTCAACCAATCCCCACCCATTCACTGCCTTGGGACTCTCAGGGCCTCAGGCATCTCTGGGAATCCAGGCTGGGATGAAAACAGATGGGTTTTGTCCAGGGCCTGTCATACTTGCTAGTGAATCATTGGTCTCCTGCTACTATGTCTTGCCTCTCGGATAAACACCTGAAGTGCAATCCCTACAGACAGAGCTACAAGGCTTCCAGAAGTGACACTGCCTTTAGAACAATGTATTTTGAACCCAAACAGAAAAACCAAAACAAAAACTCAAATAAACAAAACCCTCAACAAAACCAAAAAAACCCCCAACAATACCAAAACTAAACTGGAAGGTATTCAGAAGTATGGCTAATGTTTGCACTAGGCAGCCTTCCCACCTAGGACACTTCAGGTTTGTCTGGGCCATCTTGTCTAGATCGTGATTTGCTAAGAAAGGTTAGAGCAGATGATATTTGAGAACCTTCCACCCCGCTATTCTATGATTCTGTGATCTTCCACGACCTGTAGATGGAGCACAGGCCAGTTTTATTCAGATGTTGAAGGTAGAATGATGCACACCAAGACACAGCAGTTGCGAAGCTCAGTGTACCCTCTGCAATGTTCTGCACTTTCACTCAGAGTTTGTACTGATACGTCTGTGGTACCTCTGCTGACCCTGCCAGAAGTGTTGTGCATACTGGTGCAGTTAAGACACACGCTGTATAGGCACAGTTCAAAAGAATATGTGCATGGACATGTTCAGTATATCAGCAGATTTTTTCTCCCTCTCTAAATTCTATCACACCTGACACACCTCATTATGACAATCTTGCACCCAGTCTCATGGATAATGGTGTCTTCCCTGCACAGTTGATCCAGTTGGGTCAAACCTTCATGGGTGGTGTTTCTCTGACTGTCTGGAACAGACTATGGTGTGATTAAGACCATTTCAAGATATTTTTTGGAGGGTAAAGAAGTTCATCCCTGTGAAAACATTTGTCTAGGACCCAGAGGAGATCTTGGGCATGGCAAACAGAAGAAGGTCTCTGGAGCTGATAGACACTCCATTAAGCAGATCCTGCAGCTACCAGTTTCTAAGTTACTGAATGCAGAGCAGGATTTTTTCCAGGTCCTACTGTGCAGCTGGATAAGAAATGGTATTGTTTTCCTCCTACCCTCCCTTAAGGACTAACAGGACTTCGTGTACCAGCTTAGACAATTTGGTTTGTCATGGTCACAAGCAATCTAGTCCTATGTCTCTCTTCCTCACACAAATCCAGTATTCTTTCTTTACATAATAAATGAAATATTACATCTATCTTTTTTTCTATATCAATGTTTCAAGAAATACGAGCTTTTGATTTATTGGTCTAAGAATTGAAATAGACAAGTGAAATACTGGCTATGAAAGAAAGAAAACTTTGAAAATGTTACTGCAGATTGCGGAGGGGCTGGTGGCAAATCAGACCAGTGGAGATTAGTTTTTGAGCAAACACAGTAACGTTACTTTTGTAAGCTTCTTATCTGCTCAAAGGTAAATGACATAGAAAAGGGTTGATTGGTTTTTGAAGTAAACTCAGAGGTTGTTTGGGATTTTTATGTTAACCAGTTAGCTGAGAAATACCTGCTGGATGAACTGTAACATTGTGACTTATATGGAATATTAATCAATTGATATTGAATGCCAATAATACATTACTAGCTTACCGTAAAGAAGAAATTTTAATCCTCCTTGAAATGAAAGAGTAAATGATTTGAAGTAATAGTTCTTGTTTGTTTCTTAAGTAGTGTCATTATCTAGTTATAGGAAAACTGTTCTAATTACAGACCCAGCCTCTGCTTTCTCTTGGTTGAAGAAAAGTTTAAATACATTAGAATTCTCTTTCTCCAAATTAAGATAAAATAATAAAGCCCATGGCGAACAGGGAATTGAATTTTTGATTATCTTCAGACTGGAAGATAAACTATTATTGAACTTAGTCCTCGATGGAAACACATTTAAACAAATCACTTTTTTAATAAGTTATATCTCTTTCCACATTTATATCTGTATATTTTTTTTAATAATATTTAATTTTTGTATTTATATCATATTTGTATTTATTATTTGTAACTCTGTGTCTTATGAAAGCAGTTACAAATGAATTATTAAGATCATTTTCCCCCCTTTCATTCCTTCTTTTTAGTTAACCAGGGTAATTTTTCATTGAAATACTTCCAGTTGAGGCACCCAGAATTCATATATCTTGTTTCATATGAATTACCTGGGGAAAAGGACATCATGATGGATATTTTATATATGACTTAAATTAAAGATTAAAAACACATTAGAAAAATTTCATCATTAAGCCCAAACCTAACTTCATAATCTTGAGGTAATCAGTTAAAGCAAGATATGCACAGTTCATATATTCAGAAAACACTTCTGCTTTCCATTGAATACGACAAATGATTGATCCTTGGTGTCTTCTAACCACAAAATTAAAGAAGGATCCATTTTCAGTTTTCCCCTGGCAATATTAAAGGGACATGGTAATTTTTTCAATGACATAAACCCCCACTAGTAAATGTAGATTTTCCCAGTGTAGATGTAGATGCCATTTCTTGATATGGTTGCCTTGTTTTTTCTCTTACCAGTCCAATTTGTGTAACTATATTATAGAATACTTCTCAGCTGCTGTAAAGCAGCAACAGGTTCACCCAAGACTTGCTGCATTGAAAAAGAGCAGGTCACTTATAAAGCCTAGAACAATTAGGCATTTGCCAAAGAACAGTTAGTCAGAGAAGAAAACTAAGAGTCCAGAGCTCTCTTGTATGGGTATGGTGGAATAAAATATAGACATAAGTTGGTATAAGTAGAGGTTATAGTATAGGTGCTAAAAATAGCAACTTTGATCAGTCAAACATCAAATCATTACAAACTTTCCCATAGTGAGAAGGTGTGCTGAAAACTATTGTACCCACTGTGACTGGGAGTAGCAAATACTTACCTTTGAATTATGTGTTTCATAAAATTAGGTGTCCAAACCAACCAAATTAATGTTTTTGTTTGTTTTTTCTGCCAGCCAAGGACAAGCCTCAAGAGACAAAGCCTCAAGATTTATTAACTTTGTAAATACAAATATGCAAGTATTTTGAAGGAATGTTGGAAATGTTCCTTCATAATGTCTGTTTTTGCTTACATTTCTATAGGTTTCTTTGTTCTTTTGGAAAATGGATAAACATTAGCTATTGGAATTTGAGATTTCTGCTTGCAAAATATTTAATAGAAGTCTATTGATGGAAAGAAATGGAAATATGCCTATTTCCAAACTCAGAAAGACGAGTAATTTCTACAAATGTTGTTAAGGACAAAGGAAAATTACTTTTTTTATTCTTCCTATATTACTTTATAAAGATATGAAAATATCTTCCAATATTCTCTATTGAAAACTTTTGAGAACAGGGAATTTCTTCTATAAAGACTTAAGTTGTTTATGCTTACATATTCTCAATTCTGTTCAGCGCTGAAGTGACCAAATAAAACAGGTAAGAAAAATGTCTCAATAAAAAATAGCCTGAAATTAAGTTGGAAGATGACTAGAATTTATTTCAACAAAGATAGTAAGAGACATGTCACAGACTTATTAGCATAGTAAATATTCACCATTAGCTCCCATCCAGGCAACGGTTATTAATTAGAGACAGTTCAGTATTCATCCTCACATGGAAGAAAATTTTCTCCATCCAGGAGGCTGAGAAGACCACAAACCCTCTCTGATCTGAGAGAGAACAGTTCATCATCTGGGCATGAGCTGTCCACATGCACTCACAGCCCAGAAAGCCAAAGCTGTCCTGGGCTGCATCCAAAGCAGTGTGGCCAGCAGGGAGAGGGAGGGGATTCTGCCCCTCTGCTCTGCTCTCCTGAGACCCCACCTGCAGTGCTGCATCCAGCTCTGGGGCCTTCAGCACAGGAAGGACATGGACCTGCTGGAGCAAGTCCAGAGGAGGCCACCAAGATGGTCAGAGGGATGGAGCACATCTTCTATGAGGAAATGCTAAGAGAATTGGGATTGTTCAGCCTGCAAAAGAGAAAGCTTTGTGGTGACCTAAATGGGGCCTTCCAGTACCCGAAGGGAGCCTACAAGAAAGAAACACGTAGGGACAGGGACAGGAGGAATGGCTTTAAACTGAATACAAGGTTAGATTAGATATTAGGAAGAAATTCTTTACTGTGAGGGTGCTGAGGCACAGGAACAGGTTTCCCAGAAAAGTTGTGGATGTCCCTACCCTGAAAGTTTTCAAGGCCAGGTCTGGTGGAGTTCTGAGCAACCTGGTCTAGTGAAAGGCATCCCTTTCTATGGCAGGGGAGTTGGAACTAGATGAATTTTGAGGTAGGTCCCTTCCAACCCAAGCCACTCTGTGATTTTATGATCATTCCCATATGTACTGTCACAGCATTTGGCTCAGTTCATCACAAGATACATGACCATGCCATGGGCAGGCAGCAAACAGTAATGAACTAAACGTGAAAAAGCAAAATGCAAAATAAATAACTGTTGTTTTCTCTTTTACTGTGCACTTTGCTTTCAGCTGATGAAATAAACCTCATTACTATATTTTTGCATGTACAAACTACAGTTATTGATCAGTTTTGAAGTGTTTAAGCTCTTTGTGAGTCCTGATCATTTCAGCTGGTTTCTTTTAAAACACCTTTTCTTTCACTCCTTCACCTGGTTCTAATCAACCAATGCTTTGCTCCACCTAAAAGAAACTTCTTTATTTCTGCCTCTGATTTTGCAAATACTAGGGGAGGAAGAGGTAATTTGTGATGTGGGTTATGGTAATAACTGTCCATAGTGAAAAAGGGCAGGTTTAGATTTGATATTAGGAAGAAATTCTTTACTCGGAGGCACTGAAACAGGTTGCCCAGAGAAGCTGAGGATGGCCCATTCATGGAAATGTTCAAGGCCAGGTTGGATGGGGCTTTGAGCAGCCTGGTCTAGTGGAAGGTGTGTCTGCCCATTGGAAATAGATGATCATTAAGGTCCCTCCCTACCCTAAGCATTCTATGAAAATACGGTATTTTGCTTGTCTTTCATCATGGTAATATTGTAGAGAAACCAGGAGAGAAACCGTGTGATGAAATGTAGGTGGTCATCTACTCAATGAGAAAGAGTTCTTACTGTTTTCTGTTCCTGTTAGGCTGGGACTAAAGAGCTTCAATCCAGGGTTTGCACATGGCCCACAGTCATGTGAGATCTTTTACACTGTAATTAAATAGTGTTCACTGAGCATTAAAATAGACCCATGGAATAATTTTGGATGGAAAAGCTCTTCAGATGTCAGCGAGTCCAACCTCCTGCTCAAAGCAGGGCTAATTTCAAACTAGGTCAGGTTGCCTGGGCCTTATCCAGGGCAGTTTTGAAACTCTCAAAGGATAGGAATTCCACAGCTTCTCAGGGAAGCATGTCCCAGCCACTCACTTCGTTTTGAAGAGACGTTTTGCTTATACCCATTTAGTATTTCTCTTGCTGAACTGTGCCACTTAGGTCACTCATTCTTTCAGTGTACATGAGTTTTTCTCCATCTGTAGGTATTGCCATCTTCATGTCATCACTGCCACACCTTTGGGTAGTGGAAGACAGTAATTAGTTCCTTCCCTCAGCACAGCAGTGTCATGTCCCAGCTCTGCTCTCTAACCCAGGAGCAATGATACTTCCTCAGATCTTGTAGAAAGGGGCTGGATGGCCTTATTCCAAGGAAGACCACTGCAGTAGGTAACTTTTGAGATGAAAAATGACAGTAGTTGAAACTTTCATGAAGACTTGTTTAAGGTCTAGAAAATTTCAGACAAATAGGATGAATCTTTGGTACAGTATGAACAATGAAATGGAGGCAAAGCCACACCGCTATCAATTACTGTGACTCTGGAAACGTTTTTATTCCCACATATTAAGAGCTCTGTTTTTGCAAATGTCTGGTCTCTAAAAGTGTTTTCTCATAATTTGTTTTTCAGGAGAAAATTAATTACTTTTCTGGCTCATTTGCTCATATACTTGTAGACTTAATGGCACAGTCTCATGATAAATTCTGTGTTTTCTCAAATATTATTAGACCAATGATAAAGACTTGCAAATGAATGCAAAATGGGCTCATTTCTCAGTCTATTTGTTTAGGATTTTTAGCAGACTTGGATGCAATATCCTCAAAGCTCATTTTAATTGTTCTGCTATCATGAAAAGCACAGCGGCTTTCACCAGCCTCGCTCAGTTTTACTCTCTGAGCCCAAAGTGAGTTTCATTCTTCATCAATTTTTTCCAAGTGTTTTATCTTTCATATATCTTTTGTTGAGTGGAATAAAGAAGTCTCCACTATCTTCTGTTCTATTTATAGTCTTTAAAATAGGTACATTACAATTACACATGAGAGCTCTATTCTGGTTGAGTGGATTAGAACATATATAGAAGGCACTTAGGATTTGTTGATACTCTCATCTGAATGCAGCTACTAAAATCCATTGAGCTGTGTTGGAGATGTGCTGTTCCTTGGTGAATATTCACCAAGTTCTTCATTATCACTTTGTGTTATTATCACTGCCAATTCATAGCACTTCATATGCACGTGGCACTACAGCAGTAGCAATTATGTGTATAGTGCCAACCAGTCTCTCTTGTCCCCAGCTTGTCTCAAACACTTCCAATTAAAGCAGGCAACAGACAGCTTATGTGACGAACTCAGGGAAATTACTCACACAAACAAGTGCCCCACTACCGATACAGGAAACTGCTCACCTAGAAAAATAGGTACTTGAGAAATTTGTGGGCAAGGAAAAAGCTCACAGGGAATAATGAACTGAAAAGTTAGACCCCATTTGAGATGCAGGTCAAGAGCTCAGTCTTTAACTTGGAAAGTTTGATATATTAATAAATTACAGAATCACAGAATACTTTAGATTGGAAAAGACCTGCAAGATCAAGTCCCACCATTAAACCAGGACCTCCAAGTCTGCCACTAAAGTATGTCTTTAAGAGCCACATCTACATGTCTTTTAAACACTTCCAGGGATAGTTACTCTATCATTTCCCTGGACAGCATGTTCCAATGCTTGACATGGTCCATCCTGATAAGCAGAAAATCAAGCATAAGAAGAAAGAAACCAGCATGGATGAGCAAGGAAACCCTAACCAAACTCAGAGAGTGAAAATAAGTGTACAAGAGGTAGAAGTAGGGGTCGGTGGTCCAGGAAGAACACAGAGTTATCCAGTCTTGCAGAGACAGGGCAAGGAAAGCCAAGGATGACCTGGAGTACTGCATCCCATTCTCAGCTTCCTAGTCCATGAAGAGGAAAGCGCCACAAAGATGAATAAAGGACTGGAGCATTTTTCGTATGAGAAAAGGTTGGGAGAGCTGTGACTGTTCATCCTGGAGAAGATTTTGGTGGGATCTCATCAATGTGTACAAATGCCTGATGGGCAGAAAGGAAGAAGAGGGAGACAGACTCTTCCCAGCAGTGCTCCATGACAGGACCAGAGGAAATGAATACAAATTAAACCACACGAATCCCATGTGAACACAAGAAAATAATTCTGTGAGGATTGTCAAACATTGGTTTGACAGGTTGTCAGAGAGGCTGTGGAGTCTTTCTTTGAGGAGATACTAAAATCCCAACTGGACAACCTGTCTTAGGTGACTCTGCTCGAGCTGGGGTTTGCATTAGGTGAACTCAAGGTGTCACTTCCAAACGAAACAATTCTGTGATTCTGGAATTTTTTCCTTGCAGCAGCTAATCAGATCTCTAAACTACATACAATTAAAGGAGTGTTGAAGAACAGAATTTGAGCAGATTTTTTTCTCATGGAGAACTTCCTCTGTTTCTCTTCCCTCTTTCTCAAAACCTCATTATTTGAGGTTCACAGATCTTCATTTGGTGGAAGATTTTAAAAAAAGTAGTTACCAATACTATTAGAGAGAAACACTAGCTACTAAACAAGGATTTTAACCTGATCCAATAACCCAAAATTTTAGAGCACAGAGCAGTAAGATTGTGCTGGGACAACAGAAGGTAATGAAAGAAAACTGTTGCAGATCTGGACTTACACTATATTGAAACCCAAAGTTCAGCAGTCAAACTTGTGATAGATTAAAACAAATGATTCCAAACTCTCTCTGTGTTTACCTTCAAACACTGTTATATTTTAGAGACAATCTCGTGGGTTTTTTCAGTTCTAGGAAGCAAAGAAACATCAAAGTTGCAGCACTTATCATTTAAGCTTCAATCATAACAAAATCTAATCTTCAGCACATGATTCATTGAATGAACAACAAATCACATACTGGAGTTAAGAATAGGTATAAATCCTTGCTGTGTATAACTTTAGACACTGCACTGATTGTGTATGTGTATCTCTGTATGTTTGGCACTCTGTATGAGTTGAGAGGCTTAAAATAATGCTTGTCTTTTTCATTTATTCAGGCATGAATGAGATTTTCCTCCGACCTAAACAAACCACTTCATTTTCCTGGTATGAAACCTAGAAAAGGCAGATCAATCTTTCCTTGCATGCATGCACCTTCTGTAGCTAGTTTACTCACTGGAATTGGACAGATTTCCTATCATCCCTTTCCCTCTGCCTGACTTCACTGTAAACTAAAATTTCTCACTGCTACTGACATGAATGGTTTGGTTTTGTTAGAAATATACAAACACTCTTCAACCAGCTCCCAGAAAATCTCTGCCACTCCAGTATAATCCTGGTGAATAAAGACAGCTACTCAAAAGGTTTCACTCAAGCAGATTCTCTTACTTTCTGTCAATAACATAGTTAATTTAAAACTGTGGTGCTGAAGTATAATGCTTTCAATCACATGTAGATGCCTACTGACATTTTCAGACATTCCTCTTAGTATGATGTACCTCATTTCTTAATTGTGGGCATTTCTAAAATGTTAAAATAAATTAAACAAGATGGACCAAAACACGTCTCACTCTGTCAAGTCTTTACTAGCTCATTTCAGACTTACCCCCTTAATTGGCATGCAAGTTATTTTGCAAGCTTTCCAAACCCAATAGATGAAGCAAAAATCTGAATATTAATGTGAAGGATGTAGTGCAAAACAAATTAGGCTTATTGTTTCTCTGTCATTTTAAATGAGGACAGAAAGCTGTTTTCAGTTTCAATTTAAAGATAATTTCCTTCATACAAAAATTTCCTTACAAAATTCAATTTCCATACAAAAACCAACTCTTCTGGAAGGAACGTAAGATAACTGTGATTTAAGTGGTTCTTCAAGCAGCATGAGCATACATGAAATAACCTTTTCTTTTTACTGTTGTTTCTCATCCATACACCAAATCTAGGAGAAATCTTAATCCAACTGGGCACATGCTCAACAACCTACTAGAACTGAGTTACTTAGATCCAGTTTTGTCCAGACCACCTTCGGGTACATCATTAATGTACTTTGGGTTAGAAAACTAGTTTCTCTATGGTCACTGTGCAGTAAGCAGAGTACCTATGGCCCTGCTCATAGGTGTGGTAATCACCCTCTAGAATTTCCCTCTTCTTCCCACTGATTACAGAGGCAGACCAAGGCAATGGGGCTGATGTCTGAAGTGAGCTGGGAAGAGTTCAAGTTCTCTGGAGCTTGTCTTTTCTTTTTTGGGAAGTCCCTATTATGGTCAATGCATCACATTCACATGTACATTTTGACTGCTGCAGAAGGGTTGATAATTATGACCATCAGTGAACGTTTTTTGTTTGATCAGCAGAGAAAAATACAAGACAGATTTTCTGACTTATGCTGATCTTACGGGTTCTGAGTTCCTTCTTTAACTGTGGTGCATATCTTACTTCTGATCACTTAATTGATTTTACATTTAACTCCAGGAAGATAGACCTTCATCTCTTCACATTAAAAAGACAGGAAAGGCATTAATTTGCAAATACAACATGTTATGATGCATAAGCCAGGAAAAAGGCAAATAATGAAAACTTCCCTAGTTTTCTATCTGTGTTGCTCGATCCCATCTGAACAAGCTTTTTGTTAACGCTCTATTTCATGTAAGTGGCACCTTGTTCTTTAGTAAGAACCATATTTAGTGCAAGGAGGCAGGGAAAGAGTGAGGAGCCCTTCAGGTTAGGGATCCTGAATTAAGAAGGAGATTCTTTAAAGCAGTTATAGGAATAAGTAAATTAAATAAATATAGGCAATACTCCTGTGCTTTTAAAAAACTTTTTAAATTGCTGTCTCTACATTAATCCCAGCATATCAGTGAAGCTCAAAGGCAGAAAAGCTGCTCAAAAATCTCCTCTGTTTAACACATCTTACTCCCACATAGTGATAAGCAATTGAGTTTCTGCAGATATTGTAGTGATCAGTCACACATCTGGTCACAAAGTAACCTGCATTGGCTCAGAGCAGTGTAAGGATTCAGACTGGGACATCTCTATGGTTATTTCTCAGATGGCAGCATTTTATACTCATTAATTTTAATATGAGCAGTCAGATAATCAATGCTTATGTTTCTTAGCATTCTGTTTCATGGCAGCTCTTGTGCCATGCTCACGCCATGCTTACTGCCATAGGAGGCACTGAGGCTTCCATTTGTATTTTGTGTATGTGCCACACCTTCATGTCCCCTCCTTTTCTTAGCACAGGAAGTGGAACATCCTCCCTTGGTAGGTATTTTGGGTCGTTCTGTTTTCTGAAATGTGCAGCACTGTGAGTAGTATGTTAGGAACATTCTTCCATGCTCTCAGCAGGTACAGAAGTTTGATACAGTTCTTAGAGCCTGGTTAAGACTATAGCTCTAAAGAAAAAAGGGAGGAAACCCTTTTACTGCTTTACTTTATCCATGAATTAGCCAAATCTCTGAGTACAAATATATTTTTCAGAGAGGATGTACTGAATGGGAATTTATGGTCTCATCAAGTGAAAAAAAAAACCCAAACCCAAACTCTAGTTCTGCCTGAATTCTTTTTGTTTAAATTTTCTGGGAATGACTCTCAATGATTCACTGTTCTTTATTCGTTGTAACTGCTGCCAAAGAGCAATGTTTTTATCATGGCAGAAATTTATTTCAGAATATGAATAATCAAACCTTACAGCCACCCTTAGATTCAGCATCTTGTTTTTCCAATTCCAATTATAGTCACAATAAATGTTAATATTTGTTATAAAACTGAGATAACTCTTGCCTATCTAATTTATAGTTGAGTTTATCAAGTTTATTCAGAGCAATCACACAGAGGCAACTTCAGATGTCAACTACTATTGTTCTATCTCACCCCAGACATACAAATTATTCTGCAAAATTGTCTGTCAAGCCTTCAGTATTTCCTCTATTTTTTTTTTAATTTAACATGTCAGAATCATGTTATTTGTGGTAACATTGCTTAGGTTAATAGAGATGCAGAGAGGAGCATGTCAAACCTTCAGGAACAAGCGAGAGATCCCAGTGAGGGCAAACAACATCACCTTCAAAAGCTCCATTGCTCTAAGTGAACTAAATCCAGGGCTGTACACAGGGCCTTTGTCATCAGGCATCTTTCTTCAAGATGCAAACAGAAGCAGACATGAAGGAGTAATACTGAAAGCTTCCTCACAGGCACTGCTTCCCAGCTTCCACATAGAGAGCTTCTTGAATCACTATTTGTATATTAAGACTACAACAAAATGCAGCAGTTATTAACTGAATACAGTAGATATAAATGGACTTAGTGGTGTCTATCAGGAAGACTCCCCTGACTGCATGTTCTGCACTACTGCAGGCCACCTGCCAGAGACTGGTTGCACTACTGGTTAAGATGAGACAAGGAATAAACCAGATGCAATGGTTGTGGATGGCCAAATCTACAGCTGAAGAGCTACAGTCCATTCCCTTGAATTGATAAGCAAGTGGCTGTGCAGCTGCTTTTTCCAGTGGCTCAGGACAGCATGGAATGCTGCTTCCTTTCCTGACCTGTCCTGCCTCTGTACATGTCCCGATCTTATCTCAAATATCTCTTAATATGTTTCCTTATAAAGAAAATAGGAGGGGAAAGGAAATTTAAGCAACTCTGCTTCAAAATTTGGTTCACTGATGCTTATAAATGCCCATGGAAATCCCAGATTTTTATTTTTCTTTTTGATGTGTGCCCAAGCAAACACTACAAAAGCTGGGAGAGGCACCAGCCTGGTGACATACCTTCAGATCAGAGCAGTGCAGACACTGAGGTGGGTGTAGATCTGTTGGCTCATGCAAGCCAGCAGCCTGCATATGGGGGAAGAAGGGAGAAATTCAACCTGGGAGCTCTTTCTTCTTCACAACCCACTAGCAAAGGAGTCAAGAGTCTGGCTGTCTAACAGCCCTCCAGGCAAGACAAGAAGGGGGCAGGTTTCCAACAAAATTTTTTTCTTAATTGACATGTCTGCGGAACATTTGATTCGCTTTAATTGAGGTTCTTCTCATTTCTCTGTGAAAGTCTTAGCCAGGTTCAAACACAGCAAATTTATCTTACTGCACACAAAGAGAAAATTATTATAAGCTGTCCCCCCAAGTTGTATTTGTCTTAATTTGAAATAATAATTGAAGTGGATCTGACTCTCAGTGCTAAGGCTGGCAGCTGTAGCTAAATGGGATGGGACAATGGAAACAATATATTCCTTTAATAAGCTAGTATGAGACTGAAAAACGTTTGCATCTGGGACTGGGACCAAGAAAGAAACATCACTTTGTTGAACACATTAACTAAGCTTCTAACAGAGGCTGATGGCAATTTACACACTATAGCACAGAGCGGGAAGATACTTTTAGCATGCAAATATGTAGACTGAAGATGTAAATTTATCTTCTGACAGAGGGAGGCAAATAGCTGCAGAAATGATCCTTTGTGAATGTAGGTGTTAACCACAGTCTTGAGCACAGACACAGTAATGCAGCAGAAGCACTCGAGAAAGCTGAAATTCTGAGAATGATGTTGGGTAACAGCCTAAAAGCAAAACTGGCAAGGACAAAATCTTAACTTCTTTCTTGGTCTCACACTCTTTATTTCTTCATTGCACCTCTAAATAGACAGGGAAAAGGCACGAAATTCTTTGTTTCTCTAAGTTCATCGATATGCAAATAGGGAATCACCTGTACACAACCCTGAGCACTACACCAGTGTGATAAATCTGTCTGTCATTTCTCCTCTCTTTTCTAATGATTACAATATTCAGCATCCTCACAAACTTGTAGCTGGGAGGAAATGAGGAGTGCAGAGCATCCTGCACATCCTACTGAGGCTGTTACCCTACTGTTTGGGTTTGTGGTTCTGCCTCACAAAAGGAAATCATAATGAAAGCTGTAGGAGTGGCTGCTCTGCAAAACAGAAATGAAAAGAAAGAAAAGAATGTTTGTAACCATGGGCAAGGCACACACTGCCTTCTGTCACTGCTCTGCATTTTGTCAACAGTGCCCCATTTTAAAAGGAGCCCAGCTCTTCTGTTGTGCCCAGCCAGATCCCCAGGTCAGAGGTTTTTGACTCTGACTTCCCAGTGCAGGAACCATCAGACAACACTGGTTAGAGATGAAACAGTCCCTTTCAAATGGATATTTACAAGAAAACAAACATGAAATTTCTTTGTCTTTACACACCAGCTTATTACATAGAAGGGACAGAACAAATGCCCCATGGACCACATCATTAGAAAAGATCTGGTTATTATCCCTGTTTCACTTCTGAAAAGGATTCCATTTGCCATCGGGGAGGAGGGGAGTCTGGGCTGTAACACTGCCCAGCTGTTCTTACACATCCAGCCTGTGGACTCCAGATCATCTTCTCTCTTTGTTTCCCTGCTGTCTTCAACACAGGTTCCAAGATCTCTACCTCAGGTCTCTGCTTGCAGAGATTTCTATTATGCTAAAGCATCTCACTTCCATTTTGGCTCTGCACCAAATCACATCCAAATTGCTTTCCAGTGAAGCATCTCTGACTTAATCACTGAGCAAAGATTAAGTTCACTCATTAAGTGCACATAGGTCAGATAGAAAAGCAGATCCAAACCAGAACCTTTAAGCAAGTCTTACCTGCTGGGAGGCAGGTCATCCAAAAAGAAGCCCACTACTTTTTGCATAGAAGTCAGCAACTTTCTTATTTATGAAATGAGTAAAGAAAATCATTATTTAATCAGAAAAGCTCAAAAGTGATCTCATGTGTAACATAACATTTATAGTGAGGTGGATGTGATGGTCTGAGCTCAGAAAGATAAGAGCAGAGCGTGAGATAAAAATTCACCTCAAATGAATCATCAAGAGAATAATATTAAAAATAAAAAAGGGCTAATACAATTATTTTCCCAAATTCCAGACTGCAAATCACCTTATCTCACAGCCTCAAGTCCTCTGTCACAATATGGGAGAAAAATACTTAATAGCAAAAATATGCATTCACACCCACCACAAAACTCCATAGAACTGGATAAAAACAATCAAAACAATTACTACAGAAGTTAAAAAATGTTCATTTAGAAGACCTATTTAGATACCTATAGGGAAGGATAAACTATTTATTTGTTCCTTTGCTACCCTTATAACTTGCTGCTTTTGTTATTGGCACTGCTGATGCAAAGAACTGGTAACAGTTCTCAAAAGGATGATCTCAAAGGGAGTGGGGAAGGGAACAGAAGAACATCAGCATTGAGTGAAATGTTAACAGGGTTGAAACTGTAAAATCAGCTGATGGCAGCATGAGGCCATCAAGGTACCAGCGGTATTGAAGCTTGGTCTCCATGACAATGTCATAAATTGTGTATGAAATTAATATTTAAAAGGCAGGAAGGAAGTCCTCTGAAGCACCAGGGTTTCATCAGAGAGCACACTAAAAGGCCAGCGGACACCTCGAACTAAATATTTCCAGAAAAACAATTTGACAGCTGGAAGAGTTATTCAGTACTTTCTCCAAGTCCCCAGCCATTTTCCACATCAGGGGTATAACCAAATTCTCTGTAGCAAAATCTTTGTAGCATTGATGGCCTGCTCATACATTTATCAGATCTTCTGATGTACATTTGACTTTTTCAAATATTCTGAAATATGCACTTTCTTCCCAGCTAGAGCAAGTCTTATTTTTCTAGCTATCCAGAGTTAAGATTTGGGAGGCAATGAAAAAGTGGTTTAGATTATTAATAATTTCACCTCTAACAAGTGGATTAGCCTTCTTTTTTTGGCATTTAATTGCACTGTGTAAAAAAAAAAAATTACCCTAATGCTTTTAAACAATTGACGAAAATTCAACTGTGCTTTTTGTAACTTTTCTTTTATATAATTACAGAATACTGGGTATTTATTTATTTGCTTACTGACAGAAATTTGTGTGTATTTGACCAGTAATTCAAGAAGACATTGACTGGTTTTGTTTCATTTTTGCCCTCTCAGCTCCTGCATTTCAAGATAGTGGGTCAAACCCTGAATTTTTAATTTTGGGGAATTCTGAATGATAAAACCTTCTAGGACCTTCCATTTCTTCCTTTTTTCACAGTCATGTCAATTACTATTCTACAAGCACCAAAATGAAGCATAGCAAGAAGCAGAAGAAAGAGAGATAATGTTAAATGAGCGTTTATTTCCTGAAGTCAAATTAGTGAGAAATACCATTTTCAAAATGCCATAGTAAGTTCACAATAAACTGCTTTTACTAAATCAATACACCAGTCATTTTTATGTTAGTTCCAAACTTTAAAAGACATGAATTAAAGCAATTTCAGACCCACCTCATTTTTCCAACCATCTCCTGCTCCAAATGAGAACACCCAGTTTCAGGGACAGTGCCAGCTCAGAGAATCAATCCCTTCGTTAAAAGAAAACTGAAGTGCTCACAATTCATTAGCAATAATCTTGTATATTAAATCATCATAATTGTCACCTCTCCCAGAACAGACCCATTTCTTGTCAAGAGTGTTCTCACCCCTTACCAGCTCTTCCCCAAACTTATCTGCACTGTTCCAGAATCTAATTTTTCATCTCAAGTCATATCCTTCTTTTCTCTTTCTCTTCAAGTTCACCTGTTCAAGGTCAGCTTACCAACAGCATGCCTTTAGGATGAGACATGTGGGCAGCCTGCTCTACCTGCTCTTTCCCCCTGTCCACATCTCATTCTACCCACAGAGGCAACCTGGGTCAGTGTTGAACAGTTTATTCATACAACTCCATCAGGGTTGCTGTTTTTTTCAGGGCTGGACTTGTTGCTATCAGCAGAAAAGCTGCTGTGTAAATCCACTGCTTGCATGTCCCTCTATTTCCATGTCCAGGTTTTACTTGCTGTACCTTAGCAGTCACGAGATACAGCACAAATACACTGAGATTTTAAAAGAAAATACATGAAGCAAGTCTCCTCCCAGCAGTCATCTTTATGCAGGAAAGGGAGAAATCTTCAAAGCCGTTAAAAGAGAAGGAATATCACATTGATATGGATTAAAGAATTAATAGGCCTCAAGTACAACACTGATTAGTGACTTCTAATGGGTTTCCCAGCATCCCTGTGAATTATGTGGGTAACACTCATGTCTCCGTTCTAGTAATACATTTGAAATTATAAGATAACCTAAAGCTGCTGAGAACTGTTCATCTCATTAGTGGAATCCAATATTAAAAGGATTTCTCAATTCCTATCTGTGGGAACACTCTGCCAGAAGAGCTCAGGTCAGCTCTAACATCAAATACAATGAAACACTGTTCAGTGTCTTGGTGTGTATCATTTGATTATTTTAAATACTCTGACTGTAATTGCCTTTCTTTCTAATGGCTGGTTTTAATTAGTCAGCAACTCATTAGTATGTCACAGGTGCAGTTCTTTAAATAATCTGGTAGAAAATTTCTTTATTGATATTTCAGGTGACTTGAAAGAAAATGAGGGAAATTTAATGACCAAAACTTCAGATTTTGGCAGTTATTGCAGAAAGATAATCTGATTCTATGCTGTAATGTCATGGATTTTAGCATTCATGTTGTAGTAAATTTCTAAAAGACTGATGAGATGTAAGAGTCAGGACATTTGCAATTCACTGGTGAAAGAGGTGATATGGCTGACAAATGAGTTTGAAAGTCTAAATAAGATTTGTTAGATTTAATAACGAAAATAAGGTGCTGCTGTTTTCACGGAGTTGCTGGATGTTTAAATCAGTGGAATCAATATTTACCAGCTTCTGCTTATAGGAATATGAATGTTTTTCTGCCAGAGTGGTTTCTGGGCTATTGCACCTGCACATGTAATTCTCTACAGTTGTTGGGATGTTCATTTTGAATCATGACTGGTTAACCTTGGCACATGCCTTTAGTTGAACAATCACTTTGTGCTATTTCTTACCACTCAACTCACATGTAAGTGATTTTACAGCACAAGAAACACAGTAAGTGTTGTCAAAAGTTTACTTAAGAAGATTATTCCAAGCCAGTACAAAAAAGCAATTAAGATGAATACACATCATGATGATGGCATATACATCATGTTTCACATCATTTACAGAGAGTATCTGAGAGTTTTACAAAATGTAGAACTTTTGGGTGTGTGAGAGTCTGTCAAAGAAACAGAACATCAGTCCACCTGTGGACCACCAACTAAAATATTCAGGTGATTTAATCACCCATTTATACACAAATGCCTAATATTTTCAGGCCATCAAAGACAAAAGTAGATATTTTGATTGTGAAGAATCATTTAGCTGAGCTTTCCTGAAGTATAAATGGTTGCAAGATCCCATTTTCACATTTGCGAAGGGACAGTTGATGGTGCCACATTCACTCTTTACTCACACTTTTTCTGTCTCAGAAACAAGCTGTTTTAAGCTGCTCAAAGAATTTAACTACTAGAATAAAACTTAGTAAGAAAAAAATTCAGGGTTCATTTCATTCATTCATCAACAGTATTTTTCCTCTGATAATCCCACAGTGAATACAGTAGGATTTGGGCTGTAGGGAATGCTGACAATATTGATAAAACCAGAGACACTCTTGTGCTTCTCTGCCATTATATTTGAATAAAAATATTGTGATTTTAACAACGAAGAAAATTTTTCAGGCTTTTCTTTTTCTTCCTTTTTTTGAAACTTTTAATTATTTGAGCTCTTCACCACTACATGATAGTCACACACTAAGTAACATGCTTCAGATGTGAGTCAATTTTCCACAGTTCCTCAACTGCAGGAACTTATAGATAAATCAAACCAATGCATGGAAAAAAAATTTTTCTTTCAGATTTTATCGGATATTTCATCAGGGTTCATTCATCCTTTTTCCACAATATTTCATTTCCTCTCCTATAAGCACTCAAATCATTCAGAACTGCTTCTGAATGACACATGTCACTCAACTATTTTTTCCCAATGGTGAAGAAGTATTTTTTCCAAAACACAGTTTGGCCAATAAATGTCCCTGGGCACTATTGTTTTACTTAAAGAGCATCAGAAATATTCCTGATCTATATTTGATTGAAGTAGTTGCTGATTTTATAGTTGCAGTTTTTGCAGTCAAGATATCTAATTTGCCAGTCACTGACCCCTGAAACTTGGTTTCCACTTGACATGGAAAATGTATGATGAAGTACTGCATATTCTGACTTTGATCTGAACATCTAAGCCCTCCATTTGGAGGACATACACACATGAATCAAAGAAAAGTATAAAACTCTGGGGTATATCCTAATTTCAGAGTAGCAGTTGCACTATTAATTCTGAACGTTCTAGTTGAGTATTCACTTAATGGAATGATACAGAATTATAGCAGGAGGCAGAATGTGATTCAAGCTCAAGTCTGGCTTTTGAATTACGAATGACGGCATTATCTTTGCACCAAGAGAAAGGCAAAGTAGTAGCTAATAATCTGCAACATAATCGAAGTACACAAGAAAAGAGAAGTTAATTTGCATGCTTTTCCATTTTTATGGAAGACTGGAAAACAAAATCTAGCAAGCAAGATTAATTTATGTGTTAGAAGAGTACTTTGAAGAGAAAAACACATGAAAATACAAGGGAGAGCAGTGAGGGAGAAAAATCTCTCAGCAGGGAATTCTTCAGTTATTTGTCAAAACCAGACGGATAGTGATGCACAAAACAAGTCAACTATTTCCTAACAACTGGAAGATGTTCCCAAACAAAGACCAAAGCACAAGGAGCATGTTTTTGAGAGAACAACACCACAAGCTTTTTGAACCAGTCATTTTGTAAGCATTTAAATGAACTTCAGAATTCTCAGTTTATAAATAAGATAACAGCTTGAGATGCCTCTGGTAGACACAGAACACACGTGAGCTGATCTTCAACACACCATGCTTACATCCCACATGACAAGCAGTGAAGCCTGGGATGACAGACACTGCAAGTACACACAGTGTTTCCTCAACTCAGGAAAATTGCTTCTGTTTTCTTTTCTTTACTACTTTCAGATATACTTAATGTGCTAAAACTCACAGATTATCTTGAAGAGGAGAGATGAAGATTCTCCTCTTGAAAAAAATTGTCCTCATAGTAGACTTCACAGTGCTTAAAAGAGGACAACCCCTCCCCAAAAAACACCCAAAAAGCAAAAAAAAAAAAAAAAAAAAAAAAAAAAAAAAAAAAAAAACAAAAAAAACCCTCACAAAATAAAACCCACAAACAAACAAAAAACCCCAAGCCCAAACTAGCTCCTCATGCACTGTCTGTTCATGTTGTCACTTTGATATTTGACCTTCTGTGAGATTTGACATACAGAGAAAGGGCAATTTATGAGGTTCTGCTCAACTGAGTAAAAGGAACATTTAATTTCAAAATGCAGGCAGCTGTGTACAGCTGGTAGACAGCATCTGTTTTACATTAATGGTCAGGAGAGCAGGTGCTAACTCTTCCTGTAGAATAGAAATAAGCCTGCACTATGCTACCATGCCAAAAGACCTATTCTATTCTTGTGCCGTATACAGCTGTAAGATTCATCCTTATTCCACCCATGTACTAATGATTTTCTATCAGTCCCCCTGTCATGCTGGATGATCCTGGCACACCCTCTATGCCCAGCCGTTCTGAAAGTAGTCAATACAAAGTGACACCCTTTTAAAGTGATCCTGGGGCTGAAACACCACTGATGGCTCACATTGGAAGCACAATTCAAGCTGTGTTTATCTAGACTTGAACTAATATTCAGTAGAAAACCCAAACCTTTTCTTACAAGTTCATTGAACTAACAAGGAAGCCATGAAATTCTGTGGCTAGAGTCATCTCCACACATATGGATGCAAAAGAGCCCTGTGGAGCAATGGGACAAGGGAGAACCGAACTGTGTCTCCCCTGGCTTCTCCCAGAGCTGCATCACAGGAGATACAACTGCTTGGTGGACCACTCAAGTCTAAGTCTGGCTTCCAAAGGGATCCATGCTGTGTGTATGCATATACATGTGTATTATTTCCCAGTAACAGACTGTCATCCTGGAAAAGGCCACTGGTGGTGCTTGTGAGTGCTGTGTGTTCTGCCTGTGTCAGTCTGTGTGACTGGCACAAGGACACTGGCTGTGTGTGGTGTAGGGTGTGTTTACATGTGTGCCTGGTGGGAATACACACTCAGCCTTACTCCTGATGCGACCTGAAAGCACAGAGCTCTACTGACTACTACACTTTGCACCCCATGACAGAAACAGTGATATTTCACCTTCAGAGAGGTGAAACTGCCCCAGCAACAGTAAGATTTTGCAACAGACTTCTTTTAAAATGTGAATAATTCTAAATCCCTACTTATCTGCATCTCACAGATCTGATTTTGACAAACCCATATGCTGATGTTATTTCAGTGGCAAAATCTAGATACGACAAGACATTTTGTCATTTAACTGTTACTTTCCAGGCTTTAACACATATTAATATGCTTATGGGTGTTCTGCTAGCAGGGATTGTGACATTTGAGTAGCCCTTTTAATTAATTTTGACCTTTTGCCATCAATAAATAATTTCCAAATACATTTTGCCCTTGTTCATTGCAAATTTTTGCTGTAGATTGGATGGAGTGTTGTGTTTTCAGAGTAATTGGTAAACAATGCTGGTGATCACGAAACAGGATTCTTCCGTAGCAGAGCAGTAGACACTGGAACAATAGAACCGCGTCAGACTCAGAGACACAGACTGAGACCCAGTCAGAAGTGCTGGACATTTACCAGAAATTCTTAAGTTCCCTGAATTATTTAATGGTGAGAAAAATCCAGTGCTTCCTGCCTTAAGAGCTCTGCTGAGCTAATTCTTCTGTATCAGTGGAAGATGTGTATTGCACCTGCAGCCTGTGCTGACTGTACCTGTCATGGTTAACTCCAGCTGGCAGCTCAGCCCCACACAGCCACTCACTCACTGCCCCCACATCGGGATGGGGGAGAGAACCAGAAGAGAAAAAGTGAAAAAACTTCTGGGCTGAGATAAAGGCAGTTTGATAGGGAAAGGAAAAGCCACATGCACAAGCAAAGCAAAGCAAGGAATTCATTCACCACTCCCATGGGCAGGCAGGTGTTCAGCCATCCCCAGGAAACCCAGTTACTTGGGAAGACAAAAGCCATCACTCCAAATGTTATCCCCTCCCTTCTCCTCCCCCAGCTGTATATGCTGACCATTCATTTCATTCATGATGCCATATGATGTGGCATATCCCTGTGGTCAGCTGGGGTCAGCTGTCCTGGCTGTGTCCCCTCCCAACTCGTCGTGCACCCCCTGCCTCCTCGCCGGTGAGATGGGTGAGGAGCAGAAAAGTGTAAGCACTGCCCAGCAGTAAGTACATGCCTGTGTCACCAACTGTTTCCAGCACAAATCACAGACATCGTCCTGTGAGGGCAATTAATTCTACTGCAGCCAAAACCAGCACAGTATCTTACACCTGCAACTGCTCAGGGCACAGACAAATTTGCTCCTTTCCTATTGCTGTTCCCTTCTGTACCATTTAAGTGTATCAAGAGGCAGAGTCAGCAGTGATTGCTTTCTATTGCTGTGCTTTGATATGCATTTAAGGCGGAATTGAAATTCTAGTTTTTCACATTTGCAGGCCAGATTCAAGTCCTGCTTGCTGAATAATGTTTTTCAGAGTATTTTTAAATTTTGTGAGCAAGACATTAAATTTCATTTTGTGTCCAAGACAAAGTATTTCCTTACATCCTAAAGTCCCCAGTCAATAAAATGGATAGGCTTTCTATACAAATGCATTATCACAATGTCTTGGGGATTAAATCTCAGAATTCAATTAATTCTGATTTTGATCAATCACTTCCCAACTTCTTTGCAATTTAAAGAGCTGCACAAGAGCAAAACAGAACATCCTAGATGGCCATCTTCTTACTTATGCCATTATAGTTGCCATAATTCATTGTGTATTTCCTGTTTTCTTTTTGTACTGCTCATGTATCTTGGATTTAGAAATAACTGGTGGGTTGTTTCCCCTCTCCCACTGCACAACACCAGTCAGAAGCATTTTACTCATGCTTTCATTTACTGAGAGTAATAATCAGTATTTGACTATATAAATTATCTTAAAGGTGAACATCTTTGTCAATATGTATATGTCATACATAATACTCATTTAAACAACTTGAGTTCACACATTAGCTGGCATTCACAAAAGAATGCAGAAAATTCTCCTGTATTTACAAACAAGCTTAGAATAATTAAAATTTAAGGTCTTGCAAGAAGTTTATGTTACTTGTCTGATAATTAGAATCATCTTATTTTGTTTTGTTTCTTAAAAATCCCTCTCTTAGACTATCACTGATATTAGATTTTTGCTACAGGATTTGATAACTAAACACAAGGGAGTTTATTCTGCCCTAAAAATGCTCATACCCTATTTTACAAAAACACAGACCTTTTACAAAAAAACATGAAAACTAATCAAGATAATCTAAAGCAAAAAGGAGCAAACCAATGTTTATTCTTTCATTCTGGATGCCATAAAGAAACCAGAAAAGATTTTTTTATATACATTATTCTATACCCACTTAGGCTTTGTAGATTTGAAGACCTCAAGAAAACCCTGCTACCATAGTTTATATTATGTGACACTTTGAGATCAATATGTATTTTATAAAAAGAAGATAAAAAGCAAAGATCATATCAGCCAAATTGGTCTTTCCTGAAGTTAGGTATGTATGGCAAACATCATCATTAAGGTTTTCTGGCTAAAGTTAAGTTTTCTCTCCAAATCCTACTGAAACTGCTTTGCATCAGCAGATTTAGACCGACCTGACCAAAGCCAAGTGCTAAAATCAGGTATCCTAAACTTATAACTGAGTAACTAATACAAAACATTCAGAAAACCACAAATGTTCACAGCAATAAAAGCTGCCCACATTAGGCAGTGTAATTGTACACTTTCTGTATGCTAAAGGTCCAGACTATATGATCAACCCCTCAATTTTTGAAGTCTCCACAGACATTAACGGACTGACATGTAAGATTTCATTTCATTTTACCCTCCTCTTCCTGCTGCTGATCCAAAGGACACAAATCTGGAGACAAAAAGAAATTAGGTGAAAAGATTGAAATAACAGTAACAATAGGAGTTAGTAACATCCACCTGGTTTTTACACTCAACCTGAGTGAAATCTCTCAACTCTTACCAAAGTGTTTTCTAAACAAAGGGAATGTCAGCAATAGATGAGGACATCTTTCAAACCACCACCACAGCCACTGCCTTCAGAGAGAGTGGTGGTCTATGGGGAACTCAGTGAGAATATGACATTCTCAGTTTTCCTGAACAAAATTTACTGTAACACCTTTGTACCCCACATAGCAATAACTTAGTTCCAGACAAACACTGCCTGAGATGTGACAGAACATTAATTAAGGGGCTGCTTAGTTCCAGCATCTTCTATTGATAGCCAAATACACACATGTTTTGTGCTGAAGCTTTGACAGCAAATATTACATTTGGGAGACTGATAAACATCTGTTTCAACAAGACATTCCATGAGTAAACAAGCTTCTCCATTTCTGATTAATTTTGTAAGGAAGCATGTGCAAAGTGAGTAAAACCATTTATTTTATTCATTATATGGGTCGTTAGCTTTTCATTTATAAAAAGCAAACTTGTCACAGTACTGAGCTAGGATTATAATTAAAGCACATATAAAGGAACTTTTGCTCCTGTTTCCTTTATGTTTGTATTTGAATGGCAAACAAACAAACAAACAACGAGCTCCTATCAGAAGCTCTGATTACATTACCCTTTTAGTTGAGCTTAGGACCATGTCTTGCATCAGAATGGTCTTTGACAGGCTGGGGGGTTTTTTGGATGAAAGCAAATTTTAAGATCACTGGTGTCAGGATACAATTTTAATACAGAAGAAATGAGCATGGTCTGAGGAACAACTGAGCAGTTTTACTTTTGAAAAATGGGCTTTCCATTTAATATGCAATCTTAAGACATCGAATTTTTTCTTATTTGGGAATTTAGGATTCTGAATTCTGTGAGATGTTTTGAGAAGAAACTAATATGAATCATTTTGACTGGTAGCACAGTATATTAAAATTTTCGAAGTTCTTTACAACCTGTATATATTGTAAACTAGCAAAAATCTGATGAAACATCCATATTTAATTTTCATTGTTTCTCACTGATATTTTTTCTTTTGACAAAGAAATATATCTGTCCTCAAGAAATATATTTAAGTTTTCCAGTAAATAATTGAAGAACATAAAATTCTGATTCTCTCTGGTAGAAAGAAAATATATTTTTATATGAAATGGCAACCATGAGCATTGCTAATTCTCTGCTTTCTCTTCCGTCACGTTTTTTCATTTACGTGGTACCCTATGCTTTCTTTTCACAGAAGGGTAGAGGGGGTTGGGGTGTTTGGAAATAGTTTATGTTCTACTTTTTGGGTTGAGAGGTTTTTTGGATGAAGGTTTAACAAACAGTTTCTAATGGCAGTTTATCCATTTTTCAAGATTCAAAATTACAGGCAAAATAAAATAAGTGGATCCGTATCAGTAATTTGTTTCACAGTGAGACATAAACACTGTTCTTTTACTGTCACTAAAAAAAGATCTGTTGCACCAGAAAAAAATCATTTGATTTACAATTTCTTAAAGCTAAAGTATTTCTACAGAATAGTGACCCTTTCCTGAAAGGAATCAGAAGATGAGATGGCTTGGAGAATGACTCCCTTTCTCAGATGAAGGACCCATGCACCACATGGTCAATACTTGATGACTGAATACCAAAGAGATTCTGGCTCAGAGGTAGATCACACAACCAAAATACCATGAATGCAAACAACTTGACCCCAAAAAGTCTTTTGAGCAGTTACTCCAGAATGTGCATTTGGAAAGGATTAACACATTCGGCTGTTGAGACTTTGCCAGTACCATGGATATTTGTCAGCAGCACAAAACCCTTTAGGGCAGACTTTACAAGAACAGCACAAGCAATTATGACACAAACTTTCCTGTGGGATTCCTGAAACAAACACCATACTTGGGCAGTGAAATTAAAGCAGTACTGCCCCATTCCTCTCTTTATTTTCCCTATATATTTACAGTCATTCAGAAATTAACTTGACTCACCCAGTTCTACTCAGGTATTTACTGTGATATTATAGGCTAAAAAATTTTTCAGTATATAAACATTTTCTTCGATGAACATAAAATATTTCAGAATATTACATAAAATAGAGACTTGTGTGATAGAGACTTATATTTTGTATTATTATATATTTCATTATATAATAAGAATACCAATGAACATTTATTAAGGTGATACTGTTTTCCATCTTGAACTCCAATGGAGTTCAAGAGACCTACAGAAATATTTACTACATAAATATGAAAATTACTGAAAAATACAAAAATAATGAAACAGTAGCATGACAAAATCTTCAAAATCAGGGATTTGAGCAAACGAGAAGAATTAGAAGTGTCCCAAAATCAGTATGGTCTTACTAGAGGAAAATGAAGAGTATCATTGCAGTAGCCCTCAGGAAAAAGAAATTTAATAAGCCATCAGAGAGCACCATTGGCACTTTGGACCTGACTCAGTGTTATTAGGCTGCTCTAATGCAGCACTGTGTTCTCTGTGAAGTGTTATTGCAACAAAAGAATGACATCTCAATGTGCAACATTCAAATTAACTTTGACCTAACACTTTGTTATTGGAAGTGTTGTCAATGCATTCTTCTCATAAAAAGATTCAGCACCATTTAGGTACAGAGAATCCTTGAATGTTCGTCTTACAGGGCACATTTCTCTTACATTCATGAGAAAATAAACTCCTCCTGTTTGTATCTATTATGATCACCTAAACATTGCTGAGACAGCTACAACACTAGTCTAAATAATGAAAAAAAAGTCTTCAGAAAGTTTTAGCCAATATAAAACTGACCACATTAAAAAAGAAATAGTATCTGCGAAACTTTGCTTCTAGTAGTGACCTTTGCTGTAGCATTGAATATTTCTATGGGCAAGCTCTGAGGCTGTAAATCAGCTGTAAATGGGCAAAAGAACGCACAGCATTGTGCAGCTGTCAGAGGCTAAATGCTGACTACAAGGCAAGGACAGTCAGAAACAACAGGCCACGCATGTACACAGTACCTGTGGGTCAACCAGAGTAACACCAGGCTGAAACAAACAGTAAGACAGAACAGGGATGGATCCTTAAAAGTAGATATAATGATCTCTCAGATATTTAAATGTCTTCCTTGTACCAACACTTGGCAAGTTCTTTGCTAGCAACAGAGCTGATTATTGACCACATACAACAATTTTAGTCACCTATGTAATAGAAAATATGCATAATAGGATGATGTATGAGTGGTAAGATATTTGCAGCTTTGGGAAAGGGAGATTATATTTCCTTTACTCCAGAAAGTATTAATAATACAAATAGATGTACATTAATAAGGCAGGGAGAGGAAAGAAAATGGATGACAAGAAGGCAGGATGTTGCCAGTTCTAGAGAATGAACCAGTTACACTTGGATGAGCTGAGGTTCCTCTGAAGCTTGCACATAAGAGAAATTGATACTTGATACTGGCACATAAGAGAAATTTGTGCCTTCTACGGCTTTCAACTTTTTAAATTCCCAGCCAAAAATCTCAGAACCTATTGAAAGCTGGGAAGAGCTGTGTGGTGACAGGAACTGATGTGATTCTGAGTCAAACCTTTGTTTGCACAGAAAGAAATTTTAATTGCTTTGTGATCAACATCCAAGAGATGTAAAGGAAGAAGAAAACTATAAGAACAGGCTTTTAAACGCATAGAAACACTGTCTCTAAGAGAAGCTATACCTTCAGATTTTCATCTCAAGGAAAGAGAGATTATAATGAGTATTCTGGGCTAAGAGCAAAATTACAGTGGCCTTATTAACTCAGAAAATTACACTGGTATAAAACTGGTGATACAATTCAGACTTAATGCAAATCTTCTCATCCATATAGCTAGAACAAAACCAAAACCCAAAATATGTAATAGCTATGTCTGGTAATTTCTTGTCTTTAACCTGCTGTAAGCTTTTCCCTTATGGAGTGATGAATGTTGCTAATTGCAATAAAAATGCTGCCACAACTGAATGAGATAATTTCATACTCATTCTCTATGGGAATTTATATAGAGCTTGAAACAGCAGAGACTTCAGCAAAAAAAGAAGAATTCTGTCATATTTAAATTAATTCTGTGCTGTTCACAATTTCAAGTGCAAGACAAAAATTACAGTTTTTAAACTGTTAGTAGTAAATTCACTGGATCTCAAGAACCTCTCACTGAAATGGAAGAAATTTTCATCTTTATTCCACATATATGTCTTTCAGTGTTATAGAAACTGAGGCAAAATAACCCTTAGGGTATGTTTTCCTTGCAATAGTCTTTAGAAGGTTTAGGAGGAGTGTGGTATTCCCAGGAAAGAGCATACACCCAGAGGAAAGGCAAATGCCAGTGATGCACCGACAGAGCGTGTGACAGCATTCAGCTGCAGACTCCTGACAATCAAGAAATTCAAAGGCAGAGGAAGATAAAAGGTAAGTAATGATTTCTCTCTCCTCAGCCAGATCCTGATCTTTTATCTACACCAGGGGTAAATAATTTTAGCATTACAGATGTATCCTTTTTCTTATATGGATGAGAACTTCATATGAAAGGAGAGTTTAGGCACCTTCATCAGAGAGACGCACACTTCACTGAAGGATGGACAGGTACCAGCTCCCTCTCAGCTATTTATTCCTCTGAAACAAACTTAGTTCCAATAACCTGGCTGCTTCCTGTTTAAGGAGAAACAGATCTGGCTGCTGAAAGTGCCACACAGATGCATCTTTCATTTCCTCCCTTTCAGCAGCTGTTTATGACTCACCATTAGCAATTTTAATTATAAAAGCCTCCAGTTATCATTTTTGTATTCTACCAAGAGTGCTTATTACTATACACCTAAATCTAATTACTATGAGGTAAATACTGCTGTTGAATTATGACAGTCCTCTGTCTTTGATTTAAACTAGTAAAATCAACAGTTCTGCCTCTAAAGAAGCCACCACCATAAAAATATTGATCAAATAATTTCACACAGTGTTGGAAGCAGTATAATACGGATATTTAAGACTAGCAATTAGCAGGAGACTTTGCTGAACACAATGACATTTAAATCAGTAGTGGATGTCTGAAATGCCAGAGAGAGAGTTATCTACAGAAGGAAGGGGTTCTTACTGCTTAATGAGAGTTAAAGATTTTCACTGCTCTGAACCTGGTCCTTGAATACCAATTCCAAAATAGTATTTTTTACATGGTGCCTTAGATGGTCAAACTATTGTAACACTGAGGAAGGACCTTTCATTTCCAAGCAGGTTACCTGCCCTACTTGCATGCTCCAAAGGCACTGTGGCAGGGTTTTACCCCAAGGGAAACCATCCCGTGTGCCTTTGCCTTCATGGAGCTGCTTTGCCAGGTTCTTCAGTCCACAGAGTTTGTGGATTGGTCTCATAGTTTTAGTTTTAGTCATTGGTCTCATAGTTTTAGTCTGTAACTCTTCATATTCCCCTTGAAGGCTGTAACTTTATGTACCATGTTATTTCCAGGGCTGCAATCATTTACATACCCCAAGATATTAACTAATATTATGGATGTGCAGAGCTTGGCCGGTCAACACAGAACAAATGCACCTGAGGTGCAGTGGGTGCTCACGCCATCGTGAGCAAAAACAGCAAACAGGGACCGTGGGAGTCCCAGGGTACACCACCATGGTCCCAGTCCACAAACTCAGACTGAAGCAAAGCACCCTGAAATGAGCATAGCATGGGTCTTCAAACCTCAGCAACCACTGCTTCACTGCAGAAAACCATTCCCAGAGGGCAAGCAGTGTGCTCCTTGCTGACACAGGCACAGCCTGAAAGAACTAAATAAAACACAGTCAGAAGTTTTAGCCACCTCTCTGCTATTGACTGTTAGTTGCAACAATTTTTCATCTTTCTCCAAGAAGGACTAACACTTAGTCCTGTGCTACAGGTAAATTCATTTACCTCTTCATGAGCATTTTAATTTTCTGCTATAAGACCAATACACCCCATTTTGGGTTATCTCAGTTCATTCTCCATCAAAATTGATCTGAACTAAAGAGCCCCTGAGTTCTAGAAGACCAACTGAGCTACATGAAACCAAAACCTTGAATCTTTGGGGTCTGTACTAAAAATATGGTGTTCCAGTACTTTCCAATACGGACATTTTTTCACTTCACGGTTTTTTAGGCAAGAGATGTTACCTTCAGTTCAAATCTTAGTTTACAAAAAGCTCATACTCAATAGAACTTGCTGCAACTTAGATGGTAAGACAGCTACAGAATCAAAAGACAGGAAAGAACTCTAAATATTTTTCTCAAGGCTGTGAAAAAAGAGTTATGATTGAGCTCAGAAGGATATTCGCATTGCCAATCTGGATAGAAAATTTTGTCTTCCAAAGTGTACTATGTAACACATTTATTAGCCTAAGAATTCAGAAAAGTAAAAGGCAGATTTACAGCATCTTTTGCCTTACCATAATGTCTTAAAAGACAAACAATCTTATCCTCATAAAGAAAAAGACCCCACTTAAAAAAGGAATCCTCCCCATATTTTACCCATACTGACCACAACTCCAACTGTCTAAGACGTTTCTTTTCTGTGAGTTAGTGAGGTGCTGTGATAAGTAGGTGTCATGTGGGAAATAAAAGTCAGTACTGCCTGCATACTTTGAAAAACAAAGGAAAAATGTAGACAAAATCTGCTTAAGAAATAAAATATACTGTTTCATCCTGTAGCCATTTTTGGCACAGAATCCTTAGTTTTCTCACCAGACTAAGACTTCAGCTACACTCTCCTCCCTCAGTTATACAACCAAAGCCGAGAGGCTTCTTTCTTCCTCCAGCAAAGCTCTTTGCTCAGCCCTCCCACCTGCCTGCCCCACCACAGAGGGTGGTGCTACAGAAGCCTCTTCAAGCCTTGGGAGCTGTTGAAGTGGCAGGCATGGGCATCTGTCACACACCATTTTACATTGTCCTTTTTTCTCCCTTCTCTTTGGCAGTCAAGAAAGGAGTTGACACAAAATAGTCTTTAACATATTTATATTGGTTTGTGTCAGTGGCCAAAACAGCATTACTGCAGGGGAAGGTAGAATTTACTAGAATTATGATTGTTCCCGTTCTCAAGTCACCGTAACACTTGGACTCCTTCAGGGGCAAAGGGTTCCTTCTGTGGGGTACTCGAGTATCTGCTGCTTCCCAGCTGTTTGGGCACACTTCTTTCCTTCTGCAACATAATTACTCCTCATAGTAATTGCTCCTGGTTAAATTGTGAGCTATTTCCATTTCTCTGAGCCCCTGTAACACTGGTCTGCTATGCCTCGTCCAACTTAAAAGCTGCTAGAATTGTATTTACTTCTTTACAAAGGCTTCTTCCCCATTCCATTTTCTTTCTGCCCCTGAGGCTTGTGCTTTCTGTGGGGATTTCATAGATGAACCACACTACATCATTTACAGATCAGTCTTGTGGGTACAGAAACAGAGGATTCCAAACACTGTTTTCATATCCCCTCATAGAGAAAACATTAATCCATCCTTCATCTCCAAGCCTTATTCCACTGGGTTAGCATGTCAAGATTTTGGTAGCAGGTGGACTGCAGGCGTGGCTTCTGCGAGAACTTAATTTCTCCAGGTCGAGTCTGTTCCGCCTGTGATGGTCACCAGCGAGTGTTCTCTTCCTGTCCTTACCTTGACCCATGAGCCTTTTATTCTATTTTCTCTCCCCCATCCAGCTGAGGAGGGCAGTGACAGAGTGGCTTTGGTTTGCACTTGCAGTGCAGCCAGGGTCAACCCAATACACTTACCTTTGTCCAGAAACCCCCATTACCATTCTCACTGTCATTATGTCTATGTTCAGTTTGTCTGTATTCAGATTATACCAGCAGCACATAGAGAGGCAGAATTATTCCAAAATAAACTGAGCCGAAGGGGAGGGTTTTGAGTATCCCCACAAACACTGAACTAGTCTCTAACTCTCCCCTGTAATTCCTTCTCTTGGAAGGCAGGCTGTCACCACTATAATCAGACTCCCATTCAACCAAGTAATTTTTGTAATGGCCTAATTCTCTAATATATCCTGTATCAGGAGGTTCAGTTTGGGGTTTCGTTTGTGATTCTTTTCACTCTCATCACATCTTCACACATCAAACCACTTTCAGTTTTCAGTTTTGCAGAGCTACCTCATACATACAGCCATCCTCAGGCTTTAGAAGTGCCTTGTTTTCTTCAGCAGCGAAGCTTTGCATTTCTAAAATGTTAGCAGAAGTAACAGGTGTGCCAAAGCAAACCTTTCTTTTACAAAGCAGACCTTTTAATTGTCAAAGGCAGAATTTATATAATTTTTCCTGAAAGACAAGTAGTAACAGAAATAGCTTTCTCCAGTCCACTGTTACTTATTCAATGAAAGTTTATAACACCCGTCCTGATTAAACTTTTTGTGGAGACCATTTGTTTCAAAAATCCTGGGCATATCTTGTCTTCTCTTCCACTGCAGTTGCTTCCAACATTTGTTTTCATTTTAAAAATGCAGATTAAACAAGCAGCTCCTCCTTCCACTACTCATGCCTCCTCCACAGTGTTAATCTTTGAGCTGTTTGGTCCTTTTGGATTTTAAATTGTGTAGTTCTCTACAACTTGCAATGCGATACGTCCTTATATACAGAAAGTGGTGCAAGGTACAAAATCCCCTTTCTTATGACTAGCACATTACCCCTTTGGAGGAGCAGGGTGGGATTGTATCTTGCACTCTATAAATGGTGCAGTCAGTTCCTTGGGCCTTCAGAGACATCCATAAGATGACATCTAGAAGGACCCAGGTTGAGCCTGAGGGTGCTTGGGGAGGGGGTGGAGCACACAATTTTCATTATCTGATCATCTACCTACCACCTAGAACTGGGTCAGATGAAGTCACAGCCTGTTCAGCCAGCTCTCCCCAGCTGCCAACAAGTATTTTTCAACTGAACATGTTGAATAGTTGAATTGGGCACTTTGCCCAGCTTGTCATAAAATGTGACAACTGCCCCGCAGGTATCTGACCCCAGCTTTTGTAGTCTGAAGGTTCTGCTGCTTGAAATTTCTCTTAGAAGAAGCAGGAATGTCTCTGGTTTGTGTCAGTGAGCCACAGATGCAATTTTTGTAGCTATTTTAAGATATATACTCACAGACCCTGATGCTCCAGAAAGACAGCTGAAAATAGGAGGAATTACTGTGCATGTGTGTGTTTCAACAAAATATGTCAGTGCTTTCCATCACACACACACACACAAAAAAGGAGCATTTTAAGATGGGAAACACTGTTCACTTAAAGTCAGCTGAATGCTTTGGAGTAGACTGATTTATTTTGTAGACCCATATCAGATCCATTTGACAATACCAAGAGAGTATAAAAATCAAATTTCTTGTTTATCAACACTTAAGAAAATTTACAATGACTTCACAGTTTCATTCTTTGTGGTTCTCCATGGGGAAACCTACAGCTATCTTAAATACTTGTGCTACAGGCTAGTATTGATAGTTAAGAACATTGATAGAAATCATATGCTTCCAGAATTTTTTTCTAAGCAGTAAGTAAGAATTTTTTCTAAGCAGTAAGTTGTTTTCTAAGCAGTATTTTCTTTTTGCAGAAAGATACAAACTTTCTCCTAAAAATGCTGATGTAAATCTGTGTAAATTAGATTGTTGTGTGTGCCTAAACTTCTCTCATCTTTGTCTCTTGATTGAAACAGTAAGCAAATGCACCAGACTACAATTTGCAGGAGAATCAATGCCAACATCAAAGAATCAAGATGATTCTAGATTTCAGATTTTTTTTCTGGTAGAAGACAGACATTTAGAAGAAAGAAAAAAATAGATTTAAGTCGGTACACCATTTTCTGTTAAAACTATTTTCAGGCATCTCTACACATGATTTTCGTGTAACTACGTAGTTAGGCTACAGCATAACAACTCCTACCCTGGTTTTATTACTCCTTATTATTGCATCAGTTACAGTAAAACCCCTTATTGTATTTGAATGGACTATTCTGTAAATTGCAGAGAGTCAAAACTGCAGATCAGCATCTCATAATAGTTTACATTTTTACAGAAGACTGCTGTAAGTAAAGACATAGCATGTTAATATGTGACCAAACACTCTGACAATCTAATTATTTAAATATACATCACATTTTTAAGGCTACTGACCAGAATGCAAATTTTCAGTTTGAACCACTGGTTTTGACTGATTTCTCTCTCTCTGCTCTCATGGAAACCTACACTAAAGGCAAAGAAACAATGGAACCTAATTAATGTCTCACCATTCTTCTGTACAGCAAATGTATTGTGCAATACTTGGAAACATTATGGCAGCACATAAAAATTTATTTTCAAATGCACAGCTAAAGGATTTCTGCCCCCAAAAAATATTTTTTAGTATAAAAATATTTAGAAAGTACAAGATGGGTAAGAGTCTCTCCCACCACTCTTCCCCCAGATATATTTTGAGCGTAAAACTTAAAGGACGAAACACCACTTTCAACTGTTCTTTTATTTAGACCATGCAACCTGGCAGTCTGTCTATAAGATCAAGGATCCCCCTGGTTAGAAGCAAGAGCCTGTCAGGTTGCCATGAGAGATGTTGGGGTGTGGGTACTGGTAGAGGGAGGCAGCATCATGATGGTGGCAAGAGAGTGTTAAAGAAACAGTTGAGAAAGAAGGATCTCTCTTCATTAAACTCTTTGTCACCTGCCAGGTTTCATTCATCTGTGTACTGTTCTGCCTCTGTACTTCCAGATCTGATTTCTTCCCCAAAGACTCCGTGTTTAAAACAGTACAAACCACCATATCTTGCTTTTCTAGTCTTGTCCTTAGAAGAAGGCTCTTCAAACACAATGTACACGTGATGCTTTTACACCGTGCTGCAGCTTCATGTTAAAAATTCAGTATTCACAGAGAATATGGGAAAGGATGGCATGGGAGCAAGTCCTGCAAGGTTAACTGGAACTTTTTATTTATTACATAATCAAGTTCTGCAAGTAAGCTAGACAGGAGATAAAGAGTAACACTTTTTTCCCCAGGTTTACCACCAATTCTAGACTGCAACAAAACCCACCATGTCTCAGGGAAGGAGGTGCTTTTCGGACACTATCATTTAATTTCATTATAATGATAAATCCTCTGCTTCTGGGAGTTACGAATGAATAAAACAAAGAGTCTTCCTAATGTTAAACTGAATCACTTCACACACAACTGATTAGTCAGGGAAAAAAGTGTTTAAGCACATTGATTTCTGCTGATGTGCACCTAATTTTCTGTCCGTGGCAGTGACAGGACCCTGGTTCCAGCTGCCCCATGCTGTCAGCCTGGCTGGGAGCCTCAGCTGTGACTCCTTCCCTCTTCTCTGCTCAGCACCACTCCCCAGCCTGGCTGTGTCTGACAGCACCCTTAGTTTCTTGTGTTCTATAGCTTATACAAAAGTCATGCTTGCAAGGCTGCAGAGGCATTATTCAGCCAGGATTTCCTAGTTAAACAGAAGATGGACAACAATTTGGAGGGTCTCCTTTTTCTCTTGTCCCTGGAAAAGAACACAGACATACCAGGAGAGCACAAGAACCTCAGTGACATGAAAAGTTTTCAGTTGTCTCCCAAGTAAGAGAGAGAGAAAAGAAAAAAAAAGTGTGACATGGAACTGTTCATTAGAACAGATACAGAAAAATGAATATAGGATGTCATTAAAGCAGGCTATACTTGTCTAAGGTTGTGAAAATAATAATTAAAGATAAATTCCATCAGATTTGAGAGTATCAACCATTGCCACTTGTTATGTAGATACTGTGCACATGGCATCAACTGTACTGAATAGACAGCTAGAGAAAGAACCACAGGCAACTCTGTATTTATTGATGGGGCATCCAGAAGCTGGTGTGTCAAAATCCTATTGAAAAGCTCATAAGGTTTTCTTGAATTATTTACAGAAAGGAAAAAGAAAGAGAAGGAGAGAGGCATTAAAAAATATGTGGTTCATCCAGCCACAGAGGAAACCCAGGAGAGACATCTGAGCAAGCATTTCTCTGTGTGTCACAAGTGAGTGACAGACCTTGTTGAGCAGGAAAAAGCCTACCATGATTGACTAGGAGCACAGACAGACACCGTGTGGAGATTTTTTAAGAGCTCAAAGGAAACTTAAATACAAGCTCGCTGAGAAAGCAGTGCCAGCAGAAAAGTTCTAACTCTTCTTGAGCACTGAACTCTGTCAAAGAGTCATAAAATTATTATTTTTTTCCCCTGTTAGTCTGAGTGAATGCTGTTGTGCTGTTTAGCTGCCTCAGGCTGCTGAGGTGCACAATGGTCAAAGAGCTTTTTACTTGCTGTCAGGAGGAAGAGCTGTTCAGTTCTTGACAGCACACGTGCATGAGGCAGTCAGAGTCAGTCCCAAAGACACCCTGCACTCTGTGATTTCAGATACTCACTGTGATATTTTCAATGTGTTGCTGCTTTTTAAAAGACTGCCTTATCAATCTTATATCTTTGTATGCTAATTGCTAGTGTCAATTTTTCATTGCAACTAAAATTCCACTTTCCACTTGAACAAATGCTAAAAAACATTATGTGTCATTAGTACCATTCTGCAATTTAGTGATCCCAAATATGGATCAGAATCAGAGTTTTGTCATTATTATTTCATAGGAATCTTGTTATACATCATATTCCACCAGATTTTTAGAGGAGTGGTAGGACCACTGCAGGTAGCTTGGAGCAAACCATGCTTTGCTAAAGACTGCAGAAATGCAGGCAACTACACCATGGCTGAAGATCAATGGAAGACATTGTTGCATCAGACAATAATAAAAAGGATAATACTTGAGACCAGCATAACATATTTTATGACTCTCAGATGTTAATAGCTTAACTTGTAAATTATATCTCTACAGGTTTTAGTGCCTTATGAAGCTTAGCTCCTAAAATTCCTTTTAAATGGATGTGGCTTAGAATGTGCTGTTCCTTTTTATCACATCATTTGATCATTTATCAATTACCAAATTGTTTTCTCTATGAAGGAATATCTAGGTTTTGGATATTTTCCTCAAATAAAGGACATTTTCCTCAAGAGAGAATTTCAAGTGCTCTACTTCAAGACAAAATATTTGGTTATTTTTAAAAAAAGGTTGCAGAGTTTTCTACTTCCACAGAAAGAACAACTTGCACAGAAGTCTGTAGGTCATCTCCCTTTCATTGCAGAGATGAGAAACAAAACCTGATTTTCTGTTCTGCTTTCTTTATTTTCAAACATCAGTAAAGGAAGTCCAGACCTGGAAGAATCTGATTTATGCAGTGATACTGGTTACACGTTCTAATTAGACTAGATTTTGTACCCACTGAAGGAGAAAAATGCCTTCTCCTTGCAGCCCACAGTTCACATTCTCACCAGGCTCATTACGATTTTTGTTTGCACCTGTGTCTACTCTCATCCTTCTCCCAGCCCATCTGTTGGTGAGGCTGTGAAAGCTATGGTCAAGAAGAAGAATTATTTCTGTTAGTTCTATTTCATTTACTCATTTGGCAACAGGATTCAATCCCATCACCTCACTTTTTGGCATGAAAGAATTTGCTCTCTACACCATGGATAAATTCTAGTTTAAGTAGTTAGAGAGAATTTGATGGGCAGAAGTAATTTGCCCACTGGCCATATCCATTTTGCAGAGGAATTTCAATAGTCATCTTCATAGCCCATGACCTTTCTTTGGTCTGGATGTTAATTTGTAAAATGTACATCATCATAGAAAAGGAACCTCAAATCTTCCCTTATGTGTCATGTACTTATGAAACATGAGAGTTATCCTCTTCTCATTAGAACTCTATACTGAAAAACTGCCATTAATCTTGAAATAGGATACCATTAATAATTTTCTAAAGTCTTAGTATCAGGTCCTCACTGCACTTTACAAGCACAATAAATATAATTTTCATTCAATAAAATGGAATTAAAAGCACATTTATGCTGTAAAAATCTGTAGTTGACTTTTAAATTAATAAAGGCTTTGATAAATTTTAATGAGCTAAAGCAAATGTACTTCTAGGCAGGCAAAATTAATGCATTACAGAACTTCCTGCTTTGCTTCAATTGCACTATTTTCCATTTTAAATTCAGTCTGTTTGATACAATTCCAACAATGGAAATTTTAAATTGTCTTGCACTTAGTATTTTTATTATTATTTAATAATTTATTTACATCTCTTATACCCATATAGGCAGAATTTAGGCTTCTGTTCTGTCCTTTTGTCACTGTTTTGATATCCCTTGCTAGTTCCGTGGGGGCTTTGGTTTTGGTATCATTACTGTGTCTTTTACTTCAGCCTGCTATAAATAAAAAGGAATTCACTTTATTAGGTGAATAAAAAGGAAATCACCTTATCTGTTTTATCTGGTTTGAGCAAAAAGCATCATAACTAAAACCACAAATACATTCAAAAGCAAACCAGGAAAAATTTCTATAGCTGTATAGAGGTACTATACCAATAGTCTCCAGGAACAGCTGTAACATTTGTGGACCAGTTGTATATCTGTAAGATCTGCTCAGTATCAAAGTTTTGCAGTGGAAGTGTTAAGAACTTAGTTTTATTCTACAGTGATCACCTACTTTACATTCAACACTTTGGGTGGTTCTACAGGTGCATCCAAGACAGTTTTGCCCTCTGATGGCTATTCCACTGTGGCTGGGCTTTGTTAACACAGCGCTGAGCTGCATCTTGTATAATCTACATTTAACAGAGCCTTTACTACAGGCTAATTGCAGTCCCAGTTTCCACAGCATGAGTAAGAATTGATCCTGACTGAAAACAGTAGATTTACATGATGTACTTACTACTCTGTCACAAGAACCACTTTACCTACAGGACCTTGGTTATCAGTCTAATTGCACGCTCTAGCTATTGCGTTTGGCATTTATAACCTTTAAAGCAGAGAAGGGCAAAAATAAAGAAAAATATAAAAAGCACTGCTTGCCAAAGGTGGCAGCTGAGGAGTCTGAAGTAATATCTAAGTGCTTGCCTTCTTTCTTTCACATCTCATTAGGGTGAGAGTACCAAAACCCTGCTCCCATGCTCTCTTGAGAATACCCCTGCCTCAGCACTGGAGCTCCACATCTGCCCAAAAGGAATAATACTCATCCCTGCCATAAATGTGCAGAGGATTACTGCAGCTGTCTACACCACAAACCTGAGACATGGCCAAGGCTCCCTCCAAGCTCAAGAGGGTCTGCTTTGGGTAGCAGGTACCCCCCTGTGAAGGCAGAACAAGGTAAGAACTGCAAATTCATAAGAGAAACATGACTGGAAATGAAAATTTTTAAATCAGAAGGGATTATTTTTCCCAGCAGTTTGATATTTATCAATATTTATAGATTAAGATATTTAATTTATATGTATTAAGATTCCTCTTGCAGTGAAAGCTTTCTGTGAGAAAAGTTTATTAGGGTCAGCAAACAAAGCATGTGTCTCAGTAAGAACGATGCAGAAGGCACGCTCCTAAGAAGGGTCTCAGGATGAAGCGAGACACATCTCCTGCAGCAGTTTCTAATGCAAAAAGATCAAAACTTAAACTATGCCAAAGGCCAATTCCTGCTTTTAAGAGGAATGTATTAAAGTTGGGCCCAAAGATATATATTTCAAGGTGACAGCAATTTCTCACAGGAAATAATTAGTCACCAGAACAAAATTTTTCCAGACAGTGTCCCAATACTTTCAATTATTATCTTAGGGTATTAAAATCAGCACAAAAAATAAGTAACTGTTTGATCACGCATTCATTAGTTGGTGATGATGTTACAGTTAACATTCATTTAGCACAAACACCCAGAGGTTGCCAGCTGGCAGTGTTGAGTCCAATGTAATTTCCACAGCTAGAAATAATATCCTGAACATTCGCAACTCAGGTCAAATCTTTTCCATACTCTTTTCTTCCAATTATCTTACCCTTCTTGCTGCCTCATCACCTTTCCCTGCCCTTTTTCCTCCATCATTATATCTTCTAAGGCTCTAGAGAACAGAAAATGTTTCCGATCTTTTTCAATATCTTCACCTATTTCAGCTTTACATTAACGCAGTGATGAATTGATCTAGCTATTTGAGGAAAGTACTCACCCTTTGCTTCATCTACAGCAAAAATAATTCACCCATCTAAGATCTGTGCAAGATGCTAAATATATCTTTCTCCCTTGATATACAATATCTTCTTGGCTGGAATAGAAATTTAGACACTGTCAGATGTCTGGAATGGACCAGGATTACATGGCCTGGCATTCACGACCTCGGCTAAATTCACAAAAGTAACACACGTTCCATCAATAAACATGTCAGTGACTGTTGTCCAAATGCACTAAGGCCAAATGGCACGAAAAGGTGTGTGCCTGCTCGGCTCCCAAACCCAGGGAGATGTGGGTGTGCAAGCTGCCTACCTGTTGGGAACAATCTGCCTGCACCTGGGGCTCCTCTGGGATGATGCTCATGCTGCAGCCCACAGCGAGGCTGGGAGCAGGCCTAGAAACATTTTCCAATATGAAGTATTGGGTTTGAGAGCCCAGAAAGGATACCTAGTTCTAAGTTACTGGTATAGACATAGCCAGTGAGGACAACACCACAGTTTTGCTCCGCATAAACCAGACTTGGAGCAGCTGGGTATAACCAAAGAGAGCGAAGAGAGCTGAGCACCTTCATTACTCTCCAGAAAACTGAATTTGTGTCAGGACTGTTTCATGACCTTTTTGGGATCCACCACATACTATGAAGAGAGACATCAGTGCAGCTTACCCTTCCTTTTCAGCAGGACTTCTTACTGCTCACAGGGTGGTCAGGACAGTTGCAAACACCCAGCCTGGGTCCTAGCAGGAAACAACACAACCCCACTGCTCCCTTCCAAAAACATAATGCAATTATTCTGTTAGATCATTAACTTTATTCACAGCCTTTATTGTGGTGTCTCATGAACCTCAGAAAACCAGTCACACCACAAGTCAGAAAAGAAAATTTGAATCCCCCCATAAAATCTTTTCATTCCAGATTAGGCCTCCTATATCCGAGCAAGTTAAGCAGCCACAAGACCACAGCCACTAAGCAAGCTCACCTAAGACTGACCTAAACTACCTCGTCTTGTTGCCTTGGTCTCTGATAGGTAATTGGTACTCCTTGGTTGGTCATTTTCATCTCCACCCAGCGGTAAAACACCTGGTCAGGTGTTCTTGCTTCCCTAAGTCTGTAGATTTATAAATATTTTTTATGCCAACCTGAGGGGCAAAGCCATGCTATGGTGCAGTCCAAGGCGACATTGCTCCCAAAATATTCTAGAAAGAGCACCTTCAGAGGGAAGTGTTATTTCCAGTTGTGTATCTGTATACGAGTATACATTGAGCAACCCATCCAACACTTGAGACAGAACAAATAATTTCTTGTCTCCAGAATCCTGTTTTTTTATCTTTTTTACCTCCTCTTCCTTTTGAAGATGTGTTGGGATTTTAGATGAATTCAGAAATGCCTGAACATTTTTGCTGCAATGTGTATTCTTTTCACTGATTTGAAACTTAGCCTTACTGTAGCTAGTAACAGTAATGTACTTTTGTGGGTCTGTCATGGAATACCTGCAGTTTCTGTAGACTGATGAGTCTGAAAAAAAGTACATCACAGTATATAGCCACTCTGAGAATGCAGCTACCACTTCTTCATGGCTTGTTAAATAAATCAAACATACTGTTTTTTCTACACTAGGAAAATGACCTATAAGCTGACAAAAGTAAATGGTTATCCTTTTCCCTCTGCTGCTTTAGAAAATGTTCTGACAAGTTAAAAAATTTTAGCAAGGCTATTAAAAATAAGATCACTTCGGTGTTCCAAAACTTTTGAGAAATGGTCCAAATTTTCAGTTTTTTCTGTTCCACATCAGCATGGAAACCCCTTTGATACATGATTTTTTTTTTCCCCAAAAAGGATTCTATGTTTTGTGGTAAGCCTTGTTGTTTTCAGAACAGCCAGTGGATACTTCAAACACCTCCTTGTGTTTGAGGACAAGTCACGTAACACCAAATCTACCTGCACTGGTACATGGCAAGTAACCTGGCTCTTGGCTCAGTCCTAATGCACATTGTAAGAAATGCATTTAAAACATGAGTACTTTCAGGAACACCACTCATCTTGCTCAGGGACACTCAGATATCTGGGGAAGGATGAACATGGACAAAATGCAGAATATTAGAGAGGAACTGTCTCAAGGTGGGACCAAGTTGGCAGCTGACATTTCTCCAGCCCATTCATCTATGCTTGAAATACCCATGGTAGAAAACAGTTCTGATAAAAAACAGACTGCATTTTATTTTAAGAAGGAATCTCTATTATCAGAAATGCCTCTAATGGTGATAAAACTGGCTTTAAGCATTTATTCAATTTCATTTCTAAAATGAAGGTTATAAATCAACCTCAAACCCTTCCTGAAAAACACTGTTATCCTCCAAGCCTTTATGAGCATTTACAGAAGAATGATTCCTTTCTGTGTCAGATGTTAAGAAAGACAGTTCATACTTCAAATAATGTGATTTATAGGTTGAGATTGTGAAGTTAAATTTAATAAAGTTCAGAGAAGATGCATGAGCCTCAAAAAGCTTTTTAATAGAGATCTTTGAGAGTTGAGATGCTACCCTTTTTTTATATGAGCTGCTCTGTATTCTTGTGTAAGCTGTGGTTTCTGATAGAGCCAGCAGAATTACCCACCACAGAATGTTCACCTTCTTCCCTCTTCTTTTTGTCTCCACAAGAATTTAACTGATGACAGATTGTGTACACACATCTCATTATTTTCTTCAGTTATCACTAAAAACTTTACAGTACAGAAAGGACTTCACAGTATTCATGTTTATTTCTTGAATTGCCAACTTTTTTTTTTGATGATGTAATTTCTCAGAGAAAGATTGATATGCTTGGTTAGAATTCCCTTTTGTTCAAGGAGTTGTCGGGAGATTTATTACTATTTTAATTTTATTTTGAAGTCCAGATGATAAACTTCTGAAAATCAGCTGTTCTTGTCAGGGACAGTCCCACAAACACATGAAAAGGTTACAATGACAGAATTTCCTCCAAATATGCTTTTAAATATTGATTTAGGACTTGACATTTTGAATTGAAAGATGTAGGATTCCATTTCAATTCATCCCAATGGGAAAAAAAAAAAAAAAGGAAAATACATCGAAATTATTCCTACAGAAAATGATACTTTAGGAAAAATAAAAGTATTTTGATTTTTTTCATTTTAGTTGCCAAAATCACACCTTAGACAGGATTTCTGAAGACTGATATGAACCCTGACAGAGAGTGATGGAGGCTGAAAAGCCAGACTAGGCCAAAAGAACCTCAGCATTTAAACAAGCTGCAGCTGTGTTATTCCTCATACACCACCATGACTGGTTTTTTGTTAAATTATTATTCCCCTTTCTGAAACAATACAGGGTTAGTAGCTCCTGTTACAGCCCATTTGTACATTTACAGTGCAATTAACAAAACAAACAACAAAATCTAACTCTGAAAAATGAAACTAATCTAGCTGCAATTACTGTAGAAGAAACGCAGATTCAACTGTTTCCCTCCATTAGTATGTCAGGAATTGACTCATAAGAGGAAAACTCATGGATTCCTGTTAATCATCTAATACAAGTTATAACTACAACGTAAATGTATTTGATGCAAATTATTATTGCATTTAACGGCAAGTAAAAATACATTAAACAGGATGCTAGTTCACCAACAATCAATGAAAATGCAATTTTAAGATCGTATTTCTGGGAACATCATATTTAAGGACTATTCCATTCATACTTGCAGCGTTCCTTTTCTCATAGTAGAAAAAAAAATGTAGTTTCAAATATTAAATAAATAAAACAGAATTAATATGTTTAAAAGCTTCATATGGTTTAGTGTTAAGAGAACAGATGTGACCATTATTCACGGATCACTTATGATTTTTGTGCTTTGCCCTTGTTGCAGTTCAATAACAAAAGCCATTATTTGAAGATAATCTGTAGAATATCTTGAAATTCAGGTGAAAGTTGAGACAGAGAAGTCAGAGGTCTGGGACATGCTACTGCAGCCTGCAAGTGTAGACACTCCAGAAATACATCAGAAGTTATTTTAAATTCATTTAGGATTGTTCAAGTCTAATTTTTTATAGAAACATATTATAGGCATGATACAAGGAAAGAGTTATTTGGGGTAGACTAGATTAATTTTGGGAAGGCTCAGGCTCAAGATTTCCCTTTGGTGTCCCAGGGTGAAATACAGGTTCACCAGCAGTTTGGTAGCTCACTCTGGAGTCAGGGCTTTGAATCACCAAACGTTTAAATGTGCAATATTTGAGGTGAACATTTCAGGTGAAAGTAATAAGGGTCAATGAAATTATTTTTTTGAAAAATTTCTGCAGTTCTGACTGTGTTAGTCCGAGTCTGTGAATGTCAGTAGAGCCTCACACAGAATCAGAATCACAGAATATCCTGAGTTTGAAGGGACCCACAGGGATCACTGGGTCCAACTCCTGGCCATGCACAGGACACCTCAAGAATCCCACCGTGTGCCTGAGAGTGGTGTCCAAACGCTTCTGGAACTCTGTCAGGCGTGGTGCTGTGACCACTGCCCTGGGGAGCCCGTTCCAGTGACCAACAACCTTCTGGGTGAAGAGCCTTTTCCTGATATCCAACCTAAGCCTCCCCTGCCTCAACTTCATGATGTTTCCTCGAGTCCTGTCACTGGTCATGAGAGTGAAGAGATCAGTACTTGTAGATACATTGGTCAACTACAACCACAGCTAGCGACATCAAATATAAAACATTATTAGTACACTGAAGCATCTTGAATAGTGTCCTATTTGCCTGAAATGTTTTGTAAAATCTAGAGTACTATTTTTCTCTTTCATTTTCTGCACTTCTCATACACGTATAGTATAACATTTGAGTCTTGAGATCCTGTGACTGTATCTGAGAAGTGCAGGAAGGATAAAAGGCATCATAATGCCTAATACCATTTTAAAGTATTGCTTATTTCAAGTTTAATCTTTGGCATGGAAAAAGAAAAGGAGAAACAATATTTATCATCTGATTGTAATTCAGTAATGGGAATCTAGCATTGTTTTTGTTTCACAATAAATATTTGATCTTCAGTCTTTCAGCACTGTTATGCTTATCTCTCAGATCACATTAACCTATGGCCGTTTCTGTACAGTGTTTAGTTACACAGCGGAAACTTACACACCTCCTGATAAAGAACAAAAGTTAGTGGGATTTCAAAAAAGGTAGACAAATGAATAACAGAGACATCCACAGGCTCCTAGGCACAGATATACAATATCTTTGGTAAAGAAATCCTGATACTACAGGTTGCTGGAACCCTGGAAAATATACTGGGAAAGTTTTGCATTACAGTAACAATGTTTATATTGTTTTCTTTAAGTCTTCACCAGGTTATTAGATAAGCTCAGATCATTCATGTCAAGTGGAGATCGCATATATATATGTATATATATAACAAAGTAATTTTGGAATCAATTTTGTGTTCAAATACTTTGCTGTTATAAAAGAGTGCAATTATACTAAAGCTGTGTTCACTCAAGACAAAACACAATTTGACTTTTAATTTGTGAAAGGTGCTAACCTGGCAGCAGAAGTTTTTTATTTTCTGAATGATATAGGTCATTAGATAAGGAGGAAAACTCTGCATCCCATTACTGCTATCACTGTGAAAGCCAGCAAGAATTATCACAAGAGCCAGCAAATATTTTAAGCTGGTGGTGTAGTCATTGCTTGAGCAGCATTTTCTCACACTTATATGTGACCAAGGGATTCAGCGGCTAGCTTGGAGAAGATAAGGGAAATTCCAGGTGACAAAAAGACAATTTTCTGCAGTCCTGTTTCAGTAATTTTTAAAAAGTAATTGAGTTTTAAATTTTCTCTGAATCAACTCAAGAAAAAAAAATTAAATGAATGATTGGTTTTGATATTCCACAGCTTTATGAGAGATGTTTAATCCAGGTATTATCAAAAATAAATTATGAAGCTGGACAAGACAACACATTTCCACACACTGCTGTAACAATTTGGAGAGAAACCAAACCAGAAATGAACAGATGAATATGATGCTCAAATATTCCAATTAAAAATGACACCTTAAAAATATTAATGACAAAAAAAATTCCCTGTGAAACCTTAATACCCTTAACAAAGGAGGTCACCAAAGATCTTTAGTTCTTTTCAGCTTTCCAGCCTTCCATAATCTGAACTGATTCAGCAACAAGGAGAAAGTGAGAGATCCTTGAAAGGATATTAAAGATTTTCTTACCACAGATTGACTAGGAAGGGATGTTCCAGGCCTTGCATTATCTGTAGCTCCCGGAAAACATTGCGAACTTCATCTCTCTCAATGCACTTCTGTTTATTCATATACTTCATGGCATACATTTTCTTGGTGTCTCTCTTCTGCACAATGCACACCTAATTGGCAGCAAAGTAAAAGAAAAATTTTGACACCTTGAGAAAGTGAATTCAATTGTGACTTTGGGAAAAAGGAGTCTTTAACGATATTTCAATAATTCAGATCTGGATACTACAACTGAGTAACACCTTCAGTAAGTTCAATTCACAGCTCTGCAGGATTATTTGTAACAGATTCTAATTAAAAATTAACAAAAAACCAACCGAACCCTGCATAAGAAGAAATGGGGACCCAGAAAACTGTCATAATTTTCAGAAGTTACATGGTAAAGCTGAGAGGAGTATACTCCAATGGCTGAAATCACAGGCTATTTCATTAGTCAGAGAAATTATTGCATCCTGCCCAGGAAAATGCACAATCATTGTCCTCATTCCCACAAGTCGATACTCACACCTTGATTACTGCATCATAAACCTTGCCTGTGTTCCCAAGGCTCAGTATTTCATCCAAATATCAGAATTATGCTCCCTTAAACATTGTTGTAAAGAAAAAGAATATTCATACAGATATTCATCATAATATTTCTGAATTCACAAGAGACCATTACAATGATTTTGTCTCTGGCAGTAAATTTCTATGCTTTTACTTTATCTTCCTTTTTTTTTTTTTTCCCCTACATCAAATAATGTAAATGCATGAAGAAAATCTTAGTCAAGAGAAGTCCCATGGAAATTCTGGATTGTTTTTGTCATGGTATTTTACCTGGAGAATGGAGCTGGACAATGTCACAAGCACTACAACCAAGCATCAGCTTAAGTACAATTTTTGTCAACACCGAAATAGACAATTGTTTTGAATGTCCTGGAAACACCTGGCTTAGGTATCACAGGTCTGTAGTGTCTAAGTTCAAAGGAGTTCTGGATTCACTTGGTGTGGGCATTATTTTTCATTAGTATATTTATGTATGTACACACACGTACACATACATGCTCCCATATTATACACACAAAGAATTATACTATGCACTCACTAAATTCAAGCTCAGAGATCAGATTACAACATGGTGACAACCAAAAAGAAACCCTTTGTGTCTGAATTGTATTTTAAGGAACTTATGCCCTCAATATTTAGAAACAATCAGGAGTAATTAAGGCAACTTCCCACAGCTGAAATTGGGAGGAACAGGGTCAGTGAAGACAAACCCCATATATTTCTCTGAAACTCTTTTTTCATATAGTGTGTCTTTGAGTTCAAATCTATTCCAAATACAAGAGTTAATAGAGTACCTTCAACCTATAATGATAAGGTATGATTAAGCAGAGTTTCTAATTACCTTTCCTAATATCAGGAGATGTTCTGCTATTAAGGAAAAAATGAATGGTAACATTTTGTTTCGAGCCCATCAATGTTGCACAATGGTGAGTACTGAAGTCTTGTTTCATTTTTCACCTTGGACTGTTACGAAAACTCTGAATATTGTTGATGCCCTTGAGATAACAAAAGGTTCACATTTATATGGAAAGAACCCTGGCTGTGGAACAACAGAGAATTGTGTTTGGAGGAAGAAAAAGTAGCAAGTGGGATAAAGCTGAAACTGAGTGGGAAATGAAGGGATGGAAATGAATTGTTCAAGCTCCCACAGGTCCTTCGAAAGTATAAGCAATATTTTCAGGGGGAAATCCTGACATCCTGCCTTAGAATATGTGGAGACTCCATTTCAGTGAGTCACATTATAAAGTACAACATTTGAGGATTTTAGCTCAGAACCGAAGTCCAGAAGTCCAGTCATGTACATTAGTTTGCATCATGATTTTCATGTACAACTTGGCCAACAGTTAGGTGTTCGAAGAAGTCTCCTATTCCATTACATTAAAAGCCTCCCTATTGAAGGGTTGACTAGTGAGACTGCTGAGAGAATGGGGTTTTACTCAGCTGAGAATTACAGGTTTGACCAATGTGGCAAATCAGGATCATATGCAGCACCTAAATATGTAATGTAAACAGGTTTTGAAACATTGCTGTGACTCCAGAAGGCACACAGTTCTCTTACCTGGCAGTAAAGACAAGGGCGTTCAGCACAGCTGAAACAGACCTTCTGTTGTTGGTAGGAGCTTGCCTAACACACAGCTTCAAAGCAGAATGATAGTAAACATTTTCTAGCAATGTGTACCTACGCAAACCTTTTAACATGGTTACAAAATCAATAGGACTTTCATGAATATGATAAAGCTACTTCCTACTAAAAATCAGGAAACACAATCTGCATCCATTTTGATGTTATTGCGAAAAATGCCTGACATTGCTATGACAGCACTGGGTCGTAGTGGAGATCCTCCCTGGCACTTCTACCTGCTGGCTGTCAGCTCTTCTCCTGAGAAGGACATCAGTGGATTGAAACTTTCCACTAATGCAAGAAAGAAAGGAAAAGCCCTCAAGCTCTTCTCACATCTGCAGTCTTAATGGGAAATGTTTAAGTTAGGGGGGTTTTGTTCCAAAGGAGCATTTTAAAATAAGGATAAACAGGTGCTCTGGCACCTCAACAAAAAAATTCTGTGATGACTCATTATGAGGAAAGTAGGAAAGTCTGTGCAGAAGCGCCTTATTTACATGTATCAGTATGGAAGCCTGTCACACTCACATTTTCTTTCCATTGTTCTGTGACTATCATTTACCAAAGCCCAGACAGACAGTGTGATGATTCAGAGAAAATATGGGTTTTGAACTCAACAACTATCCATCTTCATAGTCAGCAGAGGGGGACAGGAACATGCATTTCCACCTAAGGTATGGATCTAAACAGGTACAGGGCGCTATCTCTGCACCTGGGAGGGTTTCCCTTCTAACATGCCCTAAAGAGACCGCAGATTACTAGTTTGGATATAGGCATCTGTGTTGTACATGTTTAAAGGCAGGCATTATGAATCCCCGTTAATTTTCTCTGGAACGGTATAGTGCTATTTTTAAAAATCTCTTTTGAAAATATTCCCTTTCTAAAGAGGTTTTGTTAACATACCTTAGTTGTTATCACAGAGTGGTGTCTTTTGTTATTTCTGGTAGAAGGTAACAGTGAGCTGCCTTAAAACCTGTCAGGTTGGAAGAAATTTGACCAGAGAGTGACTTGGAGCCATTTTCCTTCAAATCTGGGGAAGGAAGCCAATAGATTATGGCTGTAGGGCTAAGCTTCATTTTTCAAGAGCAATGTGGGCTGTGGTTCACTTCTAAACTACCTTCTTGTATTTCCTCTGATTTCACATGCAAAAAATAGAGAACCTATGTATTGGGTTTAATCTGCAGATTAAGAGGTCACAGACACAGTGCTGTGGGTGACAAACAGCCCTATGGGCTACTGCAGAGCTTAGTAAGTGAAGTGAGAGAGTCACGCCGAGTAAAACTGGGCAGAACTTGCTAAAGGTTTGCTGAAGGAAGCTCCATAATGCTGTGTAGGCTGAGCAATCATGGGTAGGTTCAACAAAGTTCTTCCCAGAGCAAAAGATGGGGATGACCGAAATATCAGACTTGCTGCAAAACACAGATTTCTTCCGTTTCCCACTAGAAGAGACTTATAGCTGCTATGTGCGTGGTCTGGAAAGAACAAGGTGCACTTAGTCTCAATTTTGGTCTGAATTTGGCACATGATCTCTCAGACTGCCACATGACGCGGTTTCACAACAGGTCATAAAAGAGGAGAGATACAAAACCCACAGCCAGAGAAGTCTCTGCACAAAGTCACTGTTAGCTGGAGAGCTGGCAGCTGGAGTGCACGCTCACCCATGCTCCTGTACGATATTATGCATCTTATGTCGGTAGATGGGAGGGGGCAGCTGCAGCTGCCACGAGGAATCACGGCCCAGCAGAGGGGCTGTGGCACTGCTCGGGCAGAAGCACTCACCCCAGCACAGAGGACTACAGACAGAAATCAGTTCTATCCTTCCCACTCCGGTGGGAATTGAATCTGCTATTGAGCATCTGCCTGAAATACTGCTACCTTGTCTGTTCTACCCATGTGCTAAAAAATCATTCTCATAGTCTTAGCCTACAAGCAGAGCTGGAAAGATTTACACAAAGAGGCTGAAGAATGGATATCATAAGTTTGTCCTTACTCTGCCAGGGGAATTTCCTTCAAATAGGGAGATTCATTCCCAGATCCCCCTAAGCAAAGCATGACATCTGGAGCAGCCGAAGCATCTGCTTAGCATCCTTTCATATTAAATCAAGCTAAAAAATGGGTTGCTATACTGTGAAACAATATTAATATTCTGCGGTTGTGTGTTATGTTGCTTTTAGGATAGTAGCCTATTTTTTCTGAAATATTTCGCATGGTATTTACTAAAGTAGCCTCAATCAGTGCAGATGTGATTCTGGGCTCCCGTCTGGTTTACACCACTGTAATTTCAATTACTTCATCACAGGAAGTCACTGTTTTATACAACCAAATTAATCAGAACTACGTCTTGTGTCTCAGCATCTTAGACAAACAAGAGAGACTTTGTACAGTGAAATTATAATATGAATTTAATTTAAGGAGGTCAGATTGTCCTACTTCCATGAACAGAGAACTCAAAGAAAATTGGTACTATAATATCTCTGAGAACTAGTTGTTACACCTGAATACAAATTATTTTGCAGCAGTAACCTTACAATTACATGTTTATTGTTGCAGTAAAGGACAATGAGAATTCTTGTATTTCAATCCTCGTTGGTTTTGTACTTATTGGATGATCTTCAAATATAAAATTTTTTGCAATATTTTTTTTGAGAAGAGTGTTAGCTCTACATATAACAATATGGAAAAAAAATAGCCAGATTAAGCAGGAGAGAGCACTTCTAAGGTATCGCATGTCTCTGTCTCTACTGTCTCTGCCCTTCCAAAGGGGCCCTCACCCTTCCACAGCATACAGGAAAATAAAACAAGCCCACGTACTTTATGAAGGCTTGTTGGTTGATTTCGATCCTCTCTTCTCCATGGCACTCAGGAAACTGGTGAATGTTTCTGTGATATTTCTAAAAAGATCTAATTTTCTTACAGGTTTATTTGAGTGTGGTTCTTGTGAACCTGCTTTGGGGAATCTGTATTGGTGAAAATAGAGTTGCACAATCCTGAGGGAACATGTTTTGAGTTCCCTCTAAACTTAAATCCTTATTTTCCAGTTATCAAATGCAACAGGAAAGTCCTTGGTGTAACAGGTTTTTTTCCGCAGATGAGTACAGGCTTCTGACAAATCACATTGTTTTTCCTTCCATGGGCAAGGGAAAGAAAGAAGCCTATTTTAAAATGACCTATTATAACATAGCCAAAAGCACAACATGGTAAATCAGTCACCATTTCAAATGTCTGTCTCTGTGAGTCAGTCTTGCCTTTATTGTTCATTTAGAAGTCTCGTTGCTGGCAACTTTTCCTATTATTGTCCTTCTGGAAGTACCTGGCAGCAGAAAATGTCAAAAAATGATGCAAGACTGTTAATCTCTATTGTTGGGTGTTTACTGCTCGGGGTCTCTTGTGCTCTAGCATCTCGCAACATATAACACCATGTTCAGTATCACACTTTCCTTAAACTGCCTGCTTCCTTTATGGCTCCTCTGCGGCCTTTTCTGTTTTCTGAGAGCAACAGGATGTTTTAAGACATGCTCTATTTTTTTATTTTATTGCTCTTGGTTCAATATCTCCGTCTCTCTCTCTCTCAATATTTCTTAAATTACTCTGGTTGCTGCAGCAACCTTAGGCCTCTGCAGGATATTGCTGCAGGAGGTATCTGATATGACAGAGCCTCTATGCTGCTCAGTTTGCTCTTGTGCACAGAGCTTAAGGTGAGGTTCAGCACCTCACCTCCTCCACTGGGGCTGGCTGCTTCAGCAGCTGTGATCTGTCCCCCTAGCTGGCTTCACAAACCAGCTCCCTGCCTTAGCCTTTGGCATTTTCAATTCACAGCAGCACCATTTGCTGTTACAGGAATTCCTAGGCCATTCGGTGTCAAATGCTCTGTATCTCAAGTGCATGCCTTTTCTGAGAAGTGGCCACGTGGTTTCAGCTGCTGCCTCTGTACCCCCTGCTTCTTAGGGACCTGTCAAGAGCAGATGCCATCTCAGACACTATTGCATATTTTTCAGAAAAAGATACATCACAGCAGTTTTGAGAAGGGTAGGAAATGGGTATGGAGAGAAGAAAAACCACAAGCATGCTCTTTTTTCTGGAATCAAACAGGCTCACTTCAAAGGTGTCCTTTGAGAGCTCAGGTTTCACCTTGGCAAGGGACAGATAAAGGAGGTGAGGTCTGAGCCTGTGTAAGACCATCACAGCCACAGCTTCTGTGTAAGCTGGCAGTTCTTTTGTTCAAGCCAAGTGACAGGCAAGCTGTGGCACAACGTGTGTGACCACTCACTGAGCAGTTGCCTGCACCGCTGAGCACGTGCAGACCTACCTGGTGTATTATCTGTGCAGACAGATGCTGGCACAGACCTGGTGTATCATCTGGTGTAGACAGGAAGTGGCACAGACCAGGGCAGGGATCAGTGGTACCCAAGCGAGGTCCAGGGCATTACTGTAAAAGAAGCCTTTCTGGCTTCAGTGATGTTGCTTCGCTAAGTAGGTGAAGGTGGCTCTTTGCTTATGCTTTGGTGTCCTCATCAATACAAGGAAACTGTTTGTTTGTTTGTTTGTTTGTTTGTGGTTTTTTTGTGGAAGACCTTTAAGCTAGTTATGCTTAGCATATTCCAGTTACTAGTGATTCCAAGTACATTGGAAGAGGACAGGTTAGAAATTCTCATTAAACTGGTTTTATTTGTATATTAAGAATTTGCCAAGTAGATTCAGAAGCAGACAATTTTAAATACTCAAGCCAAAAATGCTGAACTCTGATCTAAGTAGCTCTTTCTTTGTGAGGGCCAGCACGATTTGGATATATCTTTAACTTCTTCTCCTATACTTAACCTGTACTCTTGGACCTTTATTTAGTTTGACATGGTATTCCATCTCTGTATTGTGATATTAAACAATCACAGATCTCTGCTGCCCTGGTTTTTAAGGGATTTTTAAGTACCATTTTGCCCAAGCAGCATATTCTTTTATTGACCTCAAAGAGGGCTTCTCTTGAAAACTACTGGATTGAATAAGGACCATGCCATGAAGGACCATGCTGTTCTGCAAGAAGTATTTCTGGCCTCTCTAAAATTAAAGTCATTGTTCTGCATGGAGGCCAAGAACCAGCAAAATTCTTTCTGTGTTCTTAATGCATGACTACAGAAGTGCCTCAGCAGCACTGAGCTGGCATATACTCAGGAATCATTGAAATCAACATCTAGACAGCAGTTGTTTGATCAGTCACCTGATCAAGTATCATTTATATTTCACCTTCAAATGTATTCCTGTGAGAAATGGTTTCTAATATTTTTAAAATATTATTTTCTATGACTTTGTGGCTTTGTATTTACCCATATTAAAATTTAAAAACTTGTTATAATCACTATTATACGAAAGAAAGGTTGTCTACTCGAGTGTAAACAAGCCATTAATCTTCTCCGTTTCAGAAAATCCTATTGAATTGAACAAATATTTACTCAGTGATCATAATTATAGTGTATGTCAGTTTATACAGTCCCAAAAGGATTTAGTCTATGTAAAATGCCTTTAAAATGCTGCAATTATTTTAAAGACACAAATAAGCTCAGAGATTTAAGAACAAGATCACTCTGGTGGACTGTCTAAGGAAATAGTCTGCTCCTACCTCTTTATTAATTTTTTTTTTCAGGACAGATTTCTAAATTCTGCTAATCTCCATTGGGGAAAACTAATTATTATAATAATTTTTGCTCAATTAATTTTAGGGAATGGATTATAATAGGAATATTTTTAATGAATAGTCAGACCATTCATACTGGTTGTCAAATGTCTTTAAGAAGGAAAAGGCTACAAAACCTCTTTTCTTTTACCATAATCAAGTCAGAAGAACACAAAGATATTCCCTATTAGACTTTAAACTGCTAAAAATAAGTTGATTCTTACCTTTCCAAAACTCCCTTTCCCAATAGCCCGCAATATTTGAAAGTGGTCAAAGTTAACTGCAAAATAAAGGAGAGAAGAGAAGGAAAATAGTTTGTAGCATGATAAGACAGAATCAGAAATCAGATTAAGAAATTACAGTGTGTCCAACTAATGTATTTTTACCATGTGGTATTACATTTTTCTCTTAAAATACCAAATATACTTAATAGTTAGCAAAGAGGAAGTTTGCTTCAAAATGTGCTGCATTCATTTTGTTCATCAGTTCAACTTGAACCAACGCCTCCAGTGCCCAGTGTCTCCAAAAAGAAACATATCTCTGTCCTAACCAAGTAAAAAGACAAAAGTTAGCATTATGCGGCCGTTAGCAAAAACTGCTCAGCATTTTCCAGAAATATTGAGATCCATTAAAAGGACACTGAATAATTCAAGTAAGTAACACCTTCTACCTACAGATACATAATAACATATGGTTACTATTTTTACAGTAGTCACTCTCCAGAATAATTTCCATATTTTGTTACAGTGATGGAAGCTTGTCCCATGATGAGTTAGTATGATCAGCCTTTCCAATGTTTTCCACCTTAATGCAATACATAATTCTAATATTGTAAGACTATTTCATACTTGTAGCCCAAGTTTGTTTTGAGAGATTCCATTTTAGCTTGGCAGTAGAATGGATTTACTTGCATATCAGGAAAATTTGACAGCACAGCCTGTCCTAGACACTGAAGTGCTTTGCTGGGAGAGTAAGTGAGATTTCATTTCTCAGAATTGCCATTATTATTGGTGTTACATGAGTTTAAACACAGCATGACCTTCAAATCTTCATTGGTAGATCTGGTGGTTTAAAAAAAATCCAACAACAACTCGAACAAAATTGATGCAAAGTCACTGAAATACAAACATGACAATGTGTGATACAGTTTTTACAGTCACTTCTCAGAAAAGAATCACACTTAGAGCTAAATTCAGTGAACCAGAGATGACAAAGTTCAGTGTCATCTCCTCACCTCTTAACAGTATTTTTTTGAATTAAAACTTTCTTATGTTCCTGGCTTCGGCCATGGACCTTCATCTATGTGCCTGTCATTGGTGTAACAGCAACTGGCAAAATTGTGGACACAAACTGTCACTGGAAAAATCATAGAGCCATAGAATGGTTTGGGTTGGAAGGGACCTTAAAGATTATGTCATTCCAACCCTGCTGCCATGGGCAGGGACACCTTTTACGAGACGAGTTTCTCAAAGGCCATCCAACCTAGCCCTGAACACTTCCAGGGATGGGGCAGCCAGAGCTTCTCTGGGCAACCTGATCCAGGTCCACCCAAAAATGTGGTAACCAGAACAAATACAACAAAAATGTGACTCACATCAAGATGAAGGAGAAAATTCTATAATACTCATAATACTTTAAATGTTTGCCAAAAAAGTTATACCATCTCAAGCTAAGCTTTGCATAGAAAGTTCAAAGGTTGATAGCTATCAAGCCTCTAAAAAGGGTTAATATCTTACTTTCTCTGTTGCAATAACATCTCATTCGTTGCAATAGTATCTCATTTACACTATTAACACCACAAAGCATTTGTTTATTCATGCTTGCTTACACTGCTTTCAAGGAAACATGGTTGCTCCTTTCATTAGTGCAGCTATAGCAACCACCTTCCTGGTAATTGCTGGAGAGAAATCAAACCCAGGGCTGCCAGAGCTGAGAGCACCAGACTCCAGTCTACAGGAAACAAAGATGGTAAGTATAGCAGCTCTAGAATTTGGAACCTGAAATAAAAATGCATAACTTTACAAAGGATTTATAAGCTGCTTGGAAACTGAAAATCAGGAAAAAAATTTTGTGCTGAATCCTGTAAGAGTTAGGGTTACCATGATGTTTGAGAATGAAGATTGTCTGTCAGCAACCTGCAGCTGGGAACTGTGCTGACTGTTTTTACCAGCAGGGCACTCTCTTGTAGTTCTTGCTGGCCAGTTGGTACTGGTCTGATGAAGAAGATAGTCAGTTTAGCAAAACCCCCTTCCACATAAACTTACATCCACTTAAATCCTGTTCCCACCAGTCATCCCTCCCAAGTGCATGACTAGAGGTGCATGTCTAAGAGGATCCTTAATTTAGGTAGGAATTCAATACGGTGTTGAAAGTATCCTAAACAACATGTTAATCTTATTAACTGCTTTGATCTCAAAAAATCATCCAAAAATTCAGCACAGCATACTGGTGTTTTCTGTGTCACTCCTCTGTTTTCAAACTTTCTCATGTTTCCTGCTTATTTTGCTAAATTTTTTAACAAGTACGTTCCTTAAAAAAAGCTTATTTTGAATTTGTTCTTTACCTCTCATTCAGCTGAGTCCAGTTCCCAAAACAAGAGGAAAATTGTTGAAACAGTGTGTAATTATCTCAGTTTGAGTCAAGCCACATTTCAGTAACACTTGGCTATACTATATTCTGAAACCTGACACGTTTTGAAATACATCAGTTTGAAGAATTATTTTGGTTTTGTAAAACTATGATTAAGCATTTATCTTTAGCTATGAAAAGGACATTTTTTTATTGTTCATATAACTTCTATTCTACTTAGCTGTACTTCCTTCTTTCCTGTGTTTGTTGCTCTGAATGACTAGAACAACTTAATTTTTAAATTGGATTTAATTTAAATTGCACTTCCATAAGAATGAAATTATTAAATGAGGCACAAGACCATGGAATTGAAGGTGGATTACTAGTAAGGTAAATAAGTGGTTAAAAACCATAGCCACAACAATGGATCAAATTTTTTAAAATTTCTGTTTTAACCTGAATAGAAAGTAGGATATAACACTTTCATATCTGCATTAAGAAAAAAAAAGATTATTTTCTTTCTGTAGCTAACAGTACCATAAGCCTTATTTAAATTAAGGTACAATAATTGTAACACATTTTTTGCAAGAGAAAATAAAGACAATTTTAAATGACTGAGGAAATATGTAAACATGCCTGAGCCTGCATCTAAAATGAGCAAGGCTTGCAGCCACTGTGGTTCTCTGGAAAGGGATAATTCACTAAAGTGAGACAACTCAGTCTCTTTTGATCATTCAAGCATACAACACTGCAGGTTCACAAACTGAGGAATTTCCTCCCTTGGGATGTTAGGAAAGAATAAAAAATGGGCTACCTTGCAGCTGAGACCAATACCAAACTCACTGAGTAAAAGTAAGATGCTTTAAGCAACAGTCCCATCCAGAACAGAGCAGCACAGCCCTAATAACAGCGAAGGGCTGTGAGTTCACTGCCACCTTGGTACTACATTAGCCATACACCTCAGGTGTTTCCCTCAGGTGTTTTTAACTGCACAGTCTCAAAATTTTTGTCTAATTTTGTTCATCTCAATTTTTTTTTTCAGATTTTGTATGTGCTTTTTTGTCTTTTTTGGTGAAAATTCAATGCCAAAATATCACCACTTACTCTAAGAGCTACAGCTCATCACGACCTCTGTCATTTCCAGTGTTGAAAATATCATCAAGGTCAGACTGCCATTTCCTCTGTGCAGTGAGGAAATCACAAGTATTAAATTCTTGTCCTCCAAAACATGGTATGTCTAGTTCTTGTGGTGCCTGGTGTTATAGCTAACGACACTTTTCTGTGCAAAGCCCCACTGAGATAATGGTATGGCTGGCAGAAGGACATTTTCTTTGGTATCTGTAATATGACTATTACTCTTTTGAAAATAGCTTTCTTTGTATCTTTTACTCAAGAGAAAAAATTATATTTTCCAACTCTTTGAGCACTTCCATTTTTATACCACACCAGACTTCAGAGGTCTTATATATCAGCTCTGAATTTGAGTCTAAGAATATGAACTATTTTCAGAAAACAAAATTTGTTTGTATTGCTTTCAGGTAATTTTTCATACAAGTAAACCCACAGAATGAAACTTACAACACTATGAGAGACTTTCTTTCTAGTTTCTTTGATTTCCATCAATTTGGAAAAATCAAGTATTATAATCTCCCCTCCTACATCTCCCACCTTCATCCTTCATTAATTCAAAACTAAGAAGGAATATGGAATAAACCAGATATTTTGCTAACTAGGAAACAAAATAGATCAGCGTTTATGACATCTGTTTCATGTTACAGTGTTAGAGCAATGGATGCATGTTAACTTCAGCAATGTGCTGTATATATACACATAAATACTTTATTTTGTTTCTTTCCATCTAGTCATACTCAAATAAACCTTAAATTCATTCCATTGCACAGATTCAACTCTCTATTAACAGCTTTTAGCACAAGTATACCTTACTTGGACTAGAATCATAGTTTCAAATTAGTCCCATGTAGTTTGGTCTCAAAGAAATAAAAGCCAGATAATGGTAATGGGATTCATAACTGAATTAAAGGTTCCATTCTGCTTGCCATGAAAAACAAAAAAGTGTGGTCCTAACCATTACAGACACTTGGGCAAATATATTGGAGTACTCAAAAACTATCAGGAATATCTAGAAGGATGGTGCAGTGGTTGGTGACTGAAGTATACACAGGAGCCCCTCTGTGACCTCTCATGTGACATTAGACAAGAGCTCCAATATCTTCTGCCACTGTCTGTAGAAAAAATGAATCATTCCATTGCCAAGCAGCTGTAAAATTAGGTATAGGAAGTACCTTAGAGCTCAGACACACAAATAATTGTGAGAGTAGTAAGAGCCAATTCAGGTAATAGTGCTTTATAGAAGCACTGTGAAGACTGAAAGCAGTTTTTAAAGTGTGAGAAGTCCACACCTCTGTGGAAGCGGAGGTACAGAAATCAGGAGACTGATTCAAACCTCACACATCACGTTGTGGCAGAGCTGAGGACAGAACCCGGCTTCCACTTCAGACCACACATTCTCAGGCACCTCTTCCAAACTGCATGAGCCCGGATGGAGCAGGTATTTGGTATAAAACTTTCTAGTGAAAGATAAAATAAATATTTCTTTCTCCACTTCTCCCTGAGGATAAAGTGTACTTTGGGGAAAATATTTACATCACAGACTGTTGGGATTTTACAACCACACTGCAAAAACACTGGATAGTTGTAGTGGAAATGCCTATTCTTTTTTTAATCAGCACTAAAACAACGAAGTATTTCATATGCATTCACCTCTGCTGCATTATTCACAAATGCTATGTTTACTTGAACCAAAAAAAAAGAAGTTACATCAACAAGAGACCTTTATGTATTATGTGTTTGATTTATGATCTCACAAAGGAATATAACATTTTTACCCTTTCACTTGTAGTTTTCAAACTTGTGGTTTAAAATATTCTCATGCCACACATCATTTGTTCAAGAATAGATTACATTTAACTAAAGAGGCAATATGAATATTGGGTGGATTATAGATAGAGCTGACATCTGTTTTCTCACTGCAGCTGAGGAATATTTGCTGCAAGTATATGTGATTAGTCCAAATACACTCAATAACCATTACCTGAAAGAACTTTGTTTCTCCTAGAGAAAATATTCAATTGAACGTGGCCAAAGCACAGGCATACACATGCTTTGCAGAATGAAAAATAAAGTAGAGGCCTTCCTGGAAGAACTTGATAAGCTAAATACAGACTCGCCTTCCCTGGATGAGTCCCACTGATTTATTTGGACTGTCTGGGAGTAGCCAAAACCAGAACGTGAGCACTAAGTCTTTAGGAGGTGTACAGTAAAGCCATATTTTTAATACAATAAGCATTTCAACGCATCGAGCTTCATTCTCACTGATCTCAAGAGAAAACAGAAACAATGAGATATAATACGGCCATTAGCCAAGAAAATAGATTTTTATTTAAGTCTGAGTGCTCTCTTGCAGGTCTGTTTTGGGGTGGTTTAATGCTTCCTGTTCCTGTGAATCTGGAAAACAGAATAATAACTAAATCAAATTTCCTTCTAGATTTGGCCCATATGGTTTGCCCTGAGACTCGCTGGATAGCACTGCAATTAGGACTTCAAACTAGTCCTGCTGTCTCCTTTCTATGTCTGTCTACTCTTCAGATGCTCCAGCCTTTTGCAGGGAGAGCCACAGGCTGTGCTGACAGAACCTCAGTAGATCTTAGCAGCCATCAGATCTTGTTAAAATTGTTACTGTCCTTCCACACAAAACATGTGAGATGAGTAACCAAGTAGACACAGTCATATATATTCAAGTCTTAATAAAATCCCCTGCTTCAATGGACGTAGATAGGACAAACATGACAAGTGCCTAAAAATTAAATTAAGGGTCATAAAATGGTTTGGGTAGTCATAAGGAGTCACATTCCATCATGCTCTGTTCATGGTTAAGTGCATTAGTGAAGAAAGACACTTCTTAAATAAGGCAGAAATTAATTTCTGCTGACAGAGTGATAAAGCCAGGCATGTCTTTGAAGTGAACAAAGAGTACAAGTCTGCATAGCTTCATAGGTTTCTGAATAAGATGGGACATTACTATACATTATTTGACTGGGAAACTTACCAGTCAGAAAGAGACACATAACAAAAAAGAAGTCTCAGAGATGGTTTTATCTCACTAATGACGAATCATGATGTTTCTGATCATATTTAGGGGCTTTGTATTTAAATTGCATTACAGTGTCTCAATTCTTCATGATTAATGAGTGTTTTAGTCTCAATATAAACGAATTATGTTAATTTTTTAATAATTATTCAGACTTTATTTGCAATTAGAAATAATTTAAGATCTTTGTGTGCCAATCATATTTGATTTAAAATTCAGCTAATTTTGTTTTGAACTTCACAATGCATTTTAGTCTGATCATGTTTGCATACTTCACTTTCTTCAATCAAAGTGAAACATTCCTGTACTATCAAAAGACTTTCTTTTCAGAACTTTTGACTGATCCAAAGTGGCTTTTTCGGAGCAGAACACTTCTGTATTTTACTTCCTTGCAAAGCCACCTGCAGGATGGGATCGTTGGCTGGACTACACCTCCCTTTCATGGGTGTCCTCATGCACTTGCATGGCCTGTGCTTTGTTCCTGCTGAGCTGGTGGCATGTTGGGCTACGGGAGTTGTAAACAGGTACGAGATTTGGATCTACAAAAGGGGATACAAGAATCAGATTCCAATTCCTTTGAAGAAGTGTCATATCACAGAAATGTAGTCCAGCTTTGAACTGTGCCAGAAGGAAATCTGAAATGGTAAACTTGAATTCCATTCAAACTTACAAAAACAGCCTTGTTTTCTCAGCATAAGGCTTAATTTTTGTCGAGGAAAATAACAGCATTTCAATTTGGCAAAAAGTTTAATTATCCATTAAAATTGTTTTCAGAGGAAAGGTCTGTTTCAAAAAAAAAAAAAAAAGAAAGAAAACGGTGACAGAGTTTCTTGTTATCTTCCATCTATGTCACATTTCAAACAAATCATAGGGGAAGCAACCTTTTCCCTTATTAAAATGGGGAGAAAACCTCAGTACCAGGGTGTTGGAAAACCAACAATGTAATTTTATTTATACCTTTCTTATTTCTCTATTCTATCAATAAATAGCTGATACCATAGATAAAAGAGTGGGCTAAAGAACATCTGCTGTGATGCATGACAGACATTCTGATTTCCTTATGTCAATCCTCCTACAAGGCAGTACTTCACATGTAATTTAGCTACACATTTGATGAAATTCACACAGTATTTAGACCATGCCTGGTTTGCTCATCAAAAGCAGTGCCAGCATCATGGGGTTCTACACTGTAATTACTGAAATTCACCTCACATCACATCGTTAAAAAGAGTGGGGTTTTCCCTAAATGGCTGAGGAATTTCTGAATGTGTTAGTTAAAATGAATGCTGGAAAGAACTACAACAGCCTACCATTTCTCAAAAAATGCTATAAAAACAGACTAGAAGAATTTGGTGAATCAGCCAGTAATTTACGCTGTTACAGAAACAGGCATGTGTTGCCACAAGCAGAAGTAACATTGAAATTCTAAAGAAAATTAGCATTTGAAAGTTACCAAGCTGCTAACTAAAATAATGCTAGGACTGATTTTCAAATTCTTCTTCCCTTTTAATTCTGTAAAAGAACATAATTGTATTTCTAATGCTATTCTGTAAAAGCCGCAAAAAAAAAAAAAAACAAGATGAGATTTTGCATTCACAAGGAAACTCCTTGGTAAACAAGGATCTGTTTGAACCCAGGATCAAATGAAAATTTCTCTCCAGAGCTGCTTATACCCCTAATAAGCCAAATTAAAATTATATTGCCATTATACTGCCATCTATTCTGAAAAATACATCAGGCAGCTACCTGAAGCCTGTAAAACAAAGTTTCCTCCTTTGACAAGTAGAACAGGCTGCAAATCATTACAGCTTTTCCCTGAGGGAAGTTTGAGCTGAAACTCCTGAGTGCCATCCCACAATCTCCAGACCTTGTCTGAGAAGTTAGAGGTCTCTCACCAAACCAAAAACCAAGAAAAGACACTGATGATTTTAGGGATGTGGGTGTCAATATCTGTGAGCCACTGGAAGGGATTTGTCTGGCAGCCACTGAAGTCAGCACAGAGCATTACAGCTGTGAACTGCAGTAGGATTTTGATCTAAGAACACAGTCATTAGTTTTTGCCCAAAGTCGACTGAATGGTTGCCCTGTGGTAGCCTTAGTAAGGGCTTCACTAGAGGCACCAGTGACTCCAGGGGTTGCTGTTATTGTTATCCTGTGGAAAAACAAAAAACTGTTGCTCTGTGGAAGGTGTGGGCATGTTCAGCTGCTGCTTTGCTCCACAAGAATTTTAACACAGATTGGATTAAATTAGCCATTCTTTCTGAAGGATTGAGCACAAATAGATGTTTACTAGCAAAAATTAATTTTACTGATCAGAAGAGCTCTTGTGGGTACATATCTCTCCTGCAGTGTTTCTTGGGAGGATTAGATTAAAAAATAAAATTAATTTTCTTGTCTTTATGGCTCTTTAAAACAAGTCCACATTTTTACCATAGCAATTCCTAGTTGGAGATTTTAGTGTGCTGCCTCTGTCTTCAGACAGGTTACTCTCTTTCAGAAGCATACAGCAGTACTCTCAGGTGGCTGGGGAAAGAAAAGAGTAATTGAAAAGCCAATTCTTGCCTGTGATGGTTTGTGTGAGCAAATGCAGGAAGAGGTGAGAGGAAAAACTATTCTTTTAAATAAATAATGTCTGTCTGAAGGATACAAAGCAATATGAAGGTTCTATTCATGTGAGTAAGGATGTGATTTCAGCTCCAATGAAAGCAAACAAAGTTACCTAGTTTTGGAGTCTTTCTCATCTTTTTGCTTTGTGCCTTCTTTCCATTTTTCCTCTTCTTTACTGGAGAAGGAAGCAAAATAACTAAAAAATCAAAAGGTCTTCACTCATCTCAGCTGAAATGAAAAATTTCTGAGTATTGATTCATGATGATTTCTGCTTCACTATTGTTGCTGTCTGTGTCCATAGAGATTATGTGCATTTCTGATATTTTTTTTTCTGAAATGAGAACATTTCAAGAGATTCTACTTTTCATTTTGCTTTTGGCTTTACACAGGAAAGACTTCTATTTTCATACAGCCTAATAACGCGAGGAAGTGGACAATATTTATGTTTCCCAACATCAGAAACATATGCTTTAGGCCCTATTCCCTACCAAATTTCTCTCAAAGACCACCTCACCGACACTGTGTTTTAGCCCTTTATGATCCTTTTCATGTGATGTTATGACAAGAGCACATGATCATCCAGGTAAAAGACTTGTTCTTTGAAAAACTGACAAGAAAATGAGTCAATCACAGAGACACCATGTCTGGCACGCTGCAGACAGCAGGAATAGAGGAGAGCACAAGCACCCCTTTTGATGGCAGTATGGATGTTTAGAGTGGATTAAGCTGGTTGTGACTCCTTATTATACCCCTACAGTGATGGTTTGGTTGGAAGTCTAGTTTCAGGGGCAGTGCAATGAGATGATTGCCTTCATAGGGAAGTTAAAAAGCTTATTAGTACAGAATTTATGTATTTTACTTTAACAGGAATTGCTTTATATCAAAGTAGAGATCAAACTCTGATCCCTGCCATGTTAATGTATACTGACACCAATATTTGCATTTTTCCTCACACATAAGTGAGCACAGGCAATAAAGGTAAAGAAAAATTTTAAATTATCTGCTAAGCAGGTATTTAGACTTTGATGGAAATTCCAAGAAGGCTACCAATTAACTTTATGAAAATAAGTAACAATAATAATAAACAACCTATGTCAGAAAGATTTAAGCTAATACAGACTAAAGTTCAGTTACTATTATTCGAAAGCAAAGATACTCGTTTAAATTAATGGATTTAAAATTGTTTCTTATTAACAAACAACAAGAAGAGGTCAAATACTGCTATCAGAGCTCGGCAGAAGATATAAGGAACATGAAATGTGTGTTATCATTGCAAAAAGTCATCTGGACAATCTAGTAGGGATCAAGGCCAAATTCATAGCATGTCCTCAGGCAGTGCAGTACAAAACAGGAAAGAATGACTATCTGTTTAACGTCACCACCAACGATGTGAGCTGCAAAAAAATTAGCACAGACAATGATATGTTTCAGTTATCTTTTTTTGGGGATAATGGAAGATCTTCAGAAATCCTGATGATGACTAATGGTACAGGCAATTACGAAGGTGAAGCTCCCCTGACAAATACCTAAGATTTAAAACAGCAGCAGCTGAGACAGCTTAAAAGGAAAAAGGGACAAAATATGACAGTGGCAAGCATGAATGGAGGATAATACTGCAAAAAGGCAATTAAATTTATAATAATTCCTGTCCCAAGATATCATCAACTGAAAGGCAAGTTCAGAAAGGGGTAGAACTAGCACATAGTGAAGGCACAAAGTGGGAAAGACTCAGACTGTGACTAAGAAGAGAGAGCTGTGCAGAGCTGACCCTTTGCAGGGCAACCACGAATGACACTCTTTCAATGCTACTTCCATGCCCATGGAGGTGGAGGGTCACTGATCTGATCAGTCTGAAAATGTGATACCATGGGCGGACAGCGAGAATTTGAATGCTTATGATGGGCTGTCAGCCTAGATGGTCTTGATTGTGTGGCTCAGTTTAGTGTAATCCTTCAGCAGCGTAATTTTAAAGCAGACCTTTTCAACATCTCATTATCCTCTGTTATGATGTCTGGTTAAACATCCATCAGCTGACCTAAAAAAACCTCAAACAATTGGACTCCAAATACATGGGCTTTTACTGTTACACTTAACAGAAAAGCAAAAGGAATTTGGAGTGCCAAATCTACCACTCCTTTTCAACAAAGAGCAAATAGCAATAAATTGTTGTGAAAAGCCTGTAGCAGCTGATCAGGGATTTTACGTATTGGTGTATGACTCAGTGCTATGAAAAATATCATCACTGGTCAGGTGTTCCTCTGGATGGACTGAAATATGGTAACAGTCCTCACCTCTGCTAAATAACAGATACTGATGTCTGGAAATGACCAGAGCCTGGTTAACACAATTGTGAAGCTCAGAAAAGATTTTCTAGTAGTTAAAAATAACACACTGTGGCACGTACATTCACTTCCTGTGCACAGGATTCAGTATGACTGGTCACATAAGGCCGGCCACATGAAAATGGCCACATCATTCTATGATTCTGTGAAAGAACGTGACTCTCTCCATATTTAGACTGGCACTGAAACTATGTGACATGAATAGCTGCAATTATTAGGTTATTATTAGGTTTGATGCATTGGCTAACAATGAAACTGCTTTAAGTCCATGGCCCTGACCTCACTGTCACACAGAAATGATCAGGATTTAGTCAGGCAGTGTCAAATCTTCAGTATAACCATAGGTTAGTTTATCATAACAAAGCTGATTTGTCTGCTTCTACATTCTGTTAAGCATATAATCAGGTAACCTATTTTCCAGTAGAAAGGTTTCTTTTCATTGACTCACTTGCCTTAGTGGAAAGTAATTGGAACTTCTCATCCATGTATTCTACTATAACCAGCAATTTACAAAATGTTACTATTATAAACTCACAAGTCAGTGAATTATTTTTATTTCAAGACCAGTGAAAGTGTCAATTAAAGATCCCTTTTGGTGGCAATGAAAACAGTTTTGTTTTGTGACAGGACAGAGATTTGGTTCAGAAAAGCTGTTAACTCAGTAGCACCACTGGAAACGTCAGAAGTCATCAAGGAACAATTGAATTGATGTACTGGGCCTTATCACAGCCAGAGAATAGCAGGGAAGCCTCTGTGAGTCTCCATGCTTTTCATAGCTCTCTCAAAGGACATTGACATTGAAATTAAGGAGAAAAGTCTCAGGACCTGATCCAGTGTAAAATGCAAGACTTTTGGTAAGTGAAAAAACAAGTACCCTTTTGTTCAGAAAAGAGTTTCTGATTGACCGTGTTGTTCACTTATGGATGAGCTGACACAAACAATCTCTGAAATCATTGCAAGGAGAAACAGGTTGACAGGTATAAGCAGCAGAAAATATACTCCTTGTGAAAATGTATCGCTACAATATAGAAAATCTAAATTTCATTTTACTGTAATAGACTTCCCTGTGAGATCAGGATACACATAATAGACTATGAAGCATCTTTTTCATCTGGAAAGTGGGAATATTCACCTCCTTCAGAGTTTCCATGAAAATAACCTCATTAATAACTGAACTGGAAGGCTCTCTGAGGGAAGTTGCTATGGGAATAAAATGTCAAATATCAGTGTACCAAACTGTTTTCTCCTGCAATAAAATTTATCAGAGTGATCCCCAGGTGAAGGAAAATTCTTTAAATGAAGTTAACAACAAAATCCTCAGTGAGACATCCATCAATCTTATCCATGCAAAGGTCTCTGTAATTCCAAACATGCCAGGGGAAGATAATAAACCTCTTTGCTCACGGCTCCTCAGGGTAGTGGCTCTGAAAGCACGGTTCTTGCAGACCAGGATATCACAAAATGAGTCTTGGTGCTATTTTAATGGGAGGTTGGGGACCCATGTGAAGAGGATTTTGCTCAAACACCTAGAGATCACCTTCAGACACCTTCACCTAGGAGTTGTTCTCTTTTTCTTCTAAATTCAGAACCCAAGATATGAGAAGTCTCTTTCCAGAACTGAATCTTGAAGAATTATCTCTTCTATTTTTAACCACAACTACAAATTAAATACTTGGGGTGACTAAGGACACTAGAGTCAGAATGATTCCCATTTCAATTGGGATTGCCTCCCATTTAGTGATTTTAAACCAAACCATCACCATGCGCTTCAAATGAATGGTGCCAGTTCTAAGCTGTAGCAGAAGTGTGCCTGAAGTGCCCCTGCCTGCTCCAGCTGCACAGCAGCACATCCCAGCTACAGCCTGGGCCGTGGCTGTGGGATCCAGCTGCAGGCAGCGAGGTTGCACAGCAGTAGCTGAGGGTAGAATGGGGATTGTCAACAGGAAAAGCTGCTTCTCCTCATGGAAAAAGGCAGTATTTAATTAAATTAACAGCACATATAGTGAGTACATTTAAGGGCCAGATCTCCAGCACAGGAGAATTAAAGAAAATTTCCAGTATTCCATTAGTGCCTGGCCACAGAGTAGCACCTCAGAGTCCAGCAGATGCTAGATACCTCCTAAACTGGCCAGATTTCTATTGACTATTTAAATAAAAGACACAGCATACTTTTAAGAGGGCTGACCTCCATTAATTCCATCTGTTAGCCTACCCATAGTTATCCATCCTCCACAGTGAAGACTTTCACTGTGTACTTCAGCACTCAAGCTGCATTTTATTCATAGGTCTTGTAAATTTTTTAAACTAAGTTATATTTCTTAAAAAAATAATAAAATCCATTTTAGAGATGGAACCTAAAATCCCACCCTCTGAGGCTGTAAAGGGACTGACCTAAACTCAGCTTAACATTTCTGATTTTTGTAGTCATCTGGAGCCAGGAAGAGGCTTCTTTTTGATTCTAGCTAGGGTTCTCAATATTTCACTGTGTGAATCATCTACTTGCCTAAGAATCACTCCACTTTCTCTGCCATTTTGGAGGAAAGCAGGTCTCACAAAGGTTTTTTTTTTACCATCATGCTCCAGACTAAACCGCTGTTGATCAAACATGATCAATTTTTTCCAACTTCAGATGAAGCGATATCCTGAGCTATTAGTTAATATTAACACCTTTGTATACATCACTTTTTGTGGTTGTTTCTCTTCAGGGTGGTATAGAAAGGGTAGGGAAAAAAACTGACGATAACAGCTCTATCTAATTCATAAAAAACTCCCATAATTTCAGTGCAATACATTTCATTGCAATTTCTTCATCTCAGTGTTCACAGATAAATATTTGGTGATGGAATGTGTAGTTTTTCTACAGAGACTGAAAAAGATGGGTTGACTGCTGTACATAAAACGACCACCTAACTGCAGAATTTTTTTTACTTGGAGCTGATGATTTATTCTCTCATCATTGTGCTTCTTACCTCTGGGAAACCCTTGTATACTTATTTACAAGTTATTTATAAGTATGCTTATTTACACTCCACAAGCAATTACACCAAAGCTGATAGGACCATTCATTGCAGAAAACAGTAAGTATGAATAAAGAAAGCAGGCACTTTATCTTATCGATCCACTGCTAAGATTAGGAGCTGTCCTTGTTTCTGCTGGAATAGAGTTACTTTTCTTCTTGGTATCTAGTGTAATGTTGGTTTACTATTATTATTATTATTATTATTATTATCGTTATTATAGTTTACCTAATTTCAATTATATTCTTATCTCAACCCACATATTTTACTTTTCTCTGATTCTCCTCTATCCAGCTGGGAAGGGGGGCAGAGTGAGCGAGCAGGTTTGTGGTACTTGGTTGCCAGCTGGGATTAAAACCACAACAGAAGTGAAATATTAAAGACTTCAAGCAAAGCAAACATAGATACACTTAAGAAACAAACCAAATCCACTCAGGTCAGCTGATACAGAGGTGACTGAGGAGAAGAGGGGGACTTCACACCAGCCACAATTCCCAGGTTATGGCTGGGGTTTGGCATTAACAGCAGGAGGTCAGTAGATTCTAAGCCACAACTTAGATTTACCTCATATCACCGCACAACAGGAAAAAATAAAAAGATTCTCTTGGTGAGCAGGGCGGGTAGCTGACAGATATTAATGGAAAGAACATAAGTTCTAATTTTAACCACAGAAGTTATTAGGTGCAAAGCACAAACAAATAGTGAGTTGCAGAGGATAAAATTGCTCAGTGTAGCAGAAGGCTTGTTAGTGCCTGAAATGTTCAGTGGCACTAAATGTGCTTATACCAATTCTGTATAATCACAGAAACAGAACCTCAAATAAGTTTAATTATAGATGTTAGATGAAAATAATGAATACTGGTGACTCAGTTCTAGAGCTCCCTACTGCATACACTGGGTTTGTTTTGATGAGAATAAAGTATATAAAAAAAATCTGTTTATATATAGAGAAAAAGAGGGAGAGAGACAGTCTCTAAAAATATATGTGTATTTGTATTACATTTTCTTTACTAGAATAAAATGGCAAATCAGTATATCAGAGCTTCTTTCTGGCTGTCTATGAAAATAGTATTAAACAACCTTGGCTTCTTCACAGTACAGATTGGAAAGCTTTCAATATAGCAAAAAAAAAATTGTGGGCTTTTTTTTTTTTTTGTTTGCAGGTTGTGAAAAGGACTGGAAATCAGCTTCATATCACTAAAGACTAGAAGAAACATGATGTATACGATGGTAGTCAGCAATCTTTCTTGGGTGATCTGCTGGAATGTATTCTTCTTTTCCAAATTGGAATGTAGCGCCTCAGGAAGATTTTTACAACATCCAGGACATCCTGTAACTCAAAAATTTGGGATGTCATTGATCCTCATATGTCTGTGGATCAAAAGATGTATACGATCTACCTAGCAGAGGAAGGTTAGAGGGCTGGCAGCACCCTGTAGTTACTCACAAGTTTTTGCATGCGCAGGGAAGCATTTAGAATTCTCTGCATCTCACAAGAGAGAAACATGAATGCCACAGTCTTTCCTCTGTAATGGACAGCTACAACTGTGAAAGGGCTGCCTTCTATAATGCATTTAAAATCCATGACTGTGCTTCATCCAACACCGCTGAGACAGACTGATGGCTCCCAGCTTAGGAGCATCAACCACCTGAAATCAAGGCAGCACTCACCATAAGTTCCTGAAACCACTGAAAACGTGGTACCCCTTCACTGCCACATATTACTTAATCTTTTGTGAACAGCAGACATAACCTCTCCTCACTCTCAGAAAAGCCCTGGGAAACCCATTCAGAGAGCAGATGCTATCCTAGCAACAGCTGGAATTTTCCTAGCCAACAGACAAGCTCCACTTGGATGTCCTGCCTCCCACAGCCACAGCCAACACCTGTGATACCTGATTTCCAGTCGTTTTTCCAAACTTTAATTAAAAAAAAAAAAAGGAAAAAAAGGACAGGTTAGACCAGGTGATTGTAAATAATTTTTTTGGTATTTTGAAAGCTGCCCAGGCAGCTTTACTCTAGCTGTTCTCTTCTCCTGTTCATCAACAGAGAGCTCAATAAATCCAAAAGAAAAACGATTGCCCTGCTGAACGTTTGGATCAACAGCAAGTGTTAAATACTCTATGACTCCTTTCCAGCAACATCATACAGTACTTAGTGCTGACAATTTTGTTCAATAAAGATCAATAAATCCTTCAAGAAAGTCTCTCAATACTGAGATTTTTATGGAGAATTTCACACTAAAAATGTATTTCTCTTTCTAAGGTATTTTCACCTGCTATTATTTTTTCACCACAAAACAACCCTAGTTTAATAACTTAGTTGAAAACTTGAGCAAGAGATCTCAAAGCCATGTCACTGGGCAGGAAAAAAAGTGGCAATAAGGGCATAATTGCCATGCAGTTACTGAAAAATCACATGCCAAGGCTGAGCAGAGAAGAATCTCATGAATCCGCATAAAACTTTTGGCTAATCTGTTCCTCCTGTTATGTCCAAACCAATCTCAATAAAAGCTAACTTTGTTTTACAGCAATTCCCCACACATAAGATTGTATTTCTGTGGTTTTCACATGCTAAAAGAGTTAAATATGATGCTGGGCTTAAAATAATGACTTGTTCCTACTTCTCAAAATGATAGTTTGATGATCTCCTGTTGTTTGATTCAAGCTCTGTGTAGCAGTTCAGTGTTTGCCCCAAAAGTATTTGCAGACTTTACAGCTTGGACAAATGTTACCTAAACCTTACCCCAAAAGGCACAAAATCAATCTTCATAATACAATGTGAAAGCAGTCCAGGGGGAAGTGGAAGATAGTTTCACAAAGGTGTGAAGGACGCTGAGAAGGCTGACAGTGATTTTGTGATTATATTGCATCTTTGTTTTAACAAGGTAGCTAAGAACAGTTCTCATCACACAGCAAGGGAGGTGGAACAATCTCAAAAAGAAATAATAATTACTGGACGGATTAACTCAGTTTGCATTTTTATATCTTAAATAAGAAACAGCAGGTGTTCCCTTATCACTGCAAAAATAGGAAAAAGAAGGAAAGTATTTTTTGCCCACTGCAGCAGACTGCCTTGTAGTACACTTATCTTACTAACTACAACAGTCTTTCTTACACAGAACAGTGTTAGCAATAGAATGATGAAGTTAGTGCTCTATTTTATCCAGTATCATACCAAGCAAAAATGACAGGGCAGAAAAGTACATCAGTTGTAGAACTTATCTAAATGTTTCTAAATTTGAGAGAACTAGAATTGATATTGTTTAAATAATAATAATAATAAAAAAAAAACAAAGAAAATGAGAAAGTGTGAATAAACACATAATCAATAAAATATTACCAGATAGAAATTAAAAGCACTGATTTAATTCATATTTTAACTCAGATAAACAAACTTTATGGTAGATTTCATGAATGTATCTAAAACAGCTTTTTTCAAAATAGACCAAACTAGAAAAATTTAATGAAGTATAAAACAAAGCATTTCATATTATGTTGTGATATTATGAAGAAAACATTTATGGGAATATAAAATCTGGAAAATAAATTTCAGATTCATCAACCATGTTCAGTTACCATTAGAACCTTAAAATCCTGTATAAATAAGCTGCCACCAATGCTAGTAATGCCTTCTAAGAAGCATACTTCAATTTAAAAGGAAAATACTTTCGTCTTAGTTATGGAATGAATGAAACTTAGGTGTCTACCTCATACTTAGTACCCATATGAGAAAATACAATACAACATTTCTAAGAACAAAAGCATTACAAGCATTACAGCATTTGATACTTTTGTGTCAAGACCTGTGACAGCAGCCATAGAAAAGGGGTGTAGGAGAAACGAATCTTCCATTAGTTGCAGCAGAAATAAATCATATGCAAAACTTGAAGAAGAACCTTGACGGACTGACTACCAGTGATATAAACTGACATCATAGAATCATGGAGTTTCTTAGGTTGGAAAAGACCTTTAAGATCTTTGAGCCCAACCACAAACCTAACACTTCCAAGTCCACCACTAAACCACACGTGTAAGAGCCCAGTCTCCAGTAAGCTTTCCTTGCCAGGCTGGAAAATACAGAAAGCTGATAGTCTTTAGAAAAGAGGTGGTGAATTAAGAAGACTTTTACAAACATCTTTTTGCAGAGTTCAAATTTCCGGTGACCTCACAAATCCTAGCCTGTCCGTTCAGACTGTTTCATTTACTTATTAAAATGCACAAGTTGATGAGAGGCAAAGTGGAAATTAAGGAGTTAAAGATGAGGTCAACCTGGCATGTGAGAGACTGCATGTGAATAAGCCTTCTAGTTACTGGAATAGAAAATAACTTATTTGGGAACAGAAGGAAGGAAGTCCTCATTTCTGTGACACCAAAGTACAGCCCTACTCATATTGTTGTTGGTGGATATTTGAGGTGAATGCTGACTGCCTAGGGGGGTAGACCAATGTATAACATCAAGGTTTTCTTGAGGACAACCTGAATACACATCACATGCGGCACTTCCATTGTATTTGTCAGGTTTTAGTAAGTGAGGAATCTGAAAGGGAAAGCCTGGTAGTACCCACCAGTGAACAGATGCCTTCTTTCTTTCCTCTTTCCTCCAGAAATGTGTGTTTTATAAAGTACAATACTATACTGTAGTATATAAATAGTATATATTGGCCTAACTATAAAAATGTACTGTATATATGTAATGTAAAATTTAAACAGTATAATGTTAATTTCTAAGAGTTTAAAATTAAATAAGAGGATTTTCCATTAAATTCTGTATTAAGACAATCATTTCTAAGTCCTGATGAACATATTGATGCTCAATATCCTCATATCCTCTTGTACTGAGAAGGTGTAGGCAGCTTGGGCCTCACCAGTGCTCATCTGCAGACACTGTGTGATTTGAACATGCATTTCTGATAAAGGAAATAGTTTCCTGGGATCAAGTGCAGCCAGATAAAAAACAGTATTATTTTTCAAAACATTTAATATATAAGAAACTGAACTCTAGAGAGTAAACTAACTTTGTTCTTCTTTAACGGTTGGAGAAAAAACCCAAGACATTTGCCTGCTCTTTTTCTGCAAAGACCATATATTTGCTATTCATGCCTAATTTTGTTTGAGTCAAGGAAACTCAGAGTGTGATTTAGTTAAGAAAACAACTTTTATTGATCCCTTCAGTTTTTTATGTTTGCGTAATAATAATCTTTTACCTTTTCCTGTTGCAGGGAAGCTTACACACACACACACACACATACAGGGCACTCACAAGTACAACAGCAAATTAGGCAACAGTCCAACGTAGGCCTACGTTAGGCAGTAAGTAATGTCATTCAAGGTAATTAATTCAACTAGTTCAGGAAACTAAGTAGAACTGTAATCAGGAGAGATGACACCCTCTGATGTGCACACTGCTTACTATTGCTGCTCTTCCCATCCAAAATACCGAGGCTTTTCCTGCTGAGTTTGGTGGGTGTCCTGTACATTTTATTCCTTCCCCTCACATGTTTTACATGATAGGGTGCTGTGGAGCTCCTCTACCAGGCTGAACTAGAAGTTGTCCTTTTTAATTTAATATTCTCTCAGAAGTTTTTACTTTGTATTGATTGATCTCAGTAGCAAGCTATTCTCTTCCACACCTTTCCCATCATCTCAGCATTAGCTCACTCTGGCTAAGTCAAAATGTTGTGAAACCTCCAAAATAACTTGACAATCTCTCCTCTATGCCACCCCCCAGTGCTTAGTCACAGGTGTCACGGCCCACCAGGTTTTGCTTCAGGAAGGTTTCGCCTTCTGCCTCCCCAAGCTTGCTTTTTAATGAGAAAGCTAGAAAAGAGTGAGTCTTGTGCTTGGCCAACAAAACCCTGCATTCTTTGGTTTTATGCCCATATTCAGAAGATACTGTACAAAGACAGTCCTGGTGAGATTGGATCTACTTTCTCTGAGTAGCTATGAGCAAAACCGTAATTCCTTACTATGTGTTTTTTCCCAAATATTTTCTTGGCCATTTTCTAATTCAGTCAGGTACAACATTTGATTCCAGGCTGAACTTCATTCATTGGACAGTGTAGTACCCAAGGTTCACAAAAATCTGCATACCCCCCTGGAAGCTACTGCTGGCTTTGTAACCTACATTCACCCATCCACATCACGGAATTCTTTCACATTTATGCCAAGTGCTGTCCATGACTCAGTGTCTGTCACGCTGGAGCCAGGTGGAAGTAGATCTGTCCCCCCCTTGTTCTATGGGAAGCCGGCAGAATTTTGAGCTCTACTGGAAGTGAAGCCAGTATTGAGGAGAGGAGTCAGTTTAACATCTCTGTACATTTGAAAACCATTTGTCCTGGGATAAAACCAAACATTTACTTCTCAGACTGCCACCCCTTCCACCATTCAGCTTTTCCAGTCCTTCAGAACCCAGCTCTCTGAAAGCCTGCTCTTTGGCACAGAAAACAACAGCAGCACTGCTGAAGGAGCAGAGCCTTTTCACTGCAAGCAATAGCTGTGGGCAGGGGTGGGAGACTGTCTGAATTTGTGAAGGAGGGATTGTAAAAGCTATGGTGTCGAGATTAAGACAATAACCTTGTTTTCTCAGAGTTTATTTCATAATCAGAATTTTCCCTGATCTTGAATAGGAGTCTCTAAGCTTACCTTGATTGATGCTTGGTTAGCTTTGAATTATTTATACTTAGCTATACACAAAAAGCCTATCTTGATATGCAGGCACACTACATAACACACATTGCAACACGGTAAAGTGTTACCTCTCCTGAGCATGTCCTCGATAACAAGTCAACAAGAAATTCCTTAACACTCTTAGACGTGTCATGCCAACCACTTGTGCAAATTTTAGAAATCTACAAAAGCAGCTGCAAAGACTTACATGATGCCTTTGTTTAAGACGGAGGTCCTGACGAGGATGTTTCCACCAAAGCAGAAAACTAAATCTTGGAACTGTAGTAAATATTATTAGGAAGGATCTTGAAAATTTATCTGGTCCATCTCTAAGATATTGCTGGCAGAGATTTTGTTGAATCTGGATGATGTAAAGTAAAGTAGAATTGGCAAATACTTTAGCTGTCCCTGGAAAGGGTCTTTGTTCTAATCCTAACAGTGTGAGGCAAATCTGATATTGCACAGCATTTTTAGGACATTCAAATGGTGGAACAGCGATGCAGCTCATTTGAGATAGCAAGAAGCTAAGATGAACATGCCAGATTCATCTCCTGCAGAGTTCTCTGTAAAAAAGGGAAAACTGATAGAGTATTAAACTTCACCTACAATTATCAGTGTCTGAAGAGGTCCACATTGTTTGTGTGCATTGTACCAAAGCCTGAGCCAGGAAGATGAGGGCTGATGGTGATTGCAATGTCACGATATTCCTTCTGAACCTCCTTAGGCACAGACCATGTAAACTGCCAACAGCAGTTTGGCAGTTGGTATCTCTGTGGCTGCCTGAAGTCATCATATTGTTCTCCTGTGCTCTCCTTTCTGTCTATATTCTCCCACTGTCTCATATGCTGTAAGTGTAAGCTCAACACTGATCTATTTTCTTCTGTGATTGTACAGACACTGGTATTAGGGTTTCTGAAGTGTTTTGCACTACATGTAATGATGACTTCCTGTCTAAAGTTCAATAAATAGGAAACGAAACTGTATAAAATTCAACATGGTCATAAAACAAAGTATAAAAAATCCAATGGTCTGGATCTAATTTATCTAAAACATTGATACTCAGCATAAAAGAATACCTTTGACAGCTGTGGCTTTCAACAGAACTGCCTTTGAGCAGTTTTTAAATCACATTGTGTTTTTGTTATCCAATTCAGTTCTAAGGGGAACTGGAATATTCATCTTTGCAAAGAAAAAATTAAAATGCAACGTAACACACCACAGAAGTTCCATGAACAAACTAAAAATCCAGCAGAAATATTGATCCCACATGATGTTTGCTACTTTCTCTAACAGAAGGTATTTAGACGACAAACCCTTTATTTAACTGTTCTTTAGGGCTGTATTTTATAAAACAAGTACTTTGAAAAGAGTGCATTACTATCTCGTGATTCGAGTTGAGTGCAGCAGCTCTGTGACTGCATCAGGTGTTATCCATTATAGCTCTGTGGCAGCAGGATGATGACCACTATCATATCACTGACAATAACTGGACACTGCATACTCTGTTCTCAATCTGACTCATTTTGACATTTAACCACCGCTTTAAATTGGTTCCAAGCAAATCTCTTGTCATTTTTCCCTATGTCACTTTATGGCTCTTCAGCTTTCACAGCACTTACATATAAACTCAGCCATTATGCTCAGAATTTAGCTACCTGAATCCATACTAATTGCAGGCATTTTTCTTGGGCTCTGCATCTGGGTTTTAGGCTTTTAGTACAAGTCTTTTCAGCAGCTGGCCATTTAATAATGATGTTTTCTAACACCCGACAACAATTTTAAATCCTTCATTTAAGCTGAAGGCTTTTCTAAAGAGAAGAGGTAGAAATCAATTTTAAATTACACTTTCAAATTGGAAGTTAACTCCAGAGGATGGATGCTACATTGTCTAGTACATAAGATTTCCATTGAGCTCTGCAGTTATGACACTACAGCAGAACAAAGCCTTATGACTCAGGCAGGGAAGTGGGACTTCAGCACTTCCTTGAAGTAGATGCATAAGCACTAAAGTGGATCAGGTTCTGGCCATGGAGAATAAGCCAAGGCACATTGCTGTGCCTCGTTTCCCGCCTACAAGACTACACTACTGAGGCACAGCCTGTCACAATGACCTCCACACAGGGGTGTTCGAGCTCTACAACTTCAAGATGCTCAGTGAAAGGTTCTTTGGAAATACATATTTACTTTAAATGTAAAGTCATGTACTACGAAAATAAAAACAAGCTCTTTAAAGATTCAATATGCTTATTTCTAAAAGTAACCGTAGCAAAGCTGACTTTTAAAGCCCCAAATAATCAAATACAACTGCCATATCACTTGGCAGAACCAGCTTCTAACACTTTGTTTCTTATCCTTTCCTCTGTATCTTCCACCACAATGTAGGCAAATATGTTATTCCTGTTTGATAGCAGTAATATCTCTCCTGAGTCAGCTCTTTTCTAAATTATTCAACTATTTCATTTTCACATTTTGAATATGATTGAAATTTTAACCGAACACAGTCAAGGAAATCCAGCATGAAAGACACTCTTTACAGTCACTAGGTTATAGCTAATATATTCATTACTTGTGATATTTACTGAGAATTTGCAAGGAACATTTACCCATGGTGAATATTACCCTTACTCTTCTATTGCCATTCTTGTGAACATATTGCTGTTTCTGAAGAGTTGAGCATGAGGAAAAATTTACTTCTTTGCTCTCCTGATATTAGTACTGGATATACATATTCAGGAGAGGGTAGTTGTTACGAGGATAGGAAATATTCAAGGTGAAGAAAGTCAAGTTCTTCTGCCTCGGTAGCATTAACCAAAATAAAACTGTTTTCCTTTTACCTGACTTGATTACACAATTTGTGTAGTACCTTGCTTAAAATGCTTTTTATATGTCTGCAAAAATGTTATAGTTCCACACCATATAAATATCTAGCTTTGGTAAGAGGTAGTGATGCTGCACAACACCAGACCTAGTTCTCTCTCCAACCTATACACCAATAAACATCAAGAAATGAAACTTATTTTTCTATGTCTTTAGCCGAGTACAAGGTCTAGGCAAACAAAGGGCTCTGGATCCCTGGATTATTCCAAGCTGTTGCTGTGCTTTAACCTAGGCTAAGAAGAAAAAAATGACATAAATACAGCATGGTTTTAGCAGAAGTTTTTTGCACATGAGTAACCAGACATTTCTCCTTGATGACAAACTTATTTTGTAGATGATAGAGTTGGCTTAAATTTAATTTTTCTCAGTTTCAGTGGAATGATATATAAGAAAGTATAAGGAAAGCTGAATATGGTGAGGATTACCTGGCAAAATGCAAGGTAGGCATCTGTGTTGGTTTTGGCTGGAACAGAGTTAATTTTCTTCACAGCAGCTAGCATGGGGCTGTGTTTGGGATTTGTGCTGGGAACAGTGCTGATAACTGAGGGATGTTGTAGCTGTTGCTGGGCAGTGCTTACACAGATTCAAGGCCTTTTCTGATCATCATCCCACCCCACCAGGGAGGAGGCTGGGGGTGCACAAGGAGCTGGGAGGGAACACAGCCAGGGCAGCTGACCCCAACTGACCCAGGGACATCCCACTGCATATGGCTTCATGCTCAGGTTATAAAGCTGGGTGAAGAAGAAGGAAGGGGGAAACATTCAGTCTGATGGCGTTTGTCTTCCCAAGTCACCATCACTTGTGATGGGCCCTGCTCTCCCAGGTATGGTTGAACAGCTGCCTGCCCCTGGGAAACAGTGAATTAATTCCTTGTTTTACACTGTTTGTGTGCAGAGCTTTTGCTTTCCCTATTAAACTGTCTTTGTCTCAACCCACCAGCTTTATCACTTTTATTCTTCCAATTCTTTCCCTCATCCCACCTGGAGGGAGTGAGCCAGTGGCTGTGTGGGGCTGAGTGAGTTGCTGGTTGGGGTTAAACCATGACAGTAACACTGGAAAAAATGTTATTTAGAAATGGGAATTATGAGGTTGGCAGGGGTTAACAGCAAACATGATTAAGTCTGGATATGATCCAGCTGAATACTGACACAAAGTGTTCAGTGGTCTTGATAATTGGCATGGAGCTGACCAGAGTGGTGATAATTTAAAACATTGCATAAAGAAGAATCAGAGTGTTGCAAGGAAAGAAGTGAGTGATCGTTTGAGACTATGAATAATAGAGATGGACCACAATCCAGTCCTGCAAAAGGCCATGTGCATAGGAAAACCAAGAATTTCTAATGTAGATTGGAGTTCATCAGTGGAAATTACTGGGAAGGCCACTGACCACAGGGTGACAGAACTATCCACACGACATATCCCTGAAAAGGGCATATGTAGTTACAGGCTGTACTAGAAGTTATTTCCAGTAGAGAACAGGGTGTATTTTTCCAACACAAGGTCCTGGTGAAAACTCACCTACAATTTTGTGTGTAATTTGGGTTATCTGTGGGAAACCAAGACAGGTTCAAATGCAGACAGATGCAGGGCACAGGAAATGAGAAAGCAGTAGAAATAATAGAAAAATAGAAAAGATTTCCCTAAAAATCAAAGAGTGAGAGGGGACATTTTTGCTGTCTGTCAAAGCCCCAGAGTAATCCTGGAGGGGGGAGAGCATTTTAAACTAACAAAAATTTGAAATAAACACAGGTTTAATAAATAAGTTAATAAACATTTAGTCAGGAAAACAGATGTTTCTAACCAAAGAGTGAAGTTCTGGAAGATCCCTCTAATAAATATGGAACACAGGGAACTAATGTAGCTGGTAAAAATGGTATGCACTACAGTCTTCAAAAAGACTAGTGTATGGTAATGATGTGTTGTACTGATTGTAATAACTGGGACTAACAGACTTCTGATTCTCTAGAAACATTTTTCTATTAACCTGAGCATGGTGGGGAGTCTACATATGACTTACAGTTTTTAGATGTACTCAATGGATCAGCACCTCTTCTCATCAGAAAGCAAGAGTTGTAACTCTGGAACAGACACCCTGTAGGCCTGTCAGGCAGCACCTGGGTGCTCTTCATGCACTATTTCCATATATTTATTTGTTAAGTAATACACTGAGTAGCTTTTTTCTACGATTTCCAGAGTGACAATACATTGTTTAAAACCTTTTCTTCAAAAATTCATGTTTTATTCTACATCCATCATTAACGTGTATGGATATAAAATGACAATACTTTTTTCTGCTCACTTTTATAATTTTAAGAGGCAGCTGTGACATTATACACAGTACACTGAATAGCTTAGTTTCTACTATTCCTACATCTTCACGCACAATTTATCTATTCCAGTTCTCTCTGACTTGTCATTCTTGAACAAAATTATACCATCTCAAGAAACAAATCCACTTTCTCGTTATCCTTTCTCTTCAGCTTTTTTTTTGTTTTTCAATTACATGTTGAGTCCAATATTGTGAGAAATGGTGACTTTTTTAGCTACTAGTGGGAATATGAAAAACAGCTTCATTTTGCATTAAATTCTGTAAGATACTTTTTCAAAGAGGAGATGTTTCCTCATACTGTTTAGGTACTCGGGAAAATGCCATCCTGAACAATATTTTGTATTGGAAACTGGTTATTGTTTCAAAAGCAACGGACTCTTCTGAACTAGATGGTTGTGCCAAGCAAAATACCTTAAGAGGAATAAAAGATCAGGTTAGGAACATTCATAATGGGGAAAATCACCTCAGAACAAAAAAAACCATGCAAAGAATAAATAATGACCTAATAGAAATCTGCAAATACTTCATGTGCTTTTTTTTATTAGATGTTAATAATAGCTGCATTACAGAAACATTTTCCTGATGGAAAGAGAACTAAGTGGCATGAAGGCATCTCTGCAATAATTTACTATTGAACTTTGTTCATTTTGTTTAAAAACTGACCACACTTGTGTATTATGGAAAAAAAAAAAATAAGGTGGTAATAATTCTTGGAAACTGCTAACTCAGGAGAGCCCAATTAAAAGTCTTCAAAGGCAGGAGCATGGGTATCGTTTTACCTTAGGGTGTCTAGACAACATGCTTTTATTCTGAATTATTTCTCAGTGAATTACCGCAAGTTTACAACACCAACTGTGCATGGTCAAGAGTTTACCTGGGGGAGGTGTGGGGGGCTCTTTCTCATTTGTATGTTTACATAGCATGACCTATGGTAAAAGTCTGAAATTTTGTATCAGTACAAGAGAATGACAGCTATGGCTCCACAATACACAAATGGTAAAGAATCTGTCCACTCCCCACGCAAACAATGGGATGTCGTAAACCACACCTCATCAAGCTTTACCAGGGAATAGGGAATGGCAATCTTATCTTAATGTGTGTAAAGTGCTTAAAAGGGTGAATACATCTTTACTTGCATTTTAGATGTTTCCCCCCTACTGGGAAAACAATACAAATATCTCCATGTGCCCCGAACATACAGGGCAGAACATACATTTTTTTGACTTGTTATGAAGCCCAGGAAGCCAAAACAATGTGAGTCTATTAAGGCACAATCACTTCCTAATAAAATATATTGGGTACTTCTGGGGAAGGAATACACTCAAAATTAATCCCCCATTGTCCGGATAGGCAGCCACATCTATTCTATAAGTAAAATTAAAAACATTTCTATGTTAATATACAAATATCTGCTTTCTAAGAGTGCCGTGTTCTCTCTGCTTCAAGACCCAAAATTATTTTAATTGAAATGCATTCACGTAATTCCAATTAAATACAGTCTACATTGGAAAATGACACTGAAATGCATAAAGAGAAAAGAAACACCACATTTTAGGCAAACTTTCCCATTGCCTTCCAAAAACTTTACAACATACGCTTTCTTATGACATATTATCTTGGCAGGGAGTAGAAATTCAGAGTAATAGAACAAGCTAAAAAAAGTTATAGAAACTAAAGGGGATGGAAGAAGTATAGAGTAAGAGTGAAAGAACCATTTAAAACAGGAAGGTGGGCAAAGAGACGACTACAAACAAAAACAAAAATGTGGGCATCCATCGATGCCCATTCAGATCCAAACGATGCCCATTCAGAAACGCAGGTATGAAGTTACCTGCCATGTGCTTCAACCCCAGCTGACGATGTGCTAGACTTGAGCCTGTGCCTAAAAGCAGCCACCCACTCTCTCGGTGTGGATGGCTGGACAGAGGCGGGCTCTCCCGCTGCTCCCCCGGGCAGCGCACCCGCAGCTGGCAGCCCGCGGGAGGACCCGCGCCCGCGGCTCCCGCTCGGAGCGCGGCCGGACC